>JAZKJV010005397.1:600000-1102500 GCA_037367405.1 Ottelia alismoides | reverse complement strand
TGCTATGGACCAAAGGAAGAACAAAATTCTTGGATGAAAAAGATTGAACCGGAATCTGTCATGAAGTTTTTCTCCAGCACCCTTATGCGAGAGAGTGAGATAAAGTCGTTTGTTAAGATTTGAATAGACAGTCTTACTTGAGAATGTGATTTGTGTTGTGTTGGGCGGTTCCAAGGTGAGGGCAGAGACATGGTCTTTTTGATGGTAGGGATTTGGGATTGGGTCAGGTAAAGGCCATGGCCTCTACGAGACAATGCTTTAAGCTAGTTTTGTTTGGACCCAAGAGCTTGAATTGCCCAATCACATAGGTCTTTTTTGGTGGCAACAACCCAAAGCTCGGGAAAGGAATTCTGAAGAGCACTGCATGTTTTTGAATTAGAATAAAATAGAAAGTCTCAAGAGAGGGAAGAGAGAGAGGGAGGGATTCACCCTCCATATGAATAATTCGTACAATATATTAGTAATCCCACACTTCAGTCCACTCAACCATTTCCCCCTTTTCAAAAAATGAGATTATTGATATGATGCATGAATCAAAATTTGATAAAAGCCATTGTCATTCCTTGTTATTAATAATATTCTAGTCATTTATAAATTATATTATAAAGACAAACAATATGTACTGTATAGCGATTTATATAAATTTGATTAGAAGATATACGAATCGATATAGAAAAAAATACCTTACATCTTTGATTTTCTACGATAGGTTCTATTTTTTATTCACACAACTTGTCTAAATACTGAATGAGCCATTCTTTTATTATTCTAATTAATCATTCGTAAATCAAATGATTTGAAATAAAAAAATCATTCTTATTGAAGCAAGAACAAAACCCTTTTATTTCATACCAAGAGGAGCACATGAACCACAACTCCCAAAGATTTAGAGTAAGAGTGTCTTATCATGGTAGAGCCATTTTTCAGATCTCACTAGAAGTTAGAGTCCTTCCATGGTAGGGAATCATGATGTGTATTAGTTTGCCATGATGGTAGCATGACCTAATGATTTGAAGTGATAAATTTTGGGTTCTCTTGGAGTTTAATCCATGCTTTTGATAGCATGGCATAATTCAAAACTTCAAGGTTGATAATCTCCTTATCATCATTGGATTTGGGACGACAAATATGTTCCCAATGTGACTCATCACACTTTATTTCTATTGTAATGTCTATTAATTGAAACCTTATTTTGAGCTTATCAATCTCTAGGACGATATATTCAGGTAGTTTGAGCGAGGACATCATAAGGTTTATCTGAGGCATGAGGGAGGGATTTAAGAGGGCTCCTCTTGAGGGAAGGTGTAGGATGTTTTCCTTCCAGTCCTAGAACTTCTTCTCAAATTTATCAATAAAATGAAGCTAGCTCGCTTGCTTGAGAGGCCTAGGGGATAAAAGGATACCAAGACATTGAATATGAAGTGTTGATCATGAGGCTTTATTCTAATTTTGACAAGTTATGGCAGAGGATCATGAATTTACTAAAGTTAACTTGAAATCTAGAGAGCTTAAAAAATGTCTTGAGGTTTAAAAAGATAACATCAATGAATAACATATTTGTGATATGGAGGTCAAAAATTGGAGTTTTAAATCCTTTAGTTAGTCCCACTTGGGGTCACCTTGGTAGATTCCTCTTGAGGGTTTAAAAATCTAGAGGATCAGTCGTTAATCTTTAGTGAAATAGCTAAGGTCTCTAGCATGGATACGATCCATTGAATGGGAGGGGGGGGGCTGAGATCGATATGAATTTTTGGATTAGGGATCAATCTAGAATTTTGAAGGCCTTCTTAAGAGCGATCTTGAGGACAAAGATTTTTATCCTTGTTTGACTCCAATGAGTGATAGTTTCGAATGTTATAATGAAAGCATCTACTACACCTCGCCCTATAAGGAATACACATTGAGAGGGAGGGAGGAGTTAAGATAGCCAGAGGGTCCATCTGTTGGCAAGGATTTTGGAAATGATCCTCACTAGAGTGTTGATAAGGCTAATTGGTAGGTGGTTGATGATGTGATGATGCTCACCCTTTTTGTGTAGTAGAGTTATTACACCATTATTAATGAATCTCAGCTCCCTTTAGTCTAAGTTATTTTGGAAGAGACTATTGGACTTGTGAAACTATGGTGATCCATTATGCAATACAAGTTACTGAAAATCAATCCATCATCTGAAATAGAAAATAATTAGTTTACATGATAGGTCCGTTTGTACAACTAAAGTTTGTGTACCATGGTTATCCTGATATCATACAATTGTTGATCCAAAGGTTAGATTGTAGAAGCTGGTATAGAGTTGAATGTCTAAAGGGATATATTGAGGACTGAACCACACATTCATGTGATTATCAAGAAAGGTTCTCCACTCTAAGAAAGAGATAGCAATCCTTACTCCAAAGTTTAAAATCTGACTAACCTCTTGATGCAAGTCCTCTGCATAGGAATAGAGGTTCAGAGTTATCAGATGAGTCAATCAAGGAGTTAATTTGCAAGATCGAGATAACCAAGACCCATATCATATACTATCATGATATATGCATAAATATTTTTATCGAAGACATATGTGTTACTATATGTCTATGTCTACACATTTGGCATACCATTAGATTTATGACCTACTCAAGGTTTATACACTAACTCGTTGGTGTACATAAGGACATATGAGGAATATCGTGACACCCATACCCCTTGGATCTTGAGAAGTGTCTTAGAAAATGGTGCCCAACAGTCTTCCAATGCTTGAATGATCTGGAGAACTTTCTCAATCTTTTCCAACCAAGCATCAACATCCTCAAGAGAGGTGTCTCCAATAAACTTTGGCACTTGCCCCTTATAGTGACTAGCAAACATTATCTGATGCTTCTAGAAAATATCCTCTATCGATGGAGGAGGAGGTGGGACTCTATAACAACCCTCGTGTTGGACAACACGAATGGATTCTTCAAATTCATCATGTCTCCCTCTACAACATGTAGTCTCTATAGAGAGTTCGATCATGGTATCATAAAAATATAGGATACTCAATCGCTACGGTGACCGAGTCTCAATCCAACAAAAATCAACCCACAATAGATATGTAAGGCAATCCAAGTGTGAATGTGAGTCAAAATTTATTATAACTTTTCAAATTAATGTATAGTACAAGTATGAAAGAGTGTCTAACCACATAGAGAAAACTTGGGTAGATGAGTATTTATTAATATTGCTAAGTAATAAGAAATTTAGGTTTTTAAGTTATCCTATTTTTATATCTTTGATCCTTGAGCTTGTGTTATCTGCACTTCAGTCCTATACCTGGTTACCTCATGTTGTCCCCACGCGAGGCATTTTGTGGACATTTTATGGGCTTACCCATTATTTATTGGATTTATTATTAAATGCATGGAAGTTTTTATTTAATTACAATTTAGTCCCTACCACGTATAATAAAAAATTAAAATTCCCTAAAAATTATATTATCTTGATTTTATGTTATTTTATCACATATCCAAACCCCCTAAAACATATAAAAAAGAAAACAAAAAACCCTTAAAATCATATAAAAATCATAAAAAAATCTATAAAAATCCAAAAATTATGTTTCAGTCACTATTTTTTTATAAAATATATCTTATATTAAAAATCATTTAGGTTTGATTCTAGACTTATAGATTTTTTTAAAAACCCTAAACATCTTTACGAATTTTCACATTTCTCATTATTTTGTGTTTTCATCACCTTAAAAATCCACTAAATATACAAAATCCCCAAAACCACTAGAAATACAAAAAAAACATAAAAAATATTATCTTTTATTTATTTTAAATTTGTTTAACATAGTTTAAAAATCCAAAAAGATTTTTATCTTTCTTATTTATATTATCTATTTAGTAATTTTATAAATATAAAAGAAATTAAAATTTGGAAATTTAAAACAACAAAAATAAAAATCAATAAATATTTAAAATAATAAAATCATTGAAAAATCCTAAAAATTTGCAGCGTTAAAAAACCAACAAAATATTGAAAAACCAATATAGTAAAGACCTATGTTGTATGTTGTCAAGATATAAGTGTACGTCCTCTGATCGGAGATAGATGTATTACTATATGCTTGAGTATGTACATTAGGCAGACCATTATTTCGATGAACTAATCAAGGTCTATTCACATGCGAGCTGGTGTACATACAAGGACATATGAGTAATACGATCTCTCAAAGGGAACATATATTTTCACTATCGAACTTGAAGACATGAGCTCACTCATGATATATTGGGACAAACCAGATGCCATCGATGGTCATCTTGATTTGGAATAATGATAGGATTTAGGTATGATATATGCTTTTGGAAAACATATGATTGATACTAACTCCCAATGATCGAATGAGATACTTAATGATAAAAGCCTGAAGGAGATAGTTCAAAAGTGATCAAAACATCATGTTTGTTCGAGGTCTTACACTATGCAGGACATGGGTACTAAGAATATGGGTATTGGGAATACTCGAGGGTGATGTGACCTTAAATGATTGTGTAACTGTGATGCTTCCATTCCAAGGAAGTGATGAAACATGTTTGGATTTTAGTGACTCCTCTCAATGGACTGCATATCATACCTTGATCTAATTATTGGACATTGATACGAATATGATTTGGATGCAATGAGAAGATGAGATATTTTGTCTGACATGATTAGAGAGACCTTTGAGTAATATTATAGATTTGGATATGAGATAAGATCTTATTATCCAAGTAACTATGCTTGGCATATGCAATTGACCTGACCTTATCTCCAAGTATCAAAAGAGAAGGCACACAATTCTTGAAAGAGTTCCAGAATTGTTCCACGAGAAATTTTATCTAAGTATTAGAAAATTAGATAATTAAATAGGATTTAATTATCACAATTAATGTGGATAGAGATATATAGGATAATTAAATTGGATTTAATTATCATGGATATAACTAATGTAGATAATATTATCCACAATAATCGTGGATAATACGGATTATGATCCATAATACCCTGGTGAGAGTTAATTGTGAATGAGATTCACAATTTATATGTTTATGTGAATTGGAATCACATTCCATAATTTAATGCAAATGTGATTTACATTAAATATTGGATGGAAAAACTTAACTCTTAAATAGTCAATGGTATAACTGCAATTATCACAGATAATTTGGAATTATTTAGCAATTATTTAAATATTCAATTAATTAAGTGGATAAATTAATTTGACTCATTCTATTTTGATGTAGAGTGGACGTAATGGGTTTTGAACCATAGTGAATGTCTAACCTAAAAATAGATGGAGCCTTTTTAATTTAAATCCACTTATTAATTTAATTATTTATTAATTGATATAATTTGGAAGTTTTTTTAAAATTATCTCTTTATATTTTTTTGTATTTTTTGTGAAGTAAAAAGAAACACAAATCATTCTAATCAAATGAAATGGATTGGGATCCATGGACTTCCAAAAAGCTATAAAGAGGGTCTAAACCTAACCCTCTTTACATAAGATATATGCCATTATTGTATAAATTAAAGTCTCTCTCACTCTCTCTCCACATGTCCAATCTCCTTCTCTCTCCATAACCCTAGGTTGTCTCCATGCCCAAGGTTGGTGGAGATTGCAAATGTTGTTGTGCTCCCGTCGTCTCCCAGACCAATTGCTCGAGGAACTTCGTTCTCTTCTGTTCATCATGCTCATAACGGAAAGTGATTTCATGAAATGAAATCAGGAGGTTCCTTGCCTGTATTGTCCCTTGAGATTTTGAGAAGTACGTAACTCATTGTCATGCCTGCAAATGCACTTTCGTTGGATCGGACTTGAGTCAGGAGGCCTCTTCACTTAGAAGCTTTGGGGATTACAATCATGCTTCAAGAGGTAAGTCTAAACTCATATGGTCTTGATGAAACTTCATGGGAAAGTTTCTTGTTCCATGCGATTTCATCTTAATTTTTTTTGTTTTTTTGCTGCCATGCCAACTAGTATGACTAGTTGACATTGATCTCATATGGTGTAATTTTTATTCTTCTGTGATGCGCAAGACTTAATACATTGCCTTCATGCTAACCTAATGAAGTCACTATGAGATCTGAATCTCCTTTCCATTTTCATTGCATCCTAATCATACGAGAAAATGCAACTACAATGAAAGAAGCAGGAACTCTTTCTGCGTTTTAAGTCAAACTTTTATTTTTAGTTCGGTCTTCAATAACAACACCCCCACATATATGGAGTTAGAATGTTTTCGATCAAACTAAGCGTCAATAATATAGTTTACGCTATGCACAATCCAATGTCACCTCAATAATACGGGTAACAACAATGGGGTCACTATGCATATGACCCATCTCTTTTGAGAAAAGAAAAATCTAAAAATACAACCATATGGATTCATGACTACGCATGAGTGTCTCTAAAAATACAACCAATAACGACAACATTCTTCACAGTGACGTAAGACAATGGATGTCATCATATGAATTAGTCCATATTTTATTTAAATTAATAATTAATCATTTCGAATCATATTCTCATGATTAATCAAATAAGAGTTGGACATGCGAGCCCACGGTGAGCCATTATGTAATAAATGTTATTGCAAATATCATTTCCTAATCTGAAATGAAAAATAACTAATTTGCATAATAGGTCCCTTAGTACAATTAGGGTTATGTACGATAACCATCTTAATCATCATATGGTTTTTGATTCAATTATTGAATCATAGAGGCTGGTTCTTGGATGAAGATCTAAAGAGTTAGATTGGAGACTCATCAAGTACCGTCAAATGATTGTTAAGAGAGGATCTCGAGCCTGAGTTGGAGATGGCAATCCTTTCTCACTTGGTTGATATATGACCAAGCTCTTGATGCATGTCCTCTACATTGGAATAGATATTCAGAGGTGTCAGATTAATTAGGTCAAAGAGTTGACTTAACGAGATCGTGATAAACAAAGTCCTATGTCGTATACTGTCATGATATAGACACACATCCTCTGACCAGAGACAGATGTATTACTATATGTCTGAGTATGTACATTTGGCAGACCAGTAGGTTGATGACCTACTCAAGGTCTATACACCAGCGCACTGGTGTGCATATAAGGGAATTTGAGTAATATGATCTCTCAAAAGGATCATACAGGTTCATTACTGAACCAGAAGATGTGAGCACACTCAAGAGATATTGGGAACATCAAATTCTATGTATGGTCGTCTTGCTTTGGAAGCTTGACTGAATTTGTAGGTTTGATATATACTTTTGGAAAGTATATGATCAACACATGTGTATGATATATGCTTTTGGAAAGCATGTGATCAATACCAACTCCCAATAGTCAAATCTGAAGTAGACAATGTAAAATTGATCTTATACTTCAGGTTTATTCAGGATCTTCCAGTATGCAGTATGTACAGGTATTAGGAATACCTGAGGGTGATGTGATCATAAACGATTGTATAACCATGACGCTTCCATTCTAAGAGAGTGATGAAACATGACTGGATTTTAGTGACTCCTCTCATAAAGAAGTAATCTAATCTTAGTCCAAATGGTGGACATTGATCTGAATGTGATTCAGATGTAATGAGAAGATTAGATTTTGCGGTCTTGATTTAATCAAGCATCTATGGGAGGTCCGCAAGATATGGATTTGAGATGTGATCTCAATATCCAAGTCACTATGCGTGGAACAATACAATCACCCTGTCCTTATCTCCAAATATCCATGGAGAATGCACATTATCTTTGAAAGAGTTCATGGATAATTTCATTGGTGATATATGTAACCGAGAATTGAGAAAAATGGATAATTAAATGTGATTTAATTATCATGAATAATAATAATTTGATTCATATTATAATGAGAGTTATCAGAGATAATTAAAAGCGATTTAATTATCAAAGATATGAATAATATGAATGTGATTCATATTATTTGGGCACATGAGAATCGAGATCCAAGATGATTAAATGTGATATAATTATCTTGGATAAGAATAATGTGGATAGCACTATACATATTATTCAGGTATAATATAAATGTGATTTATAATATATTAAAGAGAGAATATTGTGATTTATATTTATTTATTAATTGTTAACGTGAATTGGATTTGCATTGAATGATTAACTGAAAATATAATTACATTTAGTTTTGGGTTGTGAATGAGATTCACATAATTTCAATGGCTTGATTGAAATTTTCTCACAAGATAATTGTGAGTTATTTTTTGAAAAAAATATTTACAATAAGAGTTATTGTAAATTAAAAAGATAATCATGAGATAATAGAGAAAGACCAAGTCCACTCAAAGGAGGAGTGGATGGCCACTTATCTCCTTGTGGGGATAAGTGGATGTCACCCTCTTCTTGAGGAGATAATATTGGTCTTCTCATTTTCTCATCCCTAGTCATATGTGATTTAAATTGGGATTAATTATGTTGATTTATCAATATGAATTAATTCAAATTAAATCAGTTGTTCTTATGTTTTTACAATAACATATTAGCCACTGAAAGAAACACAAATCAATCTCAACCATTAATGGTGTGTTGTCCACAGATTGATATCCCTGGACTTCCAAAACCCTATATAAGAAGAGGCACCCATTGCTCTTCGAGACACGGTTTACGAAAACAACAAATGCTCTCTTCCTCTCTCTCTACATGTCATGTGCCTCTCTCCCTCTCTCTCTCTCTTATGGCCATTCACCATAGAGCCATTGAGAGAGTCGACATCGCCGCAACATCGTCGTTACGCTGCTGGAGTACTTGCTCGTGGATCTTCGTCTCCTTCGGTGCACCTCGCTCATGAAGAAGACATCAGATCCCGTGTGACAAGATCAGGAGATTTGTCACTTGGATCATCAACTTGTATTGCGAGAAGGACGCGTCTCATCAATGCGCTCGCAAGCATCTCCTCCGTCGGATCGTACTTGAGACAGGAGGTCTCTTCGTTTAGAGACTCGATCGCAACCACGCTCCAAGAGGTATTCATATATCTTGTATGTGGTTATATGAAACGATCTGAGAAATGTTCCTGGATCATGTGGTTTCATCATTTAAAATTTTAAAATTTCGTTGTCCGGAGCGACTAGTGCTATTAGTCGCTCCCGATTGCATTCGATGCGATCCACACGCTTCCATGATGCGCTTGAGGATCTCTCCATATCCTTCAAGTGGTATCAGAGCCATGGTTTGGAGGTTTTGGATTCAATCCAAAAACCTAAGAAGATTTGGGCTCGTGAGGGTTTGTGAAAATATTTTCGCCTTTCATTTTTGCAGCCCTATTTTCTGATAAATTTAGGATCTATTTAAAATGTTGAAATACTTGAATAACGTTTCTCATTAATTAAGGAAACAATAGGTTTTGAGTTTGCGTGATTTGGAATCCAATAACTCTAGATATGATCATTTTAATGAACCTATATCCACTGTTTCGAGGATGTTGAATAATGACATAATTAAGGAGTTAATTACTGTTTTAAAATGTCTGAAAATGCATGCTAGTCATATAGGTTCTATTTCAAATCAAGTTATCACACTCTAGAAACTGATTTTTCTTCATTCGGATTTAAAATGAATGAGATGTGCTAATTTTGGTAAGTGAGGATCACTGCTAAAAATTGCAATCCTAATCGTGAGCCTTGTGATAATCATTTAAGAAACTTGTGAAATTAATGGTTAATTTCCTGGAATAATTACGGATTATATTTGGTAAATATTTGAATGATAATTATTCCTTTAAATGACAATTTCCCCAACCAATAAATGATTAGATTTGATCTAGATCACCAGATTACTTGATACACTTTCAACAAACATGTTACTTGAATAGGTTTGTGAATTTGTCCAGTAAATTTTCTTATAATCAAAATGATTTTTATTATTACTACATGGTATAATTTCGGTTGAAAAATCGATGATCATATCAAGTAAAAAATGATTGACTTGGCATTATTTTTTCCCGAGACGGACATGGTGTCTAGTCGGGGAGCGTTGAGGTAGCAGGTTGCACCGTGTGCGATCTGCCCCACTCCCGTCGGTACAGGCCATGACAACAGGTAGGGAATGGATGATGCTTGAGATATCATGATGTATTTTTTAATTATTAAAATTCGAATAATATGTACTTTGAGATAATACCATTATTTCAAGTAACAATCAAGTTTGTTGATTGAATTGGATTGATAATTGACTTAATGAGATTAAATTAATTATATCCAATTAAAATATTCTATTACAAATAGAGTTATAATTCCCCTAGCAGAATTAATCATAATTAATATCATTCATAATGATTAATTAAATTTGAACATGATACAGAGGATCACATAAGTGACATCTTTGGTCTCCCGTCAAGGCAAAGGGTTCCGTCGCCATCGATTGTATGTCGGAGATGCCTGTCCAAAGTGACACCTCCATGCATACAAGTCATTTGGATTGGGCTCTTTTCTTCTCGAAAGAGTAAGGACGTATGTGTAGTGACCCCAATATCGGGTCCTCATATTATTGGGGCGATATTGGATTGCGCATAATGAGTTGTGTTCTTGTTGACGGTTGGTTCAATTAATGACGGGTCAACATCACTTTAGGGGTATTGGTTACCGGTGTTAAAGACCGAATTGGGAGATGAAAGTTGGACTTGCAAGGCGGAATGTGTTCCCGCTTCTTTTTATCCGAGTTATAGGTTCTCATATTATTGGGATGTGACAAAGATAAGAAAGGAGATCCCAGATCTTGCTTGAGATATAATGGTAAGTATATCTCTTACATTGAAAGTGATTAAGGGAATACACTTTCAATGCTAACAAGGCTAGACAAATTTGATAGAAAATTCCTAAATCAAAGTGAAATATGTATATATTTATATTTATATATTTATTTAAATTTCTTATTTCAGATAATCCTCATTAAATCCACTCGGTACTATACTCAATAATAACCAGTAAAATATCATGGATTGGATCCATGATTAAGATATTGTACTTGCAGTTGGACACATATTGTATGTGGTTGCAATGTGCAAGTTTTCTCATAATAATGAGGAATGACAATTAAATAGACCATGGGTCTACAACTCTAGGATTTGTATGTCTCTATAGTCTTGATCTCATCGAATGTACTTTGGAAGTGACATGTCGATGATGATCGTAATTGTCGAATAATCCTTATAAAATCTAAGAAGATGGTATGGCATACATATGTGCTCTCAACATTTAATCATGAATGACATGGTTTACTGCATTATGCAGAATGGTGGCTCTATAATAGATGATTTATTCAAAATGTTTGAATACCTACCTAAACCAAAGTCTTTAAGAGTTAAGATGTATGTAGATATGATGAGTGTCATCATCCTACTATCTATACTCTAGTCATTCATGAAGCTTCATAATATTCATATTGTATGAATTAAATGAAGCATGTATAAATGTCGAAATACTCTTATATTGAATTCCTTTGAATTCAACATAAGAGATCCTTTTTTCTTAAGCAATGACTATTTAGAGATGAAAGGAGAGCAATGGAAGCATGGGTCGGACCCAAGTTAGAAGAAAAGTCAAAGAGTTGACTGTACTTCTATGGTTTCCACACATATGATATCCAAAGACTTGGATGAATGCCAATATTGCAATGAGATGATGTGTCAATAGTATGACTATCAAGTCTATCTAGATCCTTAGAGAAGGATTCAGATAGTGCATCGAAATAATTTACATCTACATATGATCATTGATATTTTCTTGCTTATTGGATAAGATCAAAGTCTAATAATTGTATCACATTCTTCTAGTAACACTTGTAATTGGTTGCATATATTTTAGAAGACTAGAAAATTTGATCTTAAGGTTTAATAATCATCAACATGGATATTGATGCAATTGTTGCAACAATCTCTGTTGGATAGATAGACATCATATTTTCAATGGGAGAGTCCTTAGTCTTAGAGAATGTCTCTATAACTTGGATATTAGAATACACTCATCGTTTATTTCTAAATGTTGGAAATAAACATGAATTTTGAAATAGACCTATCATAAAGAGTTATGATGGATATATTTCAGATAGTATTCTGATATCTGGAGGACTCTACTAAATTAGACATTAATGAATGATTCATTAGCTTTGTAAGACTGAAAATTAAACCTTAAAAGATCAATAGGAGGATAAAGATCATTTGACAATGATTTGGCTTCAAACCTTAGACATATGTTTGTTTATGAGATCAATAGACTAGTGATGAATCTTGAATTCACCATGATAAAAGTCACAAATTAAACCCCTACCTTTAATAATACAATAAAATTCACCATTAATTTCTCATTTTTATCTTGTATAATTAATCCACATTTAATTGTATATAATAACTATTATTTTGTAATTATTTATTATAAAAAACCATAAAAATCAAGTTGATCAATTGTCTATAATTCAGTAACCCTTAAAAAGATTAAAAATATAAAAACAATTCAAAACTCAAAAACAGGTATTTTTAACCCCTTAAAAATATCCCCAAAATACTTTTTGTATAAATGACATCTTTTGACTTTTCGTCCAATATGAAACTTGTAGATCTCATCGAGACGAACAACTTTTATGTTTTGACTTTTTCCTATATTTGCCACTAACTAATTCTTTTGTATTTATCTTTATTTTCATTTTTTCTAATTTTAATATTGGGCCACATGGCGCCCTATGGGCCGCCCATGTGGCCCGCCTCTTCTCTACCAGTCGCCACCTCCAAGAACCGTCCGATCTCCTTCCAACCGCCTCCATCATGGCCCTTCATCTCCGCTCCATATCCAACTGCCAGATCGCTCCAAAGATCAAATCCAAGCCGTTCCTTCGCGCCTTGTTCCCATCCACCTGATACCATTACCATCCCCCGCTCCTTATTGCACCACGTCATACCCACACCCTCCATCGTAGGATGAGGTCCCAAATCTCATCCAAGCATCCATCAACACCTCAAAATCCCTAATCGAATCTCACCCACACATAAACGCCTTTATCCGAGCCGTTGGATCGCTAGATCCAAAGGTTACTGCTCATCGTCCACCTCCAGTCCAGCTGTTTCAACTTGTCGCTGCACCACCCCCTAGCCGTCTCCGATCACCACCCACCCTTGTAACACCTCCTCCCCATAGCCGTCCGCTCCTTCTTCCTCACGCATAACGACAACATCTACACATCACTTCAAGTCATCAACATTGCCGTTCAAAAACCCACCTCACCACCTATAATGCTCCTCCACCTCCTTCTATAAAACCTCCGCTCCACCCATCGTTACCCTTATCCACCACTCCAAGGGGCTTCGGTCTAGCCTTTGGCCCTCCTGTGACAGCGGAGATGCCTGATGTCTAGGTGTCGACAACCCTAGTCCCAGGTGAGATCCATGGCATCTGCCATATAAGCTCTGCCGTTATCAGCAGTAGCTGATCTCCTTGGAGTGGCTGCCCAAGTTTGAGTGACGACCCTCGGGCCTCCTCGAGGTCCAGCACAAGCTGCTTCCTCCACTGAAGCTCCATCTCCATTCAGGTCTTCAATGGACAGACTCCAGGCCCCATCTCCGATCTCGAGCTTCTACTCTGACGACTAAGTTCCGCCTCTCCATCCCAGACTTTGAAGAAGCTCCGCCTTGACCCCACGAGCTTCGCCAGTGGATCAACCATCCTCCTCGACTATCAAGCGTCCACTCGGAGCTCGGTGGAGCTTTATATGGCTCGTCGGAGCTCCGTCTCCTCCAGCAGCCAGCGGAGGAAGAAGAAGGCACATATGTCGTCTGATTATCTAGATGGGACGACCATGATGAAGACACGTGGACAACCCAAGCCTCATTCCAACTTAGCAGCTTCGATTTGCCGAACCTCGCCCCGAGCGTGCACATGACACCACGTGTCCCGGACCAGTTGGGAGTCTCGAGCCTAGGCCCCTCTCGTGCACTCCACGTGAGGGCTTGGGTATTTTGCATGAAAGACCCTGGAAGATCTGATATTTACACTTTGGTTCCCACGCCAGCATACGTGCGCCTGAGTATTTTACAGGGAGAGCCTCACATGTTTTCAGAATTACAAAAAGGCCCCTACGCTTATGGAAAAAATGCATACGGGCCTAGGCGGTTTCTGAAAGTTACAAATGGGTCCCTTCAGGGACCCATTTGTAATAGTTATCCTTTTATTTATTGCATTTTTATTACATTTATGCCCTTGCATTGTTTTTAGCATAACTTGAGCATCGTAGATCCAAATCGCGTGATTTTGGTGTCATTTTGTTCCTTGTTTCATCCTCTATATTATGGCATGTTTAATTTCCTCATCTGACACCATTTTACATGAAGTGAATTTTTATGATAGATGATGACTCTTGCTCCAATGCCTTGTCATAAAATAGTTGTTTTCTCATATTGTAATGCTCAGAATGACCTTGATTTCAATCTACTTTCTGTTGCTCAATTTAAGTTATCTTTTTGGGTATTTTTGTAATATTTTATTCTGCATGTAATTAATCTTTGCATTTCTCTCTCGCATCATTTTATAATCACTTAAAAATCAACTAAAAATTGCATGCACCACTTTACTGCATAATGCATCTCGCATTTCTGCATGGAGACCTATAATTGAGAATCAATTCACACTTGCTCTTAATTAGTCAAAATTCAGTAATTAGATAGAGTAGCCTGTGTCCTATGTTCGACCTTGGTAGACTTGCCAAGTAAAAATACTCCACAACATTCTAAGATTGTGATTTTTGTGGAACCGAATTTGCCTCCTATACTTCTACAATTTATCATTATTAAAGAGGAAAATTTCATGTTCATCAAATGACACCGTTGCCAGGGAGACTGCTCAACTTTGTTTATGTATTCAATTTTCATATATTTTTGTGTTTAATATTTTCAAAATTCACAGGTCCTCTTTCCATGCATTATTTCTGCTAAATTATTCCCTCTCTATTTTTCTAATAGTTCTCTGTTGTGGCATGGCCCATGAACATCGAGAGCGCTTGATCTCCATGGAGGCGTGGAGTTGGGAACACCTACTGAAGAGACCGCAAAAGACTTTGTGGAGAATATTTAGGATTTTTTAGCAGTCTGCCTACATTTGCATACTGTAAAAAAATGTTGCATGTGCATATTTATTTTAATAGTCCTCATTAGAGGGCTTGCATGTTATAAATAAAAAAGGAAAAAAAGGAAAAAAAGAAAGAAAAGGAAAAATAGATCACTAGATGATCTACCCCCTGATGAATATGTGATTCGTCATCTTTATTCATTTATTTTAGCTTAAAATCCGATATGAAACACCTGTATATAACACTAACTCCATCTTCTTACTAACTTGCATTTTTGTAAATATTATACACTTCTTACTAATTTTGACCTAAAATAAATAAATAAAGAAAGAAAGGAAAAGTAAAGAAAAGAAAATAAAAAAGAAGAAGAAGGAAGACTGTATACAGGCTGACCCAAACCCCGAGAGATGGTCAAGACTTGACTTGATCGACCAGGAATAAAGTAGGGGGAGATAAGGGTCCTTAAGCAGAAAATCAAAAAAATGTGTGTGTTGTTATAAATATTCCTAACTTATTTTGTGTATATTTGTATAAAACTAATACTATTTTATTTATGCCTTAATTGAACTCAATTCAAATAACTTTCAAAACCAATGTTGTAAATAAAAATGTTTCCTAATTAATAAAAATAATTGCATAATTAAATCATGTACACAATAAAAGTAGCCACACTTGGAAAAAGCCACTAAGCACTAATTGAAAAATCAATTCCCGCTCCATATGAACTCAAATTAAACCAATCTCACTTCCATTGGTTTCTAAATTAAATTATCTTTAAAATGACTGTGATTTCATAATTTTTGGAGTTATGAGTAAAAAGTTGGTTTTCCGGGGTGGTTTGTGCAATTTTCCCATGTATTTTGTAAATATTGTATTTGTATATATTTGTAAATTATTCTTACTAATTATTTAAAAGAAAAATAAAAATAAAATTTTTTTTTAATTAAAACACAAAAAGAGGCTAATTTCCTTATTTACCCTTATATATAATGTCATATATGTATATAGTATATGTATATAGTTGATATTTTTCGTTAACCATAAGAAAAATAACATTTTTTAATTCAAATAAATAAAGTGATAAAAATTCAAAAAAATTAGATAATTTTGTAAATAGTTTTATCTCTTTTACTTTATCTCATGTCATCTCTTCCACCGAAAAATTCAAAAATTAATTTCAATTTTCATCTCTCATCTCCTTATACAAAAAAATTCAAAAATCAAATTTCATTGCATCTTTTCTATCTATATGGCTCCTTCTCCCTCATTCCAACTTGATCAATCTTTAGAGAGAGGAGCCCGATCTCCGAGAGAAAATTTCGTCGAGAAAGTTGCCTAGCCTCCAAGCCGTCCGGTGACAGCGAGTCGGCCTTGTCGAGGAGATCACGGTCCTTTTCCGCTCCTAAGGTGAGATCCACATTTTTTTTCGAACTTTTATCTTAGTTTAATCATAGTTTAGTTCATCGCATTTTTTATTTTCATTTTTTGTTTCTCTAGATCAAAAAAAATTTTCATCACGATTCTGATCCGCTCCGACTCGATTTTGCATCTCACTTTCTCGGTCTCCATGCATTCTATTTCTACCGTCAACGATCTCTCAACTCCGGCTGTGTACGGTGGCTGGAGATCAGATCCGACACTTTCATTTTCTACGGATCCTCACTTATTTTTTGAGTTGTAAATAAATAAATAAATAAAATCAAAAATTTTATTTGTTTCTTTTACTCTCACATTTGTTTTGCAGGATCATTAAAAAACAAAAAAATAAAAAAAGTTTGTCATCCTATTTTTCCTCTTAATTTTTATTTTCGAAAAAAATAATATAAAAAAGTTTTTTCATTATTTATTCCCTGTTTACATCACAAAAAATTACAATAAAAAAATTAAAAAAAACCAAAAAAATAATTCCACCGCTAGGCACTGCTCATCTTCCTCGGCCTCCACAGCCAGCTGACCGCCACCGATGACGCACCTCCGCAGGCGGCACACCGCCCGCGCCTCCCCTCTCGCCCAGGTGCCTCCCACCGCGTTGTGCTCCAGGTGACAGCGCAGCCGCCACGACCCCGAGCTCCTCCGCCGACAGTCCGTTCGCGCTGGCACCCCTCGGCTCCTTCCTCGACGCCATCTGCCGCCCCACCTCCTGGACGCCCCTCCGCCTTTGAAGTCCCCACTGCCGCTAGCGTCATCCGCTGCGCCTGGCGGCGCCGCCAATAGCCGCATCACCTTCCTCCCATCGTCGATCCGGCTGTATGCCACATTAAGAGCTCCGCCCTCCATGCACGTGAGGAAAGAGAGAAGGGAGGTGGCGACCGACCTCTCCTCCCTGTTGGCTCCATTTTGAAGCTATGAAGCCAATAAACCCAAGGGATTATTATTTTATTGAGAAAACTTCAGCTGAGCCCCCAGATATTTCTGAAATTACAAAAGAGCCCCCGCCAGATCAATTTAATTTGAGAGAATTGCGTTGAAGCCCCCTGAATATTTTAAAACTTACATACGCGCCCCCACCTCCTCAAGTCACGTGGTTTGCACACATTGTGTGGGTAAATTGTATTTTCCTCCTCGCATTTATTTTTATTATTTATTTGATTCAAAAACAAAACTAATTTACATTTCAGTCCCTGTTCTCAGATATTGCATGATTCTTCTATTGGAATAAATGTTATTTGTGATCCAAAAATTTTGCAAAAATTGTGCTATGCTCCTGATGTAATTATCTTCTTAGCATAAAATTTTCATTGCATTTTGTCTTCATTTATTATTATTAAAAAATCAAAAAACATGTCATTTTTCCCAGTCTGAAACTCCAAAATTCTTAAAAATTCAAATATTATTCCAAAAATTCCAAAAACATTAGAATAGTTGTCTTTCATTGTCTTTTAATTTAAGACCAATTTTCATGCATTAATTATTTATAAAACCCCCAAAAAAATAAAAAATAACAAAAAGTTTCTTGAAAACATAGAAAATTCTACAAAAATCCAAAAATTTTGATTTCAGTTCCTGTTTATAGATAATTGCTTTTAGTTTGTCTTAAAAATAATTGTCTAGAGTTTTGGGCACTTAAAATATTTTTAAGTTGCAAATTACTCCAGACTGTGCACATTTTCGTATTTTTTCATTGTTTGATTTTTAGAAAAATACAAAAATATCTGAAAATCCCTAAAAAAATCTCAAAAACATTTCGAAACTTTTAAAATCCAAAAAACTATTTTTTCTGTATTTTTCTGAATATTTTTTGATAAATTGAAAATTACAAAAAGATTTGGTTTGCGTATTTTTGATCTTGTGAATATTACTTCGTGTTATTTTTGAAAATTTAAAAAAATAAAAAAAATAAAAAATCACAAAAACCAAGGATTGTTGTCCTTTGAAATTCCTCTTTTCTATTAATTAGTTTCTGATTAATTGAATAACCCTAGGGAATTGTAGCCTCCCTGAGTTCGACTCTATCCGCTATACAGGTTAATAAGTAGCAAAAAAATAAAAAAGATAATTTTTTGTTATCATAGGATTTTTGGGATAACAACAACGACACATTTATTGGCCCTTAATTTCCATCCTCTAAAAATTCGTTTCAGCAAAATGGTGCCGTTGCTGGGGAGGCACGACGAGGGTAGTTAGGTTTCTCTTTTGACCTGCTATTCTTGGTTGTAAATATTTGTTACATTCATGCCATTCACTTCATTGTTTGTTTCCATTGCATTCATTCATTTTTTTCCTCTCATATTTGATAATTATTTTTCTTACACATTCTATTTTCTTTTTCTTGCGAGGGCCCGCAGAGCAAAGGAGGCGATCCTAGGAGAGCCGAAGCACCCAAGCGACGTGGAGGCGGCTTGATTCTTCACCAAGCCGCAGGATAGCGTGAGAAGAGGAGAAGAAGAAGTGAAGGAGACGAAAGAGAGAAAGAGAGATTTTCTAGCATTTGAACATTGTAAAACAGACATTCATTTGTTGCGGGGTATGTTTCGCCAAGTGCCGGTGCACTTGGGGGACCTCACCGGTTTTGTTTTCATCGCCTTTATTTTTCTTTGTTTTCTGCGGATTTTGAGAGCCTCCTATTGATTGCTTTAATTAATTTGCTTGAGCTAGGTAATTAATTAGGTCCAAACACCCTAAACAAGAATTTCTGTGCCTATAGAGTAGGGCTTAATTTGGACTTAGTCAAATTAACTTGTTCTTGCCCGTTAATAGAAGTTATCATCTATGACGATTCACTTGCATCATATAGGCTAGTTTATTTTTCTGTATTTAAATTCTGCGCGGATCACTTGCATGTAGAGTGCTGGCGACAAGGTACGCATCTCTAACCCCTGCATGCATCATCGTTTTTAATCGTGCATTGGCATTTCCGATCTCCTTCATTGTTCTCACTCACATAAATTAAAAAGGAAATTGGACACTCGGTAGGTAATTCTTTGAAAATATTTTTAACCAAGTGATAACTGTTAAAACCGAGACTGCTAAAGAAAATTCGACCCTAAAAAAACACAAGGAAAAATCATTGTTTTGGGGAGAGTAACCCCCTTATTGTATTCGTTTTAACTTGCTCGCATACGGACTAAGGTTAGTGCCCAAAATCCCATAATTCAACCTAAGTGTTTGTACAACTTTGTGATTACCTAACTCTAAAATAGACAAGATTAAGAGACCGAACCTTCACGGTCTTCACATTGCGTTGTGTTGGTGAATTGGGGGTTTGTATTATGTTTGATTGCTTGTGTGCATACTAGATCCTGCTGTGCATTTGCGAGTTTTTCAGCATATCTTTTGACTTGACCCTCATGCTCTCTCATCTTTTTGTTTTGAAGATGGCCGACTGGAGTTATTTTAATCCGATCTTCGCAGATACCTCATACTCTTCAGATGATCCACCTTCCCTTTTCCAGGAGGATCTTCCTCCTGATGTTTGTGCATATCCGCCTAACCCATTATTTCAGGAGTCGGAGTACCTTGATTCTCACCCACCCCCACCCCACTCACCCGATCCTGGGATTTTGGAGTCACCTTTCATGATTTTCACACTTAATACATTGAACAAGATGATGGAGCATATGAATTAGATGATTTCTAATCTATTTAATCTAAATGAGAGCCAGAATGCTGCTCCACGATTTGAGGATATTGATTCATTTGAGGATAATCATGAGAGCTTGAAATCACTGAAAATACAAAAACAATGAGAAATTTTTTAAAATATAAAAAGATTCTGGGAGACATATTATTGATTCATTTTGCGTGGAGAGGACCCAAATGCCCGATCATTTACCCACATAGCCATGTCCCAACCTTGAACTCGAGGATTCCACTGTACAGACTGCTCTTGGAAATCCTCGTGTAAATGCTGATTCCGACCTCCTCCCTAATATGGATGAGGTCCAAAAATTCAAAAAATGTTGACTAAACCCGAAGTGGTGGCCACCCTTCATGAGATCATTAAAGCCCCACTTCAACAGGGCATGACAGATTTATCTACTCCTCAACACAAGAAGAGAAAGCGAAGGAGGAGATCTGAGAGTCACATCTTGGCCATGGCCACTGCCTACGCCATCTCTCACCGTACATATTTTAAGAAAGGGAACACTGCCACACCTCTTGTGAGTTGCTCCATATCTGAATATTCTTATGATAACACTCCCCTTGACGGCGGTTCGTCAATTAATATAATACCCTTCTCTATGGTACGGTCTCTTCATCTTGGGCCTCTCAATAAAACCAGGTTCAATTTGTTGATGGATCTATCATGAGGCCGAAGGGTATTCTAGAAAACGCTGTCATTCACATTCAGGTCATGAATTTTACTTCGGATTTTGTTGTAATGCCCATGGAGACCTCCACCCCTGTGGAGCACCCTCCAATCATCCTGGGACAACCTTTCCTCACCTTTGCGGGAGCCGTTATTGATTATGGTTCAGGAGAGATTCGCTTCCGTTCTGATAAAGGAAGCGATGTGTTAATCACTACACCCACTACCGTCGAGAGACCCGCATCCCATGAGAGACCGCCCATGTTAGCCAACCCCAAGAACTTTGACTATGATGATACTACCAGAGATTTTTGTTGTATGATGGATGACACTGAGACCCGAGAATTCCTCTTCAAAGAGGAGGACTCGGAAAGCATAGGCCTTGGAGTTACCCCTTCGAGTATGTAGCGATGCATTGATGACATCCGCGAGATTTACACGATAGATACCCTAGAGCAGAAGGCAGACTCTGAGACTAGACAGGACGAACATGATTCGACTACTTTCACTGATGAGTCCATTCCTATTCACCTTGATTCAGATGAGACCGATCATGCCAAATTTAATTTGATTGCTTTTATAAAGGAATTTGGGCCTTTTGATAAAGATGATCCGGTAAAGGCTCGCTAGGCTGAAATTGATCCTACTTTTTCTGATAATGATTTCGAGCCATTTTACTTTGATGTTTGCAAGACTTTCCAGGCAGGACATGACCACACTACTTCCAATAACCAGTTTAGGCCTGCACAATCTGAAACCACTGAGGATACATTCTTGGTCGATCCTACTCAGTTCATATCTAATGATAAACCCAATATCGACCTACACCTTGTCAAATCCATACCTCAGCGGTCCCGCAAGAAGGTTCGCTTTCGACCTTCTTAACCTTTGTACACCCGCTCCTCTTGTATATCCTTTCGTTTCACTCTTTCTTCTCCCGTTTTATCATTCACCCCTTTTCCGTGTGTATGTATGCTATACTTAGGATGTGCTTTATCCTAAGTATAGGGGGGTGAATGATTTGTGTTGTTCATATTTGTCCTGTTTATCACCCTTGTTGTTGTTGCCTATACTTAGGGATACTCTACCCTAAGTATGGGGGGGGGTGATGTTGTTCATATCACATTTTTGTGAGTCTGTACATTCTCTTCATCGGGTTTTCCCTTTGTAAATTCTACTATACTTAGGATTACTTGATCCTAAGTATAGGGGGGGATCACCAACTTCTCTTCTTTTTATCTTTTCTTTGAGTCGTTGTAGTATATGAGTCTTTTCACCTTTCTATACTTAGCACGAGTTATGTCTTCCTTTGTCGCTCTCTGATCACTATGAGGACATAGTTCGAGCTAAGTATAGGGGGGTGTCGTATATAATGTATATATACTTTAGACATAACTCATACTTTTAAATACGTTTATTTGGGGGTTATGTGTATATTTTGTAAAATCCACCTGTGTAAAAACAAAAAACAAAAAAAAACAAAAAAAATCTATAAAAACAAAAAAACAAAAAAAATAAAAAACAAAAAAAAGTCTTGTATATACTTGTATATATTTTACTAACCCTTTTTCCTTAAAAAACTACAAAACCAAAAGTCTATAAAAATTTGCAAAAAAACCTTCTTTCACATCTGCATTTTTCCTCCCAAAAATCCATAAAAGTTCAAAATTAGAAAATTGTTTAAAAAATGGTTCTTTTCACATGTGCATCATTCCTTTTCAGAAAAAACTCTCTGCATTGTTCATATCTTGCATTTGCATGTGCATTTTTCAGGATAGTATCGCTATTTTAACTATGTCTGGAATAAAATTGAAGAATGGAGCTTAGTTGGACCTTAATCCACCTAATTCTCAGAGGAGCTTCACCGAGAAATAGGATTTTCGAAGCTTCAGGTCTTTGACTTAATTCTTTGAGTTCCACATGGCAATGTGCAGTGTTTGACTCTTAGTGTCTAACCTGGTCTCTTCATTCTGGGTACACCTCTGGAATAGGGAATTAATTTGTACTTCGTACTATGCACTTAGCTTAACTCAGACGGGATGTTGGAAGACTGTGTGAGTTTCTTTTCTGGTAGCATGGAAATCTAAAGACTGGAGTATGGGTTGAAATAAAGCTTCGAAAAAGGGATGGACGGTTGGGCACAATTTTTTCTAAGACCCCAAAACATGTACAGAAAAAAATATTCTATATCCGTAGGGGCACAACAAGATCCAAGCAGAACCACCAAAAATCCAAAAGAAGCTACTACTAAATAAATATCTGACCAAAAGGTCCAAGCTTCAAGAAAACCTGTAGATCTTGGTGGAGACTCAGCTACACTGGCCAGCTTCACAAGGAGAGGTGACTACACTGGCCACCCTCCAGTTCTTTTCTCATTCTTCTAACTTCTCCCCCAATTCGATTGTGAACACAACGTGACAGACCTTAGAAGGAAATACCTGACTCCCCATGGACGAGTTATTGGAGAGGAGATTTGGTAGTCCGGCATTCTGGATGGGAAGAGCTAAAATCTTTCACACACATGAGTCGATTGTTCAATGTTCATAGGGTATGCTTTGGGAAGAGGATTGATCTAAGATGACTTCTGAGCCGAAATTGTGACAATAATATGTAATATCACAGAAGTTCCGACACACTAATAATCCAAAGGTCTGAAAGAGCTCCAAACTACAATTTTATGAAGTTAAGTTTAATACTCGATATTGTCCTACTTTTTTTATTTTCCCTTTCTTTTTCTTCTTCTTTTTCTTCACTTATTCCTTCAAATAAGTGCTTGCTAAGGGACAAGAAAAGGTAAAACATGGGGGGATGATGAATATGCGATTCGTCATCTTTATTCATTTATTTTAGCTTAAAATCCCTTATAAAACACCTGCATATAACACTAACTCCATCTTCTTACTAACTTGCATTTGTGTAAATATTGTACACTTCTTACTAATTTTAACCTAAAATAAATAAATAAAGAAAGAAAAGAAAAATAAAAAAAGAAAATAAAAAAAGAAGAAGAAGGAAGACTGTATACAGGCTGATCGGAACCCCGAGAGAAGGTCAAGACTTGATCTGATTAACCAGGAATAAAGTAGGGGGAGATATGGGTTCTTAAGCAGAAAATCAAAAAAATGTGTGTGTGTTGTTATAAATATTCCTCACTTATTTTGTGTATATTTGTATAAAACTAACACTATTTTATTTGTGCCTTAATTTACCTCAAATCAAATAACTTTCAAAACCAAAGTTGTCAATAAAAATGTGTCCTAATTAATAAAAATTATTGCATAATTAAATCATGTACAGAATAAAAGTATCCACACTTGGAAAAAGCCACTAAGCACTAATTGAAAAATCAATTCCGGCTCCATAAGAACTCAAATTAAACCAATCTTACTTCCATTGGATTCTAAAATAAATTATCTTTAAAATGGCTATGATTTCATAATTTTTGGAGTTACGAGTAAAAAGTTGGTTTTCCGGGGTGTTTTATGCAATTTTCTCATGTATTTTGTAAATATTGTATTTGTATATATTTGTAAATTATTCTTACTAATTATTTCAAGTAAAAATAAAAATAAAAAAATTATTAATTAAAGCACAAAAATGGCTAATTTCCTTATTTACCCTTGTATATAATGTCATATATGTATATAGTATATGTATATAGTTACTATTTTTAATTAACCATAATAAAAAAAATAAAAAATAACATTTTTTAATTCAAATAAATAAAGTGATGAAAATTCAAAAAAATTAGATAATTTTGTAAATAGTTTTATCTCTTTTACTTTATCTTATGTCATCTCTTCCACCAAAAAATTCAAAAATTAATTTCAGTTTTCATCTCTCATCTCCTTATCCAAAAAATTCAAAAATCAAATTTCATTGCATCTTTTCTATTTATATGGATCCGTATCCCTCATTACAACTTGGTCAATCTTTAGAGAGAGGAGCCCGATCTCCGAGAGAAAATTTCGTCGAGAAAGTTGCCTAGCCTCCAAGCCGTCCGATGATAGCGAGTCGGCCTTGTCGAGGCGATCACGGTCCTTTTCCGCTCCTAAGGTGAGATCCACATTTTTCTTCGTACTTTTATCTTAGTTTAATCGTACTCTAGTTCATCATATTTTTTATCATCATTTCTTATTTCTCTAGATCAAAAAAAATTTTCATCACGATTTTGATCCGCTCCGACTCGATTTTTCATCTCACCTTCTCGGTCTTCACGCGTTCTATTTCTACCGTCCACGATCTCTCAATTCCGGTCGCGTACGGTGACCGGAGATCAGATCCGACTCTTTCATTTTCTACGGATCCCCGATCATTTTCTGAGTTGTAAATAAATAAATAAATAAAATAAAAAATTATATTTTTTCTTTTACTCTCACGTTTGTTTTGCAGGATCATTAAAAAAACAAAAAAAATAAAAAAAATAAAAAAGAGTTCATCATCCTATTTTTCCTCTTAATTTTTATTTTTTCGAAAAAAAATAATATAAAAAAGGTTTTTTATTTTTTCCTATTTACATTACAAAAAATAATTTCGCCTCCACGCACTGCCCGTCTTCCTCGACCTCCGCAACAGCTGACCGCCACCGACGTCGTGCCTCCGCAGGCGGCGCACCGCCCACGCCTCCCCTCTCGCCCAGGTGCCTCCCTCCGCGCTGTGCTCCAGGTGGCAGCATAGCCGCCACGACCCCGAGCTTCTCCGCCGGCAGTCCGTTCGCGCTAACACCCCTCGGCTCCTTCCTCGACGCCATCTGTCGCCCCTCCTCCTGGACGCCCCTCTGCCTTTGAATTCCCCGCTGCCACTAGCGTCATCCACTGTGCCTGGAGGCGCCTCCAATAGCTGCATCACCATCCTCCCATCGCTGATCCGGCTGCGCGCCACGTTAAGAGCTCCGCCCTCTACGCGCGTGAGGAAAGAGAGAAGGGAGGCGGCGGCCGACCCCTCCTCCCTGTTGGCTCCATTTTTGAAGCTACGAAGCCAATAAACTTCAGTTGAGCCCTTGGATATTTCTGAAATTACGAAAGAGCCCCTGCTAGATCAATTTAATTCGAGAGAATTACTTTGAAGCCCCCTGAAGATTTCAAAACTTACAGACGCACCCCCCGCCTCCTCAAGTCACGTGGTTTGCACACATTTTGTGGGTAAATTGTATTTTCCTCCTCGTATTTATTTTTATTATTTATTTGATTCAAAAACAAAACTTATTTACATTTCAGTCCCTGATCTTAGACATTGCATGATTCTTCTATTGAAATAAATGTTATTTGTGATCCAAAAATTTTGCAAAAATTATGCTATGCTCCTGATGTGATTATCTTCTTAGCATAAAATTTTCATTGCATTTTGTCTTCATTTATTATTATTAAAAAATAAAAAACATGTCATTTTTCCCTGTTTGAAATTCCAAAATGCATAAAAATTCAAATATTATTCCAAAAATACCAAAAATATTAGAATAGTTGTCTTTCGTTGTCTTTTAATTTCTGACCAATGTTCACACATTAATTATTTATAAAACTCAAAAATTTATAAATAACAAAAAGCTTCTAAAAATCATAGAAAATTCTACAAAAATCCAAAAATTTTGATTTCAGTTCCTATTTGTAGATGATTGCTTCTAGTTTCTCTTAAAAATAATTGTCAGGAGTTTTGGGCATTTAAAATAATTTTAAGTTGCAAATTACTCCAGGATGTGCATATTTTCGTATTTTTTCACTGTTTGATTTTGAGAAAAATACAAAAACATCTGAAAATCCCTCAAACATTCTCAAAAACATTTCAAAACTTTTAAAACCAAAAAAATTTTTTCTGCATTTTTCTGAATAATTTTTGACAAATTGAAAAATTACAAAAAGAGTTGGTGTGCATATTTTTGATCTTCTGAATATTACTTCGTGTTATTTTTTAAAATTTAAAAAAAAATAAAAAAAAATAAAAAAAATCACAAAAACCAAGGATAGTTGTCCTTTGAGATTCCTATTTTTATTAATTAGTTATTGATTAATTGAATAACCCCCGGGAATTGTAGCCTCCCTGAGTTCGACCATGTTTGCTATACAGGTTAATAAGTAGCAAAAAAAATAATTTTTTGTTGTCACGGGATTTTGGGGATAACAACAACGACACATTTATTCACCCTTAATTTCCATCCTGCAAAAATTCATTTCAACACCCCCACACACACTTGCACATATACATTCACCCCCATCTCTCTGTATATTTCAAAATCTCTCTCTCTCTCTCTCTCTCTCTCCCTCTCTCTCTCTTGCTCTCTCTCTGATCGCCCTCTTCAATAAAAATATCCACCCCTCCGCCCTTGTATTGTAGTGTAATTATTCCCCCAAACACAAGAACCTCCCAACTCAAATCCGTTACTTGGGCTACGTATAGCCTAAGTATAGGGGGGAGCTGCCTATTCATCCATCCCTCTAATTGTCTTCTTGTACTTAGGTCAATTTTTAACCTAAGTATCGGGGGATACTCCTCCTCAGTTCCTCTATATCACCCTATATTTGACCAAACCACGGCTTCACAGCACTTGTGCTATGAGAACATAGCAAAATTTGAGTATAGGGGGGTATACCGTATATTACTGTATATTTACTTTAGCCATAGCTCGTATTTTTAAAACTTTTTGAAAATTCTTTCTCGGGCTTGGTTTATCAATTGTCATGTCCTTATCTCCAAATATCCATGGAGAAAGCGCATTATCTTTGAAAGAGTTCATGGATAATTTCATTGCTGATATATGTAACCGAGCATTGAGAAAAATGGATAATCAAATGTGATTTATTTATCCTGAATAATACGAATTTGATTCATATTATAATGAGAGTTATCAGAGATAATTAAAAGTGATTTAATTACCAAAGATATGAATAATGTGAATGTGATTCATATTATTTGGGCACATGAGAATTGAGATCCAAGATGATTAAATGTGATTTAATTATCATGGATAAGAATAATGTGGATATCACTATCCATATTATTTGGGTATATTATAAATGTGATTTATAATATATTAAAGATAGAATATTGTGATTTATATTTTTTTATTAATTGTTAATATGAATTGGATTTGCGTTGAATGATTAATTGAAAATATAATTACATTTAGTTTTGGGTTGTGAATGAGATTCACATAATTTCAATGGCTTGATTGAAATTTTCTCACAAGATAATTGTGAATTATTTTTTGAAAAAATATTTACAATAAGAGTTATTGTAAATTAAAGAGATAATCATGAGATAATAGAGAAAGACCAAGTCCACTCAAGGAGGAGTGGATGGCCACTTATCTCCTTGTGGGGATAAGTGGATGTCACCCTCTTCTTGAGGAGATAATGTTGGTCTTCTCATTATCTCATCCCTAGTAATATGTGATTTAAATTGGGATTAATTATGTTGATTTATCAATATAAATTAATTCAAAGTAAATCAATTATTGTTATGTTTTTACAACAACAACTTAGCTATTGAAAGAAACACAAATCAGTCTCAACCATTGATTGTGTGTTGTCCATGTATTGAATATCCATGGACTCCCAAAACCCTATATAAGAAGAGGCACCCATTGCTCTTCGAGACACAGTTTACGACAACAAAGAATGCTCTCTTCCTCTCTCTCTCTCTCTCTACATGTCATGTACCTCTCTCCCTCTCTCTCTTATGGCCGTCCACCATGGAGCCATTGAGAGAGTCGACATCGTCGCAGCATCGTTGTTATGCTGTTGGAGTACTTTCTTGTGGATCACCGTCTCCTTCGGTGCACCTCGCTCATGAAGAAGACGTCGGATCTCATGTGACGAGATCAGGAGGTTCGATGCTTGGATCATCAACTTGGATTGCGTGAAGGATGTATCTCATCAACGCGCTCGCAAGCGTCTCCTCTGTCGGATGGGACTCGAGACAGGAGGTATCTTCGTTTAGAGACTCGATCGCAACCACGCTCCAAGAGGTATTCATATATATTGTATGTGGTTAGATGGAACGATATGAGAAATGTTCGTGGATCTTGTGGTATTATCGTTTAAAATTTTTAAATTCTGTTGCCCGTAGTAACTAGTGCGACTAGTCACTCCTGATAGCATTCGATGCGATCCACACGCTTCCATGATGCACTTGAGGATCTCTCCATATCCTTCAATAAGGGATATAGGTAGGATAGATGGTTATTATATTAATTTTAATATAATTAAGACAATGATAATCAAGCAATCCAAGCATTTCAATTTTTATGCACTTGACGTCATCATGTAGTATACACTCTCAATACAATTCATTATTCCAATTTTAATTTTTAAAGTACATAATGACTTATCATGCTACCCTTCCTTGAAATGGATCTAGACAGTGATGAATCCCTGATTCTCGCTCTTTTTTCTTTTATTTTAGCTATTTATCTTAGCAAAGCATCATGTAAATAGGGGTAAATACAATTAGTTAGCATTAAGCATGCATGTGTTAACATTGCATAATTAGCTGGTATTTGTGAAAAAATAAAAGAATAAAGGAAAAGGACAAAAAGAAGGAGGCATTTATAATAAATACAGAGAGACCCGAACCACAAGACAAGGTCGAGCCTTGACCTACTCGCCAAAGAAAATTAGTAGAGAGAGACATGCTTACTTTGTTTGTACATATTACCCATATATATAGATAATTATTTTTCAAAAAATAAAAATAAAATATTCTTTTTACCTCCATATATATAGTCCTAAAAATAAAAAATATAAATAAAAAATCAGAAAATAAAATAAAAATAAAATCCTCTCTCACTTGTACAAAATACATGTACATATGTCAAATTCCCTATTTATTCTATACCTATAAATAAATCATAAAAATATTATTTTATACTCTTAAAAATATGTTAAAAATTATTAAAATACAAAATTGGGGTATTGTATAAAAATAACAAAAATAAAATAATTGTACAAAAGACATAGGTATATTATACCTGTATATAACACCATATACTGTATACACACTAATATATTTCTCATAAAAATAATTAAAATTATAGAAAAATATTTTAAAAATTAATAAACATTTTCATTTTATACACTTTTTATTTTGAATTCATTTACTTTTTTTATTGATTTTGTAAATAATTTGTAAAATTGATTTTTCTGATTGGTCCAGCTCGGTTGTTGACCTCTGGTCAATGCCGCCTTCCCGGATCAGACCTGGATAGCGTTCGCCGGAGCTTTTTCTCAACTTTCTCCAGCCCGCCTCCAAGCTCCGTTTGCCTTGAGATTTGGACCCGATAAACCTCGTACATCTGACATCTTCACGGATCCCTTGGCTGATCTGGATCACTCTAGGGTTTTACGCTTTTCACCGATCCTTCTAGACCCTCGAGCATCCTATATAGTATCTCTTCCACCTCCACCGGAAGGTAGCTTGTGCCTCACCCCTTCTCTCATCCCTAAGTGCCTTCAGTGGAGTGACAACAATCGGAGGGTGCTTTTGGAGCAGAGTCTGGTGGTCTGAAGCAGCAGCTCAGCTATGTGACCAGCAAGTGTCGTCACATTTAGCCTCTTGGCCTTCCGCAACTCAGTTGAGGCAACTACCCCAATGATCATCTTCGCCTGAAGTTTGAGAACACGCTCCAACCTTCACGTAACACTTATTTCGACTTCATTTCCCTATTTTATCGAATCTTCACGTTTGAATCCATCGCAATTCACCTTCTCTGACCACCCTGGTCGGAGCCCCATATCACTCTCACTTCCATATCGATCGAACCATCGATGATCGCTCCATCTCGCACCACAGTCTGATCACCTTGGATCGACCCTCAAGTCGAGATTTAGGCTAAGATCTCCCTCTATCACCCTCACCGGAGATCGAATCCCATCCACCTTCGCTTCATTCACTTCCAGCTGCAATAACCCAAATCGGAGCTTCGCCTCGAGTCCTATCCTTTGCAAATATCCCAGTACGACAGGCGCTTCCATTGGAGGTCCAGCTACTCGGCGTAGCAACTACAGGCGGAGGTCCCCTTATCCAGCACATCTAACCGTTGGCTCCTTGATGAATCTACGATTCGTCATCTTTATTCATTTATTTTAGCCTAAAATGCCTTATAAAATGCCTATATATAATACTAACTTTATCTTCTTACTAATTTGCACCTGGGTGGAAATATTATATATTTGTATATTATTTTAACTTAAAATAAATAAATAAAGAAATAAAGGAAAAAGAAAGAAAGGGAAAATAAAGAAAAGAAAATAAGACTGTATAAATGTAATAGATACAGGATGACCCAAACCCCGAGGGAAGATCAAGACTTGACCTCATCGACCGAGAATAAAGTAGGGGGAGATAGGGTCCTTAATCAGAAAATCCAAAAAAATGTGTGTGTTGTTAATACTTCTCATTTATTGTGTATATCTATATAAAACTAACATTATTTTATTTGTATATAACCGTAAATAAAATATTTTTCAAAACAAAAGCTATAAATAAAAATGTTTGCTAAATAAAAAATAATTGCACAATGAAATCTTATATATAATAAAGTAACCACATCTGGAAAAAGCCATTAATCGATAATTAAAAGATTAATTCCAGCTCCATATGAACTCAAATTGAACCAAACTCACTTCCATTGTATTCTAAATTTAATTATCTTTAAAATGGTTGTGATTTCATAATTTTTGGAGTTACGATTGAAAAGTCGGTTTTGTGGGTGGTTTGTGCAATTTTGCCATTTATTTGTACATATTGTATTTGTAAATATTTTTACTAATTATTTAAAATAAAAAAATAAAAATAAAAATTTTAAAACAAAAAACTAATTTGCTTATTTACCCATGTACATAATGCTATATATGTATATAGCTTATGTATATATTTAATTTTTTAACTAACTACCAAAAAAATAAAAAAATTAACATTAAATTTTCAAACCATTAAGTTACGAAAATAAAAAAAATTAGTTAATTTTTGTAAATATTTTTTAAACACTAACTGTTTTTATCTTTATCTCATCTCAAATTTATTTTCTCTTATCTCTTATCTTCATCCAAAATTTAAACATTCAAATTTCATTATATCTATTAATATTGCTCCTCGTTCTTCTTTCCAATTTGATCAATCTTTGGTGAGAGGAGCCTTTTCTTCGAGAGCTATCTTGTCGCACAGAGGTGCCTAGGCTCTGAGCCGTCCGATGATAGTGAGTCGGCTTTCATCGAGACAATCACGGTGTTATCGGCTGCTAAGGTGAGATCCATCGTTTTCTTCTTATCTTTCATCTAGATTAACCTTAGTTTAATTTTTCGCATTTTAATTTCATCATCAATTTTTTATCTAGATTTTAGAATCCATCACAACTTGATTCTTCGCCACCAATCTAGATTTTTCATCTCACATCTTGATCTCTCCACATTCTTTTCTACTTATCATGATCTCTCAACTCCGACCACGTACGATGGCCAGAGACTCAGATCCATTCATTTTTCGCCGGATCCATTCACGTATTCTATTTTGATTTGGGACCGAGCCATCGTGCTCGTGTCCTCATTTGTTTATAAATAATAAAAAAAAAGAAAAAAAAGGAAATATATCATTTTATTCTCTCTAACATTTGTTTTGCAGGATCACTAAAAAGAAAAATAAAAAAATTTAAATAAAAAATAAAAAATATACATTTTTATAACACATCTCCTGCAGGTTTAATAAAAAACTAAAAAAATGAAAAATTAAATTAAATAAAGAAATTCAAGCGGTAGGGCTGCCACCCCTTGCCACCTCCAGCTGCCACACTCCTCCTGGAGTCCCGTCCACTGCCCATTGCCACTTCGCACGCCACCGACCGCATGTAGTGGTATCTTGTTTATCCACCTCCAACACGACGCACCACCGCCATCCTGCGGACATCTCCATCCCCGCCGCGCGCCAAGGTGGCGGCACATCTTCTCCAGCGCCAACCTGCGTTCTGCTCCTCCGCCTAGACTTCACCACCTGAAATCTCCAGCTACGCAATGTTCTGCTTCTCCACCTTGGCCCCCAGCAGTAGCCAAGTCCATCGGTCCTCTACCTTGGTCCTCAACGCCACTGCGTGTGCCCTCTGCATTGTTGCCACCTTCATCCACCAGCCTCCTTCTTGGAAGCACCATCAACCGCCCGCGGTTGTCAGTGCCACCCCGCTGCCTCAATCCCACCATCATAGGGAGCCTACGTAACCCCCACGCCGACAACGCCCCTGATCTGACGTCGCCACCAGTTATTGAGGAAGAAGGGAGGGGTGGTGTACCTTGGCCCCCTCCATCTTGAAGAAAAGATGGAAAAAATAGGGAACCCTAGGGTTCATTATTTTTTTGGAAAAATATCATAAAAACCCCTTCAAATTTTCATAATTACAGAAAGGCCCCTACTTCAGCACGTCACGTACATAACACGTTTATTATTGGAAAATTTACACTCTATACCCTATTATTATTTATGTTCTTTATTTAATACCAAAATATTAAATATTTACATTCTAGTCCTTCATTTACAGACTATTTATCCCGGTCGTTCTTTTAAGTGAAATAAATGTATTATTGGTTAATAAATTCTACAAAAAAGTTTGTGGTCTCTTGATGTGTTTAATTTTATAGCATAAAATTTTCATTGTATTTTATATTCATTTATTATTATTAAAAAATAAAAAATAGTGTCTTTTTCTCTTTATGAAGTTCAAAAATAATAAAATTTTGAATATTACTCTAAAAATCCAAAAAATATATTAATTTCCTTCCATAGTCTTTTTATTTATTGCAAATTTTGTGCATTAATTATTTTTAAAACTCAAAAAAATTGAAAATACTAAAAATTCTATAAAAATCTTAAAAAAATTCTACAAAAATCCAAAAATCATGATTTCAGTTCCTATTTGTAGAGGCCTATATTTTATCATATAAATAGTTGTCAGGAGCTTTCAGAATTTAAAATATTTTTAAGATGCAAATTACTCCAGGATGTGCATTGTTTATCATTTTTGCCACTTTTTGATTTTTAAAAAATACAAAAGCATCTTACAATTCTACAAAAATTCCAAAAAAATTCAAAGTCTTTACCCGAAAATATTTTCTTTAGATTTTTCTTAGTATTTTTTATAATCGAAAAATACAAAAAGAGTTTGGTGTTTGTATTTCTTGTCTTGTGCATATTGTTCCTTATTTGAAATAAAAAAATGTAAATTTAAAATCACTAAAAATTGAAAATAAAAAAATAAAAATAGAAATAAAAAAATTTAAAAAATTAAAAAGAGAAAAAAAATCCACAAAACCAAGAATAGTTTGCCTTTGAGATTTCTGTTTTTTTCTCTTGATTGATTTTTCATCGATTAATTGAATAACCCTCAGAAATTGTAGTATCCCTGAGTTCGATCCTATCTATTATACATGTAAATAAGGAGAAAAAATTTCTCTTGCTTCATTATTTGCTTGTAGTTAATTTGTAGCTTGAGAAGAAAAAAATGTTTGTTTGTCGCAGGATTATTTGGCATAATGACGACTCCACATCATCCATTAACCAATCCTCAAGTATTTTGTGTTAACAAAATGGCACTGTTATCTGGGAGGCACGGCGAGGGTAGTTAGGTTTCTCTTTTGACCTGCTATTCTTGGTTGTAAATATCTGATTACATTTTGCCATTTACTCCATTGTTCAAATCCACTGCATTCTTTTCCTTATTTGTGCTCATATTTTTATAATTGTGTTTCTTACACATTCTCTCTTTTCTTTTTCTTGCCAGGGCCCTTGGAGCAAAGGAAGCGATCATCGGAGAGACGAACCACTCGAGCAAAGCAGAGGCAACTTGATTCATCTCGAAGCCGCAGGAGAGAGTAGGAGGAGGAGAAGAAGATTTTGAGAGTGACCATCATTTGGAGCATAGATAGGTTTTTATTTATTCGGTATTCGAACACTTGTAAAAGGACATTCATTAGTTGCGGGGTCTATTTTGCCAAGTGTCGGTGCACTTGGGGGACCTCATCAGATTTGTATTCATCACCTTTATTTTCTTTATTTCACACGTATTTTGTGAGCTACCTATTGATTGCTTTAATTAATTTACTTGATCTAGGTAATTAATTAGGTCCAAACATCCTAAACAAGAATTTCTGTACCTATAGAGTAGAGCGTAATTTGGACTTAGTCAAATTAACTTGTTCTTTCCCGTTAATAGAAGCTATTACCTAGGACGGTTCACTTGCATCATATAGGATAGTTCACTTTTATGTATTTAAATTCTGGGCGGATCATTTTGCATGTAGAGTACTGGCGACAAGGTACGCATCTCTAACCCTACATGCATCATTGTTTTTAATCGTGCATTGGCATTTCTGATCTACTTCCTCATTTTCACTCACATAAGTTAAAAAGGAAATTGGACACTCGGTAGGCGGTTCTTTGAAAATACTTAACCAAGTGACAACTGCCTAAAATACATAACTACTAAAGAAAACTCGACCCTAAAATAAACACAAGGAAAAATCATTGTTTTCGGGAGAGTAACCCCCTCATTGTTTGATTTGTATGCAGCGAGAGAGCAACCTGCACACTAGGATAGAACCACTCCCGGACTCTTTTCATACTACTGTCTTGGGTTAGTCATTCTCCGGTGAGGATCTCTCCGGTAGCCGTAAAGTAGACCATGATGTCCTTAGTAGCTTGAATTGATCGGGTAGCTGGTAAACGATTCGTAATTCATACTGGCTGGGAAAGATCTAACTTTGGGATTATGCCAGTCTCTGGGAGCATTGGGTTCCTAACAGCTCGATTTAACCACTCTGATAGATTGTATTCTCGTCAAACTCTAAAATTGACAAGACGATTGACTGAAACTTCATGGTGGAGGATTGTATTGTGTTCGTCTGTGAGTGATAAAGATCCTTCTACATAATTTACGCCTTCATTAACTTTCACTCTTGCATTGACCTTCGTTTCTTGCATCCTGCCTATTGATTTCTAAGATGTTGGACCAGAGAATTTCTCATTCGGACTTTGCGAACTCATTCTACGCTCTGAGCCGTTCACCTTCTATTCACGGAAGCTCACTTCACAAATATTCCTCTTTCTCCACTTCACCCTTCACAACATCCATCAATCCACTATTTGAGATTGGCTTTAATCTCGAACTAATATATGAGACTCTATCAATTCTGAGCACTAATCGAGTGGCATGTACATTTTCAGAGTCAGACGCCAGAGACTTAATGCCACCAAAGGGAAAGTAAACAATGTCGGAGCAGAGTAAGATCAACAGTACCATGTTAGCCTTCATTCAGTCAATTCAAGCCCAGTTAACAGAGCATGCTAACTTTCAAACCATACAAAGAGATATGATTGTCGAGATGAGACAAGAAAGAAAAGATAGGAGGGGGGGGGGTAACAGAAACCTGGAGGTGGGAATGTGGGAGAAGAACCTCACATAGAGTCTACATTAAAGGATGCTTATAATCCAGGGACAAGACAGACAAATTCTTGGATACAAATCCCTGCGGTTCATTGGCATTTTGAGATTAAGCCTACTATTTTACCTCTTCTCCCAATATTCCACAGAAATATTAATGAAGAACCTTATATACACCTCCTACAGTTTGATTGCATTTGTGGAACAATACACTACCCAAATGTCCCATTAGACGTAGTGCAGATGACTGCCTTTCCATTCAGTCTGATGGGAAAAGCTTTGTATTGGTTAAATCACTTGGGGAAAGTTGTCACTACTTGGGGAGAGTTGAGGTTCGTATTTTTGAACAAATATTATACGCTTAGACGACTCAATCAAATGCGATCCTTGATTGCTAATTTCTCCCAGATGCCCCAAGAGTCTATTCACGAGGTGTGGGAAATATTCAAAGATCTGACGGAAAAATCCCATCATGTTATTCCAAAGACCAGCATTGTATAAAATTTCTTTTGGGGTTTAATCATTGAGAATCATAAGATGGTAGACGCCGCTTGTGGGGGAGCCACTTCAACAAGTACGAGGATGTCTTTTATCAAATTTTTGAGGAGATGGCGGAGAGTTCATCGGCTCTTTCTTCTTCATGTGCTTTTCAGAAGCACCCTATCACCACCCCTGCAGTACCCCACAAGGATGTCAATATGATGGTATCACATGAAGTGGATAGGGTGGACAGTTCTGATCTGACCATTATTGGAAATCACCTATCAAAAGTGGACATTATCGAGAAACGATCCAAGCAACTTGAGAAGCTTCAAGTGATCGAGCAGATGATGAAGAACCTGGATAAGATGGATGAGATAACAATGCATCTGGAGCTTCTTGTGAGTACGATCCGTGCAATCTACAGTACAAGTTCAACAATCGATACCTCTACTAGGGAGCAGACTTCTTCCAAGGAGCAGAGCAGCAGAGGACCATCCATAATTCAACGTTTCTACTACGTGCAAACACCTGATCAAGTTCAGCAGCATTCACATCAGATAGTTCCGTACCAACAGGAAGTAGCCTACATTCCTGAGGAGCAGTCTCTACCTCCACATGTCATTCAGGAGGTGAACGATATCTGGTTCGACCTTGAGCGAAACCGATCCCGTCTGTCAGGGCAAGGCTTGTTGGGTTCACAGCAGGATCAGAGACCCGCCCACCAGCTTCAGGGTGGCAGACAACAGCAATAACAACAACACCAACAGTTCCAGCCTCACTTTCAGTGTCCACCACAGTTCCAAAATTGCAGAAAAGGCCAGTCACAACAACAATCCATGTATTTTCCTCAGCCTAACCAACATCAGAGTTCATATTATGGACAATATCCTCCCCCTCCTCCTCCTCATTATCATAATCGGCATGGTTACCAACAACCTCTGTACAGTCTCAGTGACAGCCAGTCAATGAGAAACCCGAGGCCCCTTCAGTTATCCCAACACTGGACCAAGTTGCATTATTCACGAAGAACATGAATGAACTGACTCAGCATATCGATGACCTAACCACCACCAAGACACTGATTCCAGTACAGGTCGAAGCCAATCCCAACCATTTCAGATGCAAGGAGTATGTAGCCAATTGCCCACCCATCCCCGAGACAGGTATGTCCCTTGATTTTACATGTTTATCTGATGCCATTCATCTCAGGATCGGTAGAAGTTTGCAGCCACCTACACGCCAGTTGGGGTTGGGAGATCGAACCACTGTGAGAGCATCATCTTCTACATCATCTTCTTCACTAGCAGTCGAGAGGAATAGTGTAGCGGCACCCAAGTCAGGAGTTTCACCACCTTCACCAGGCATATGTAGATCACCATCACCAAGGGAGAATATAACAGTCGATGATTCTTCCTCTTAGCCAGCAGCAACATCCCATTATGTTTTAGATTCTGTTTTTTCCTCCACCTGATTTGGACAACACTGTACAGACTGATTCTGGTTGTCCTTTTGTACATGAGGATTCTACTTTGAATAATGGAAATAATTGTTTGCATGTTTATTATTGTTCAGTGCCATTTCCTTCTTCTCTCAAATCAAAGAAATTCAAAAATTTAAAACAACCCTATCTGATCTAGGAGTGGTTGAGAACTTACAGAACATCTTTTTAAAGATGCCACTCCTATGCCTATAGTCAAAAAGGGAATGAAAGAGGCATGTACACAAAAGTGTCAACCAAGGAAGAACATATGAAAGGAAACATAGAAACACATCTTGACCATGGCCACAGTTCATGCCATCAATAACCTCCCGCCTAAAAATAAAGACAAGGGAGCACCTCACATCCATTTCCATATCTTGAGCACCTCACATCCATTTCCATATCTTTGATTAAGAATTTGATCATACTCTTATCGATAACTTTCCGTCCATCAATCTCATGCTTCCTCTTTACTAACTGAATTTCGATTAGGGCCTCTTAAAACAACCAGGATGATCCTTCAGTTTGCTGATAGATCGATTAAGAGGACAAGAGGCATTTTAGAGGACATTATTGTAACAGTGAGGGAATGAAATTCCTTGTTGATTTTGTTGTCATGGATATGGACACATCATCACTGTTACTCCACACCCCGATCATACTAGGTCGACCGTTCCTCCGAATGGCTGAAGCAACAGTTGATTATGGTACTGGAGAGATCATCTTTCACTCTCGTAGTGACAAGATGAAAATTGAGATGATCTCTGATCCTAGACCATCACCGCCACCTGCAGCAGATGAGACAGAGAAAGCTATATCAGTGCCAGATGACTGTGATTTTCTAGTTGAATTCAAAGAGATATATCTTTTCACTGATTTTATAGATACTCAGGAGTTCCTTTCCCAAAAGGACTTTATGGAAAGCACAATCGACATGAGTTCCCTTGGTGGTCCAATTGAGCCGGTTGCTGATGGACAGTTTGAGCTGATTTCAGAGGATCAATCTGAATTTTAGAGGAACCTTTTGATATTCCTTTGATATACCTTTCTGAGGTTACTGATGATAGGCCTCATTCTGAGAATTCTAAAGTACAGATATATGAGCCATGCATTGAATTTCCTGATTTATGCACAGATGAGAGACGTCTTTCTGAGATTATTTCTAAGATATCTGAACCATTAATTGATAAGAATGCTGAACACACTAATGAGCCCCTCCTTTCTGAGCAGAGATCATTCATCGCAGATCTATCAGAGAATTTACTTGCTGAGCCGTTAGTAGCCAAGGTGGACAATCTACAGAGTACAGATCATATACTGTCTACTAGTGCAGTAGCAGAGGTTAGTGTAGAGACGATTCAGACCCCACTTGAGCTTAAGGTTTTACCATCAACGTTGAAATATGCCTTCCTTGCAGGAACTACCAAATGTTTCTGGTCATCCTCAGCTCGCAGTTGATCGCTGAACAAGAATCTCGCGTACTAGAGGTTCTTGAGAGAAACTGCAAGGCCATAGGATGGAATATCTCAGATCTTCATGGGATTAATCCATCTTTGTGCTCGCATCATATCTACTTAGAGGATGACAATAAACCCTCCCGTGAATGTCAGCGCCATCTAAATCCGAGTCTAAGGGAGGTTGTCATGAAGGAGATCAGAAAATGGTGTGATGCTGGCTTTATATATCCCATTTCAGGTTCCAAGTGGGTAAACGCTTTACATGTGGTCCCGAAGAAATCCGGGATTACTATCGTAAAGAATGAACGTGGTGAGGAGATTCCGACCTGGTGACGAACCGCAAATTCAACACTTTAATAGTGTGGAATTAACACTCAGAGGTCATTGCAGTCAGGTTGAATTCAGTCCATCAAAAACCATCTAAATTAATATGACAATAAACTCAAATGGTTGTATTTGTATTTTACTTGGTAAGTACCAAAGGTCTAACTCAAGGACACGAGCCTCTCTCATCGTGTTTAGACTCTTATCAATTTCATTAAGTGTTGGATTAGAGAATAGTAGGTCGATGAATGCATGAGGACAAGATTAGATGCATTAAATAAACATGAATCTATGCATTTTTATTTGATTTTTATCATTCAAAAAGATGCGACACAATGCAACTATGCCCTAGATCAGAATAAGATGATGAGCAATTTACAATTGAGTTAATTTCGGGTTCAATTCAAATAACAAACTTGATGTATAAATTACGCAAGGCATAAGCATAAGCATTAATAGACACTTGGCTATTACAATAATACATCAAAATCTTAGTGTCCAAAATAAGAAAGGAATATGCCATTAGTTCATCAAGCAAGCTTTGATATGAAACTGAAATCGATTGAATGGGAGATACGATGCTCAAGATATGCATAAAAGAAGACAAGGGCATAACTATAAGAAAACATGAAGATAACTAGACAATAGGTCCCTGGGAAGGACTAGAATGCAATTAAAAATAAGAACGATGCCTTCCCTGTAAATATTCCACACGCGCTGGGGTATATTTGCAATTATTATAACCCACAAGGGTTTGAATGCAAATAACCCCAGGTGCACGTGGATGGTGCGCGACTCCAGGACCTATCTGCAATTTGGAGAATCTCGTGGGCATCCATGCAATTCACCCAAATCGCACGTGTAGAGCACGTGAGCTCCAAGCTCGGTAAAGAACCAGGCTCGGAGGAGGCTCGGGGCAGCTTCGGCTAGGCTCGGACGGTCTCCAGGCTTGGGCTCGGGATAGGCTCGGGGTACCGAAGCCTGTCGGTCTGGTGCTGAGGCTCGGAGAAGCTCTGGCACTGACACGTGGACCATCAGAGACCGTCAGATCTCGAGGATCCGCCGATACATGTAGGCTGCGTGTGATGGCGATGTGGCTTCTTCTGAGCTGTAGGATGAGCGCCGGTGAAGATCATCCAATGGTACTTGTGCCTTCGTTCTCGGTTTCATCGAGCAGAGGAAATAGATCTCCGATGAAATAGTTATACCTCCACCATCGGATTTCATGCTCGATGACGACCCACAGTTGTTCCTGATCATCTAAATATCATCGTTGAAGCTTGGCGGAGCGGCTGGGCATTGTCATTGTTTTGGAGACTATCTGGAAGCCAGAGATGGAGCTTCTCGAAGAAGCTCCGACGAGGGTCTGATCATTAAAGAATGTAGCCCCCTGCATATTCGTGTTTGTAGCCAAAGCAAAGTGGATGTGAGTGTGAGTGAGATGGAGGGGCTGCGTGCGAAGGGAGTGCAACCCCTATAGACTTTATCGCCGGCAAGCGGTGGTGAAGGTGGGTCGGAGGCGATTAGTAGCATAGAAGGGAGAGGAGGTGATCGGAGAATGGTACGAAGATGGGGGTTGTGCGATGAAGTGAGGTCGAGGGTCATCGGAGTGTGATGAAGCATGGCGCGACCTAATTAATTATGAGAAACAGAGGTGAAAACTACAAAGAGAATCGAAGGAGCTTACCTGAGAAGAGGGCGATCATCGACAACTTGGGTTGAGTGCCGATGGCACTCTAGGCATCGCTGAACTACCCCAGCCATGGGGAGCAGCTTGGCGACGATCGGCCACTGCAGTCCTGGACTATCATGGCTAGGGGTCAACATCGGAGGAGATCACTGTCGTCGCGCTCCTTGCCGCCTCCTCGTTGTCATTGGGGGGCAGAGGCTTGTTGGACGACTCTCCGCGTAAAGGTGGACGGCTTGCAATGTGGACGACAAAGGAGCATTTGAAGGAGGGAGTCAACAGTTCATGAGGTGGTGGTAATGGTTTCATTGGGAGAGATGGAGTGCGAGGAGTTGCTATGAGGCGACCCACGAGACTCGCGATGATGGTGGATGATGGAACTCCATCATGGGCTAGTTGGCGAGTAGAGAAGATGGCGGATGTGGTCGGAAAAAATAGGAAGGGGAGGTTGATGTGTGAGGTGGAGATCGTGGGTGAGAGAGCAGCGGGAGGTAGACGACGAAGCTCGACCGTTGGATCAAGCGATCCAACGGTCAGGAAAGAGGCGTTTGTGGATGATTTGGATCTAATCGAAGGCGATATGGTCAACGAGCATAATAGACGCTACGTGTCGTGCTCACAGGCAGGAGGAAGTGGACGACGATAGGGAGATAAGGTTTATGATCGAAGGGCTCAGAAGAGGGCGGGAACGGACTGCTGGAATTAGATCTAGGGCAGCTGAGATGGATGGTGATTGGGCGCGCCATGTGGCGTGCTGAGAGATAAGCGCTAGCAGACGACCACGATTGAGTCCATGCTTCAATCGGATGGCAGAGATCGCAACGGGATTGGACGACAGCGATGAGGAGAGCAGGCAGGACATTGGATGACAGAGAGACAACAACGCGTGGAATGCAATGAAGCGGGTCGCCTGGCGCAAATAGAAGGCGCCACATGGCCCAATCAGTTTATTGCGAAAAAGAATTGAAGAAATGAAGGAGTAGATGGACGAATTTGGAAAAACTCAAAACATGAAAGTTGTAGATCTTGATGAGATCTACAAGTTTCATGTTGAACAAAGAGACGAGGTCAAACAAGGGTAGAAAATATTTTTGAGGGCATTTTTAAGGGTAAAAACACCACGAAGTTTAGTTTTGCTATTTTTTTCGTTTTTAAATTATTTAATGACTCTGATATTTACAGGGTTTTGTCTGGTTTTTATTGACACATGTTTAAGCAAGGGGATTAAAATAGACACATTAAGATGTTGAAATCGAGTTTCAACACCCACCTGTACTTAAACTATGCTCGTCCCCGAGCATCAAAGAAAATGAATGAATTGGATTAACCCCCTTGTGCATGTGGCTGCAGGATTCGATCTGTTCAAGTCTTCTCAAATTTAGAGATCCAAAATCTTAGAGCTCAACCCTGCCGTAATCAAGAGGCACCCAATTCCTCTAACTATCCATACTTTCTCTGATGTACATATAGACTAAGGATATGGCACTTAGTGTTGACTGCATTCACGAGAGTAGAGTCGAAATGTCACCCAAGGTCTTGGTCCAAGAAATCCTACTAAGGACCCAATCCTCAACACTAGGGAATAAATCAAATCTTGCATCCAGTCCACCGTCTCTTTAGTTGTCAGACTTGAAAGTGTATATGGAAGGCCAATAATGGAGGGCACGGGATTGTGTCATTTCTTCTCTCCCTCTCATTGGAACAAGGATTCTCTCTAGTGCCTTATTACGCAACACATATTTTTGGGTGTTGATCAGTGCGCCCAACAAGAGGAATTGGATCCGTCTGTACTTGTTTTCCGGGGAATACACCGGGGTGTGTCTTTTTTGAGTACCTATCGTACCTTCTACACACAGACTTGTAGCATTTACAATGCAAATCCCTCTTTTGGTGCAAAGCCGACTCCTGGTCCTAATAGCGGTGGTCCAAGTGGATACTTTTGAAATGGTTGGGAGTGCTTGCCTTTGGTGGAAGCTCTTTTGATAATTGACTTTGTATGGCATGAGAGATTTTCTTTGATATTTCATTACTTTTGTAATATTTTTGTCTATCTCCATTACTTTTACCAAGAGTTGGCACACACTGATCAACATTTTTGTTTATTTCTCACCCTGGCACTTAGGTCAATGTCAAAAGATTAGTATAAGAACCAAGTTCTCATATTGGATAAAGTTGCTGACACTCAGGTTTCATGAAGCCTTCAAAGATTTTATCCCATCCTCGAGCATCATTAGATCAATTCCAGACTCGAATCCCTCATCCCAGTCCCTCAAGTGAAGAGTCAACTCATCTCATCGAAACCGCAGTCGTGCGTGTGATGTGCTGATCATATTCTTATGGTTGGAGACTAAGCATGCAATATAGCATGCGAATCTAGAAATCTAGGGGAATGTGGATGGATGATTAAGTCTAAGACCCTGATGACTAAGTCTAGTTAACCTGAAATCTCAAGACCTTATAAATCAAGCTTTCTTAAACATTTCAGATCCTGGGTGGAAGTGTGAATTTAGAGGATTAATCCAACTCCTTCATTCAAATTTTTTTAACTTTAAGAGACATTATGACTTCCTAAACTCAATTAAGTAGATGCATCTGCATTCAGCCAGTATGGGTGTAAGTACGGGTCAGAGCCTGTTGCTTGAGGACGGAGCCTTACGCGATGTCCTCTAATCCACCCACTCTGCTAAGGGCAAACCCTCACTGAACAAGGCTACTTATTTGGGTTTAGTAGTCAATCTGACTCTTAGGGATTTTTGGATATTCACATTTTTATGGTTTTTTGATTAAAGGTTAGAACACAAGTTAGACTCAACTTTCCTTGAAATAAAAAAGAATTTACAATATCATGTCACACAAGTAAATATTTTCAAAACATTTTCAAGAGATTTTCCAAAACAAGAGAAACTCATTTTTCAAATCATTTTCAAAATATTTTTCTATAAAAATAGTGTAACATAATGTAGAAAGCCTTGTAAATATCATCCACTTAGTTCGAAGGATTTTACTTTAGCATAAAAAGTTTTAAATTTTTCAAATTTTTCAGCTTTTAACTAAAGTACATATAATGTATATATGGTATACCCCCCTATACTTAAATTTGCTATGTCCTCATAGCACTAAATGATACAAGTCCATAGGTCCATTTAAATATAGGAAAATATACAGGAACTAAGGAGGGATCCCCCTATACTTAGGTTAGACATAAGTATTGAGGCAAGGAAAGATGAGTATAGAAATCACGGGGACTCGGGTCCCCCCATACTTAGGCTGAGAATAGCCTAAGTATAAAGATTGAGATTTGATGCGGGGAGAGACCCGAGGTGAACGAAGAAGACAGATGGATATACAAGTGAGTGAATGAATCTTCGGAGCTCAATGGAGTATCTAAGGCTCAAAGGAGGCTGTCGAAGCAAACAAGGCTCAAACAAGCATGCAAAAACCCTTTGATTCACCAACTCACACATGAAACCAACATATGTTGTTTTATTATCTTGTCAGTTTTATTGGTGATTAAAATATTCTATTTTTATGCGGAAAAGTGCTAAGTAAAACCAACTGCGTAGACTCGGGTGTTGCTCTCCTAAAACAAGATTTTACTCCATTTTTTTAGGTTGACTTGCAATTAACAGTCCCAATTATTTTGCTTCAAGGTTATCACTGAATTAAGGTGAGCACATAAACCAAGAAATCATCATCTACCGCTCATTCCCATTTTCCTTTAACCTAGGTGATCAAGCTAGGAGGGGAAATCGAGAAAAACCATGTAATCTATAAAAATCATGATCTAGGCTAAGCGAGAAAACATGCAGTGCCTTAGCAAAAATACGTGAAAACTTGGACTGTTTTGAAAACCAAAATAACATGTATGCAAGTCGATTGAAATCCGTACCTAACATGCTTCTATTAGCAAGGAAAAATATCTTTTAATTTGGCTAAGTGAAGCGATATTTATGTGCGTCTATGTTAGAAGTGTGTCCTACTTATGAGCAAGCACATAAAATAATAAGGTGACAGAAGCTCGAAGAGTTGGGTGCCTAGTCCTAGGTCTACACTCAAGTGGGGATGATCCCCACACAACAACATATACTTCGTTCATTTACAAGCGTGAGTATTCGATCGAAGACTGCTGTAAAGACGATTATTACAAGATATGAAATGATATGCAAAATATCATTTTTTCTTTCTTTTCGACTTGCTCAAAAAATGCTTTTGTGGCTCCTCGTAGCAGGGAAGCAGCTGCTCCTCGCTTCCTTGAACATCAAAGGCCCCGTCACAAAAGCAAAGGTCAGATATCAATTGAAAAGATTTTTTTTATAATGCAAGACAAATGGACAAATTTACCTATGTAAGGAAACAATTAATAAAATTAATAAAAATCCAAATAAGACAAAAGATGAGCCATATCCCCGGCAATGGTGCCATTTGACGAACCGCAAATTCAACCCTTTAATAGTGTGGAATTAACACTCAGAGGTCATTGTAGTCAGGCTGAATTCGGTCCGTCAAAAACCATCTAAATTAATATGACAATAAAATCTAATGGTTATATTTGTATTTTACTTGGTAAGTACCCAAGGTCGAACTCAGGGACACGACCCTCTCTCGTCGTGTTTAGACTCTTAATAATTTCATCAAGTGTTGGACTAGAGAATAGTAGGTCGATGAATACATGAGGTCAAGATTAGATGCACTAAATAAACATGAATCTATGCATTTTTTATTTGATTTTTATCATGCAAAAAGATGCGATGCAATGCATTTATGCCCTAGATCAGAATAAAATGATGAGTAATTTAAAATTGAGTTAATTTCGGGTTCAATTCAAATAACAAACTTGATGTATAAATTAAGCAAGGCATAAGCATAAACATTAATAGACACTTGGTTATTACAATAATACATCAAAATATTAGTGTCCAAAACAAGAAAGAAATATGCCATTAAAAAGTTCATCAAGCAAGCTTTGAAATGAAACTGAAATTGACTGAATCGGAGATACGATGCTCAAGATATGCATAAAAGAAGATAAGGGCATAACTGTATGAAAACATGAAGAAAACTAGCAAATAGGTCCCTAGGAAGGACTATAATGCAATTAAAAATAAGCGTGATGACTTCCCTGTAAATATTCCACATGCGCGGGGGTATATTTGCAATTATTATAACCTGCAAGGGTTTTAATGCAAATAACCCCAGGCACGCATGGATGGCGCGTGACTCCAGGACCTATCTGCAATTTGAAGAATCTCATAGGCCTCCATGCAATTTACCTAGATCGTACGTGTAGAGCACGTGAGCTCCAAGCTCGGTAAAGATCCAGGCTCGGAGGAGGCTCGGGGAAGCTTCGGCTAGGCTCAGACAGTCTGAGCCTCCAGGCTCGGGCTCGAGATAGGCTCGGGGTACCCAAGCCTGCTGGTCTGGTGTTGAGGCTCGGAGAAGCTCTAGCGCTGACACGTGGACCGTCAGAGACCGTCAGATCCCGAGGATCCGACGGTTCCTATAGGCTGCACGATATGGCGACATGGCTTCTTCTGAGCCGTTGGATGAGTGTCGGTGAAGATCATCCAACTGTACATGTGCCTTAGTTCTCAGCTTCATCGGACGGAGGAAATAGATCTCCGACGAAACAGTTATACCTCCGCCACTGGATTTCGTGCTCGATGACGGCACCCAGTTGTTCCTGATCAGCTAAATATCGTCGTTGAAGCTCGGCGGAGCGGTTGGGCATCGTCATTGTTTTGGAGACTGTCTGGAAGCCAGAGATGGAGCTGCTCGAGGAAGCTCCGATGAGGGTCCAATCATTGAAGAATGTAGCCCCCCTACACGTTAGTGTTTGTAGCGGAAGCGATGTGGATACGAGTGTGAGTGAGATGGAGGGGCTGCGTGCGAAGGGAGTGGAGCCCCTATAGTCTTCATCGCCAGCGAGCGGTGGTGAAGGTGGGTCAGAGGTGATTAGCAGCGGAGAAGGGAGATGAGGTGATCAGAGAACGGCATGAAGATGGGGGTTGTGCGATGAAGCGAGGTCGAGGGACAATGGAGTGTGATGAAGCATGGAGCGACCTAATTAATTACGAGAAACATAGGTGAAAACTACAAAGAGAATCGAAGGAGCTAACCTGAGAAGAGGGCGGTCGTCGGTGGCTTGGGCTGAGTGTCGATGGCACTCTGGTCATCGCTGAACTCCCCCAGCCATGGGTGCAGCTTGGTGGGGCTCAGCCACCGCAGTCCTGGCCTATCATGGCCAAGGGTCAACACCGGAGGAGATCGTCGTCGTCGCGCTCCTTGCCGCCTCCTCACTGTCATCGGAGGGCAGAGGCTTGCTAAACGACTCCCTACGTAAAGGTGGATGTTTGCAATGTGGACGGTGAAGGAGTATTTGAAGGAGGGAGTCCTCAGTTCATGAGGTGGTGGTAATGGTTTGAGTGGGAGAAATGGAGCACGAGGAGCGGCTATGAGGCAACCCACGAGACTCGCGATGATAGAGCTCCATCATGGGCTAGTTGGGGAGTGGAGAAGATGGCGGATGTGGTCGGAAAAAATGGGAAGGGGAGGTTGACGTGTGAGGTGGAGATTGTGGGTGAGAGAGTAGTGGGAGGTAGACGACGAAGCTCGACCGTTGGATCAAGCGATCCAATGGCCAGGAAAGAGGCATTTGTGGACGGCTTGGATCTAATCATAGACGATATGATCAACGAGCATAATAGACTCTACGTGTCATGCTCACAGGCAGGCGGAAGTGGATGACGATGGGGAGATAAGGTTTATGATCGAAGGGCTCAGAAGAGGGCGGTAACGGACGACTGGAATTAGATCTCGTGCAGCTGAGATGGATGGTGATTGGGCGCGCCACATGACATGCTGAGAGATAAGCGCTAACAGACGGCCAGGATTGAGTCCATGCTTTGATCGGATGACAGAGATCATAGCGGGATTGGACGGCGGCGATGAGGATAACAGGCAGGCTATCGGATGATAGAGAGACAACATTGTGTGGCACGCAATGAAGCGGGCTGCGTGGCGCAACCAGAAGGCGCCACCTGGCCCCATCAGTTTATTGCAAAAAAGAATTGAAGAAATGAAGGAGTAGATGGCCGAATTTGGAAAAACTCAAAGCATGAAAGTTGTAGATCTCAATGAGATCTACAAGTTTCATGTTGACTAAAAATGGAGATGAGGTCAAACAAGGGTAGAAAATAATTTTGAGGGAATTTTTAAGGGTAAAAACACCACGAATTTTAGTGTTGCTATTTTTTTGTATTTTTAATTTATTCAATGACTCTGATATTTAAAAGGTTTTGTATGGTTTTTATTGACACATGCTTAAGCAAGGGGGTTGAAATAGACACATTAAGATGATGAAATTGAGTTTCATCACCTGGGTACCTACTTCATGGCATGTCCATGTAGATTATCGACGTATGAACTTAGATGCCAAGAAGGATCACTTTCCACTGCCTTTTATTGATTAGATTATTGAGAGGTTGACAGGGAAAGAGTTCTTTTGCTTCTTGGATGGGTACTCGAGATACAACCATGTTTCTATCACTCCTGAGGATCAGGAGAAAACTACTTCCAATTGTCTGTTTGGCATCTATGCCTTTAGACGGATGCCCTTTGGATTGTGTAACGCTCCCGCTACATTCCAAAGATGTATGTTGGTCGTTCTTTCGGACATAGTGGTAGTTTCCTTGAGGTCCTCATGGATGATTTCTCAATCTAAAGGGATAGTTTTGACATATGTCTTGCTTGTTTAGACCGAGTTCTTCAACGTTGTTGTGAGGTAAACCTAATGCTCTCGTGGGAGAAGAGTCATTTTATGGTGACTAATGGGATTTTATTGGGCCATGTCATCTCCAAACATGGTATGGAGGTTGACCCGGCTAAGATTGATGTGATTGTCAAGTTAGAGCCACCACAGAATTTAAAGCAGTTGAGGTCATTTCTGGGACACATAGGATTCTATAGGTGATTCATAAAGGATTTCAGCAAAATCGTCAGTTTTACCGAGCTTCTGTGTAAGGAGACTGATTTTATTGACGATGAGAAAGTCCTCCTTGCATTCAATCAGATGAAAGAGATGGTTACTAGTGCTCCTGTCTTACAACCACCTATTTGGTCTCTTCCTTTCAAGATAATGACGGATGCCTCAGATTTCGCAGTTGGAGCTGTTCTAGGACAGAGAAGGGATGGGATACCATTTGCTATACACTATGCTAGCAAGACTCTGGATGAAGCATAATGAAATTATACAGTTACAGAGAAAGAGATGTTAGCAGTTGTGTTTGGGCTAGAGAAGTTCAGATCTTACCTCATCGGTTCCCACATTATTGTATACACGGATCATACTACCATACGATACTTGCAGGCAAAGAAGGATGCCAGACCATGCCTTATCAAATGGATCCTTATTCTCTAGGAATTTGATTTAGATATTCGAGATAAACCAAGAGTGAAAAATGTTGTGGCAGATCACCTTTCCCGTATCACGGATGCAGAGACCTCTGAACAGAACATGATCCCTATTTCAGAAATTTTTCCAGACGAGGCCATTTTGTCTGCGGACTCACTCCCATGGTATGTTGATATTGTGAACTATCTTGTCTCTAAGAAAGTTCCACAAGATTGGCAGAAGCACAAGGTAGACAGATTTATGTCAGAGATTCATTTTTACCAGTGGGAGGATCCCTACCTATTTCACGAGGGAGCGGAATGTATATGGAAAAGGTGCATTCCTCAAGAGGAACACACTAGTGTACTTTAGCACTATCACAAATTATAATCTAGTGGGCATCATTCGGAGAAATGCTCGGCAACAAAGGTTTTACATAGTGACCTATGTGACCCACATTGTTTAAGGATGCTACAGAGTATGCTCGAGGTTGTACCGACTGTCAGAAAATGGGAGGAACCGTTGGGTCCAAAGATACCATGCCCTTAAGATACATACATATTTCTGATGGTTTTGATGCTTGGGGTATAGACTTCATGGTCCATTTCCTGTCAGTCAAGGATTTCAGTACATCCTGCTCGTCATAGATTATGTTAGTCGATGGGTGGAGGTTATCCCCACCCGAGCCACAGATAGTTGTATAGTGTGTTCCTTTCTCAAGGAACACATTATTGCAAGGTTAGGGATTTCCAAAATATTGATTCTAGATAGGGGAAGCCATTTCATTAATAGAAAAGTAAAAAAAGCTTGTGAAGGAGTACGCCGTTGAGTAGAGAGTTGCGTCTCCTTACCACCCTTAGACTAATGGCTTGGCAAAAATTTCAAATAGGGGGATAAAGATGATATTGCAAAAACTTGTAAGTCCATAGAGGAAGAACTGGTCCTAGATGCTTGACTCGGTTCTATGGAGCTTATCGGATGGCATACAAGTCTTCTTTGGGTATGTCTCTATACAGATTGGTGTATGGAAAACCTTGCCACCTGCTAGTGGAATTAATTCACAAATCTTTATGGGTACTCCGTATATGCAATCTTGATTATGAGAAGGCAGGAAAGAACAAGAAGTTAGATCTGAATAAATTACTGGAATTCCGTATATGATAAGTCACTCATGTATAAGGATAAAGTCAAGCGTTGGCATGATAAACACATTCAAAGGAAGACTTTCTCTCCTGATCAGAAAGTTTGGTTATTTGTGGCTAAGTTGAAGCTGTTTCCAGGAAAATTGAAAAGCAAATGGTCAGGACTGTTCATCGCAAGAGCTGTGCGTGACAATGGAAGTATTGTCATATATGGGTTGTCATCTGACGCACAACCATTTGTTATGAATGGACAATTGCTGAAGCCATATCTAGATCATGATACATTCTTGTCAGTTGTGGATTCTATATCATTGGTATCAGACGATGATCTTTTGATTCCATCTTCTGCGTCTGATACATGAGTTGACTACCTCTTGTATATCCTTTCATTTCATTCTTTCTTATCCCATTTTATCATTCACTCTTTTTCTGTGTGTATATATGCTATACTTAGTATGTGCTTTATCCTATGTTTGGGGGGGGGATTGAAGGATTTGTGTTGTTCATATTCATCATGTTCATCACTCTTGTTGTTGCTTATACTTAGGGATACTCTACCTTAAGTATAGGGGAGTGATGTTGTTCATATTGTGTTATTTGTGTTTTTCAATTGAGTCTGTACATTCTCTTCATTGATCTTTCCTTTTGTACACTCTACTATACTTAGGATTACTTAATCTTAAGTATAGGGGGCTCACGCACTTCTCTTATTTCTATCTTTTCTTTGAGTCGTTGTAGCATATGAGTCTTTTCACTTTTATACACTTAGCACGAGTTATGTCTTCCTTTGTCGCTCTTTGATCACTACGAGGACATAGTTCGAGATAAGTATAGGGGGTGTCGTATATGTTGTATATATACTTTAGACATAACTCATACTTTTAAGATAATTATTTTGGAGGATATGTATATAATTTGTAAAATCCACGTGTGTAAAAAAACAAAAAAAAACTAAAAAATAAAAAAGTCTCTTGTATATACTTGTATATATTTTACTAACCCTTTTCCCTTAAAAATCCCTAAAAATTACAAAACCAAAAGTCTATAAAAATTTGCATGATTAAAAAAACTCTCTTTTCACATCTGCATTTTCTCTAAAAATCCATAAAAGTTCAAAATAGAAAATTGTTTAAAAAAAGCGTTCTTTTCACATGAGCGTCATTTTTTTTAAAATGCTTTCTTTGAATTTTTCATATTTTCTTGCATTTACATGTGCATTTTTAGGATAGTATTGACATTTAAACTAAGTTTGGAATAAAAATGAAGAATGAAGCTTAGTTGGACCTTAATCCATTTATTTTAGAGGAACCTTATAAGAAATGAAGTTAAGACTTTTCTGGTCCTAGTGACTTAATTCTTTGAGTCCATAACACTATGTTCACATGTCATCTTGAGTAGTCTAAGTAGAATATTTAACAACACATACATTATTCTTTCAGACCGTGGCTTATCTTGGACATGCATTCTACACGTAACTCTTCATGGATGTGGTAAAGAGGAGGCATAATCTTTTGGCTTGGGGTAGCATATGAGGGTAGTACATCTAGGAGGAACCTCTCGTCTTCCTCTAGGGAAGGAAGTGTGTTTCAACCGGGTCTAGCGATGTTGAGGTCTAAAGACATGATGCTATTGAGTTGCAATAATGCTTCAAAAGAGGGATAGTCTACTGGCTTAAGAGGAAAAACTTATCATGTACATATTGCACCTTGTATGTACTTCAAAAAAAGATGAAAAATGCAGACTCTCCAAAAGTGGACAGGCCTAATTGAAGAGTAAAATGCCTGCCGGAGTGTATATACAAGGATAAACAAATATAATAAGAGCTTCAAAGAAAATATTTGTAAGCTTGCTGCAAATGACTTGGCTACACTGTTCATGCATCCAAGGATATGTAGCTACCCTTGTTACCGTCCATTTTTTCTCCATCCCCTCTTCTTGAGCTGGTTGTACTTTAACTTAGAAGGGAATATCTTCTCTCCTCGAGGAAAGAGTTGCAATATCAGGGAACTAGAGTTACGTTGTTGAGAGGTTGTTTCTTTGTTACTTTTGAGATGGGGAGCTATATTTCACTTACACCGTACAAGTAAAGATTCATAGTCACAAGAATTTGTGTATGTACACTTGTTCTGACCTGACTATTGAAGGCACCTGAATAGGAGTCTTGTGGACCTTAGAGGCTATTAGGCTTTAAGTCCATCTCCCATTAAGGTTCCTACATACTAATAATCCATAGGACTGACAAAGCTCCAAACTACAATTTTATGAAGAAAAGTTTAATACTCAATATTTTCCTAACTTATTTATTTTTCATTCTTTCTTCTTGTATTCACTTATTCTTTCAAATAAGTGTTTTCTAAAGGACTAGAAAAGGTAAAACATAGGTGGATATGTGAAGGATATGTTTAGATTCTCAAGCGCATTACGGAAGCGTGAGCATCGTATCGAATAGGACGAAGATGACTAGTCATACTAGTTGTTCTATGCAGCGGAAATTAAAAATTTTTTTCATGTGATGAAACCACAAGATCCAAGAACACTTCTCGGATCATTTCATCTAAACCAAAAACAAGTAATAGGCTTACCTCTTGAAGCGTGGTTGCGATCTAGTCTCTAAAAGAAGAGACCTCCTGTCTCAAGTCCAATCCGATGGAGGAGACGCTTGCGAGCGTGGGGATGAATCGCGTGCTTCTCGCAATCCATGTTGATGATCCAAGCGACGGATCTCCTGATCTCGACACACGAGATCCGACGTCTTCTTCATGAGCGAGGCACACCAAAGGAGACGGAGATCCATGAGCAAACGATCATGTAGCATAACGACTACGCTGCGACAACGGAGAACCTATCTAGGGCATCCATGGTGGACGACCACATGAGAGGGAGAGAAATAGTAGGCGTGTAGAGAGAGAGAAAGAGAGATAGATACTTATGTTCTCTTATGTGTTGTGTAAAGAAGAGCAAAGGGGTGCCTCTCCTTTTATAATATTTTGGGATCCATGGATCTCAATCCATGGGACAACACAAATCCAATGGTTCACATTGATTTGTGTTTCTTTCAATGGTCATGATTTGTTGCTAAAAACACAATAACAATTAATTTAATTTAATCATATATATTGAATAAATCATTAATATATAAATTAATTTAAATCAAATCAATATAGGAGATTTAGGAAGGAGGCATGCCTCCCTTCCATAAAGGGGGTGGCGGCACACCTTGAATCCAATTCAAGGAGGCAGTCCATCCTCTTTAATAGGAAGGAGGCACTCCTCTTCCATATTCATGAGTTCTCATATCTTATGAAAAACTCCATTACTTACAACAACTATTGTTGTAAATTATTCACACAAATAATCCATAATTATTTTGTTAACATTGCAATCATGCCATTGAAAACTTGTGAATCATATTCACAACCCAAAATAAAATGTAAATTACATTTTCAATTTAATGTTCAATGTGAATCCAATTCACATCAACATTTAATTAACAAATGTAAATTATAAATAGCTCTCTCTTATATATTATAAGTCATATTTATAATATATATGATTAATATGGACAGTTCTATGCACATTATTCATATCCATGATAATTAAATCACATTTAATAATCCTTGATATCTATTCTCATGTGCCCAAATAATATGAATCATATTCATATTATTCACATCTTTGATAATTAAATCACATTCAATTATCTTAGATAACTCTCTTTATAATATGAATCAAATTCGTATTACTCATGATAATTAAATCACATTTAATTATCTATTTTTCAATGCTTGGATACTTAATATCAACAATAAAATTATCCTGAACCCTTTCAAGGATAATGTGCTTTCTCCGTGAATACTTGGATATAAGGACATGGCGATTGTATTGTTCCACGTATAATGACTTGGATATTGAGATCATATCTCAAATCCAGATCACGGACCTCCCATAGATGCTTGATTAAATCAAGGCCACAAATATAATATTCTCATTGCATCTGAATCACATTCAGATCAATGTCCAACATTTGGACCAAGATCAGATAACTTCTCTATTGAGAAGAGTCACTAATATCGAGACCCGTTTCATCACCCCCTAGGAATGGAAGCATCATGGTTATACAATCGTTTATGATCACATCACCCTCAGGTATTCCCAATACCTGTACATCCTTAAAACTGGAAGACTCAGAATAAACCTGAATTATTAGATCAACTTTACACTGTATACCATATAATAATATTCAAAACAATTTTGATTAACATACAATGAGATTTGCTAAACAAATCCCAAATTCTATTCAAGCAACATGTTTGTTGGAATGTAGATCATGTAACCAATTAGTGATCTAGATCACATCTAATCAAATATTGGTTAAGGCAATGCCATTTAAGGGAATAATTATCATCAAATATTTCACAAATATTTATGCACAATTATTCCAGGAAATTAAACAATTTAATTTCACTAATTGATTAAATGACAATTACTAGGTTCTTGATTAGGAAAGTATTTCCAGCAGTGACCCTCACTTACTAAAAATACCATATCTCCATCAATTTAAATCCAAATTTAGAAAAATAAGTTTCTAATGTTTGCTAATTTGATTAACAAAAGAACCTAAGTGATTTTCACTATTTAAAGGCGTTTCAAATCCGCAATTAACTCTTTAATTACGTTGAGATTCGCAGTCCCCGATACTGTGGATACATGTTCACTAAAAGGAGCATAACTTGAGCAAACGAAATCGAAATCACGTAAACTCAGATCCTACGGTTTCCTTATTTAATGGGAACAAAATATAATTATTATTTTTGTGTTTAAACAACTTAAACAGTGCCGAAAATAATCTCAAAACAGAGATGCAAAAATGAAATGCAAGAAAACATTCGCAAACCTTGATGAACCCAAGTCGTCCTCGGGTTAATGGATCGTATCCAAAACCACCGACCTAAGGCTCTGATACCACTTGAAGGATATGGTTAGATCCTCAACCGCTTCTTGGAAGCGTGAGAAACGTATCAAATACGACGACGAATGACTAGTCATACTAGTTGTTCTATGCAGCGGAAATTATTTTTTTTTCATGTGACGAAACCACATGATTCAAGAACACTTCTCGGATCATTTCGTCTAAACCAAAAACAAGTAATAGATTACCTCTTGAAGTTTGGTTGCGATCGAGTCTTTAAACGAAGAGACCTCCTGTCTCAAGTCCGATCCGACGGAGGAGATGCTTGCGAGCACGGGGATGAATCGCGTGCTTCTCGCAATCCATGTTGATGATCCAAGCGGTAGATATCCTGATCTCGATACACGAGATCCGACGTCTTCTTCATGATCGAGGCGCACCGAAGGAGACGGAGATCCATGAGCAAATGATCGAGTAGCATAACGACTACGCTATGGCGACGGAGAACCTATCTAGGGCATCCATGGTGAACGGCCACATGAGAGGGAGAGAAAGAGTAGGCATGTAGAGAGAGAAAAAGAGACAGAGACTTATGTTCTCTTACTTGTTGTGTAAAGAAGAGCAAAGGGGTGCCTCACCTTTTATAATATTTTGGGATCCATGGATCTCAATCCATGGGACACCACAAATCTAATGGTTCACATTGATTTGTGTTTCTTTCAATGGTCATGATTTATTGCTAAAAAACACAACAACAATTAATTTAATCAAATATATATTAAATAAATCATCAATATATAAATTAATTTAAATCAAATCAATCTAAGAGATTTAGGAAGGAGGCATGCCTCCCTTCCATAAAGGGTGTGGCGGCACACCTTGAATCCAATTCAAGGAGGCTGTCCATCCTATTTCATAGGAAGGAGGCACTCCTCTTCCATGTTCATGAGATCTCATATCTTATGAAAATCTCCATTATTTACAACAACTACTATTGTAAATTATTCACACAAATAATCCATAATTATTTTGTGAACTTTACAATCATGTCATTGAAAACTTGTGAATCATATTCACAACCCAAAATAAAATGTAAATTACATTTTCAATTTAATGTTCAATGTGAATCCAATTCACATCAACATTAATTAACAAATGTAAATTACAAATAGCTCTCTCTTATATATTATAAATCATATTTATAATATATGTGATTAATATGGATAGTGCTATCCACATTATTCATATCCATGATAATTAAATCACATTTAATCATCTTGGATCTCTATTCTCATGTGCCCAAATAATATGAATCATATTCATATTATTCACATCTTTGATAATTAAATCACATTCAATTATCTTAGATAACTCTCTTTATAATATGAATCAAATTCATATTACTCATGATAATTAAATCACATTTAATTATCCATTTTCTCAATGCTTGGATACATAATATCAACAATGAAATTATCCTGAACCCTTTCAAGGATAATGCACTTTCTCCGCGAATACTTGGAGATAAGGACAGGGTGATTGTATTGTTCCATGTATAGTGACTTGGATATTGAGATCATATCTTAAATTCAGATTGTGGGGCTCCCATAGATGCTTGATTAAATCAAGACCGCAAATCTAATATTCTCATTGCATCTGAATCACATTCAGATCAATGTCCAACATTTGGACCAAGATCAGATCACTTCTTTACTGAGAGGAGTCACTAAAATCGAGACCCGTTTCATCACTCCCTAGGAATGGAAGCGTCATGGTTATACAATCGTTTATGATCACATCACCCTCAGGTATTCCCAATACCTGTACATCTTGCATACTAGAAGACTCTGAATAAACCTGAAGTATTAGATCAACTTTACACTGTCTACTTCAGGGTTTTATCAGTAAGTTTCTCATTTGATCATTGGGAGTCGGTATCGATCATATACTTTCCAAAAGCATATATCGTGCCTAGGTCTTGATCATATACTTTCCAAAACTATATATCAAATCTACAAATTCAGTCAAGCTTCCAAAGTGAGATGACCATGCACATAATTTGATTCTTCCCAATATCTCATGAGTGAGCTCATGCCTTCCGGTTCAGTAAATGAACCTGTATGATCCTTTTGAGATATCGTATTACTCACATGCCCTTATATACACACTAGCGTGCCGGTGTATAGACCTTTGTTATGTCATCAACCTATTGGTCTGCCAAATATACATACTCAGACATATAGTAACACATCTGTCTCCGGTCAGAGGATGTGTGCCTGTATCGTGACAGCATATGATATAGGACTTTGGTTATCTCGATCTCGTTAATTCAACTCTTTAACCTAACTTATCTAACACCTACGAATCTCTATTCATATGCAGAGGACCTGCATCAAGAGGTCGGTTTGATATCAGCCTATATGAGAAAGGATTGCCATCTTCTACTCAGGCTGGAGATCATCTCTTAACAATCATTTAACGGTGCTTGATGAGTCCTCAATCTAACTATTTAGATATTCATCCAAGCACCAGCCTCTATGATTCAATAGTTGAATCAACAGCTGTATGATCATCAAGATGGCCATAGTACATAACCCTAATTGTACTAAGGGACTATTATGCAAATTATTTATTCTTCATTTCAGATCAGGGAATGATATGTGCAATAACATTTATTGCATAATGGCTCCCCATGGGCTCGCATGTCTAACAATATGAATCTGCGATTCGTTATCTTTATTTATTTATTTATTTTCGCTTAAAATCCCTTATAGAACCCTTATATATAATACTAACTCCATGTTCTTACTAATTTGCATCTTTGTGTAAATATTGTATATTTGTTTATTATTTTAACATAAAATAAATAAATAAATAAAGAAAGAAAGGAAAAATAAAGAAAAGTAAAGAAGATTGTATATATGTAATAGATACAGGCTGACCCGAACCCCAAGAGAAGGTCAAGACTTGACCTACTCGACCAGGAATAAAGTAGGGGTAGATAGGTTCATCAGAAAATCCCAAAAAATGTGAGTGTTTTAAATACTTCTCACAAATTGTGTATATCTATATAAAACTAACATTATTTTATTTGTATATAAATTGAACTTAAATAAAATAATTTTCAAAACAAAAGTTGTAAATAAAAATGTTTGCTAAATAATAAAAATAATTGCATAATGAAATCACGTATACAATAAAAGTAACCACATCCGCAAAAAGCCATTAAACGATAATTGAAATATTAATTCCCGCTCCATATGAACTTAAATGAAACCAAACTCTCTTCCATTGTATTCTAATTAAATTATCTATAAAATGGTCGTGATTTCATATTTTGGATTTAAGGTTGAAAAGTCGTATTTCTGTGGTGGTTTGTGCAATTCTACCATTTATTTGTACGTATTGTATGTGTAAATATTTGTAAATATTTTTACTAATTATTTGACTTCAAAAAATAAAAAAAATTAAAAAAATAAAAATTTTAAAACAAAAAAACTAATTTGCGTATTTACCCATGTATATAATGTCATATATGTATATAGCATATGCATATATTTAATTTTCTTAACTAACCACCAAAAAATAAAAAAAATTTAACATTTAATTTTCAAATAAATAAAGTGGTGAAAATACAAAAAAAAATTGATTAATTTTTATAAATATGTTTTAAACACTAATTGTTTTTATCTTTATCTCATCTCAAATTTCTTTTCTCTTATCTCTTATCTTTATCAAAAAAATAAAAATTCAAATTTCATTCCATCAATTAATATGGTTCCTCATCTTTCTTTTCAAATTGATAAATCTTTGGTGAGAGGAGCCTTTTCTTCGAGAGCTATCTTGTCGCAGAGAGGTGCCTAGCCTCGGAGCCATTCAGTGACAGCGAGTCAGTCTTCGTCGAGGCAATCACGATCTTTTCCACTCCCAAGGTGAGATCCATCATTTTCTTCTTATCTTTTTTCTAAATTAAATTTAGTTTAATTTATCGCATTTTAATTTCATCACTAATTTTTTATATAGATTTTAGAATACATCATAACTTGATTCTTTGCAACCGATCTCGATTTTTCTTCTCACATCTCGATCTCTCCACGTTCTTTTCTACCTATCACGATCTCTCAACTCCAGCCACGCACGGTGCTCGGAGAATCGTATCCATTCCTCATTTTTTGCTGGATCCACATTTACGTATTTCATTTTGATTTGGGACCAACCTGTCATGCTCGTGTCCTCATTTTTTAAAAATGCAAAAAAAAAACAAAACAAAAAGAAAATATATCATTTTTCTTCTCACTAACATTTGTTTTGCAGGTTCAACTAAAATAGAAAAATAAAAAATTACATAAAAAAATAAAAAATATACATTTTTTCACAATACATCTCATGCAAGTTTAATAAATAAAAAAATAAAAAAAATTTGGGCTGTAGGGCCACCACCCCAAGCCACCTCTAGACACCGCATGCCTCGTGAGTCCCTTCCACCACCCATCACTGCTTCACATGCCACCAACTGCCTGGAGCAACGAACTGTTGATCCACCTCTTTCGCAATGCACCACCGCCATCTTGCGGACATCTCTAGCCCTACTGTGCGCCAAGTTGGCAGCACAGCTCCTCCAACGCCACCCCACGTTCCGCTCCTCCGTCTGGACTTCACCACCAGATATCTCCAGCGCCACCCCACGTTCTGCTTCTCCTCCTTGGGCCTTAATAGCAGCCAAGGCCACCGCTCCTCAGCCTTGGTCCTCAATGCCACCGCACGTGCCCTCTGCATTGATGCCACCTTCATCCACCGACCTCCTTCTTGGAAGCACCATCTACCGCCTGTGGCTATCAACACCTCCACCATCATGGATGTGCCACCCCACCGCCTCCATCCCTCCGTCGTAGGGAGCCTATGCAACCCCTACACCAACAACGCCCCCGATATGACACCACCATCGATTCTTGAGGAATATGAAGGGAGGGGTGGCCCACCTTGGCCCCCTCCATCTCGAAGAAACAAAGGGAAAGAACCAAGAACCCTAGGGTTCATTAAAAAAATTTTGTAGAAAAATATCATAAGAGCCCCCAGAAGTTTTCATAATTATATAAAGGCCCTCACTTCAATACATCATGTGCATAGCACGTTTATTATTGGGTAATTTACACTCTACACCCTCAGTTTATTTTTGTTATTTATTTAATGCCAAAAAATTAAGTATTCACATTCTATTCCTTCATTTCTAGACTATTTTGCATGTTATTTTTAGTGAAATAAATGTTTTTGTTTGTTAAAAAATCTACAAAAAATGTGTGGTCTCCCAATGTGTTTAACTTTCTAGCATAAAACTTTCATTGCATTTTAAATTCATTTATTATTATTAAAAAAATGAAAAATATGTTTTCTCTTTCTGAAATTCAAAATTTTCATAAAAACTTGAATATTGCTCTAAAAATTCAAAAAAATTTATTTTCCTTCCATAGTCTTTTAATTTATATGCAAATTTTGTGCATCATTCTTTTCAAAAAAATAACAAATACTAAAAATCTTCTAGAAATCATAAAAAATCTATAAAAATCCAAAAATCATGATTTCAGTTCCTGTTTTTAGAAATTTGCCTTTATTTGATCATAAAAATAGTTGCTAGGAGTTTTGGGCACTTAAAATATTTTTAAGATGCAAATTACTCTATGATGTGCACTATTTATCATTTTTTCCATAGTTTGATTTTTTAAAATAAAAAAAACATCTAAAAATTCTACAAAATTCCCAAAAACATTTTCAAGGCTTTAAAATGCAAAATATTTTTTATGGATTTTTCTATGCAATTTTGATATAAAAATACAAAAAGAGTTTGGTGTGTGTATTTCTTCTCTTGTGCATATTGTTACTTATTTGAAATTTAAAGAATTGTAAAATTAAAATCACTAAAAATTGGAAAATGAGAAAAATAAAAAATAGAAATAAAAAAATTAGAAACATTAAAAAGCAAAAAATTCCACAAAAACCAAGGATGGTTTGCCTTTGAGATTCTTGATTTTTCTCTTAATTGATTTTTCGTTGAATAATTGAATAACCCTCGGGAAGTGTATCCTCCCTGAGTTCGATCCTGTCCGCTATACAAGTAAATAAGTTGCAAAAATTTCTCTTTCTTCATTATTCACTTGTAGTTATTTTTGCAGCTTGAGAAAAAAAATTGTTTGTTTGTCGCAGGATTATTTGGGATAACGACGACTCCACATATCATCCGTTAACCGATCCTCAAGTATTTCGTGTCAACACTCCTCCATCAGAGCCTCCATCTAGATGCGGACCACCTCCACGATGATGCAGGACTTCTCTGATCCTTCATCGAAGTAGTTGATCTCAATCCGTCCTCTATCGAAGCTCATCCCCGACGAGTTCTTCCAGCTATCTTCTTCGTCGTCGATGAGGGTTTCCGCCTTCCGGATATGATCGTTTACATATGCCCATGCATCATTCTTAACGGTCGATTAGAGCAAGCGTCAGATCTGCACCGAATGTCCCCACCCTTTTTAGAGCTGACAGATCTGCACTGCAGTAGAGAATCGCCGTTGCACGTCCTTGACTTCCCCTTCACCGTCAGATCTTTGCATAGAGGACGATCAGGACCGTTACAGTCATCACGCGTGCCTCACATGTTGCAAGGTATATTGCATATTTTATCTTGCACTTTCATGCTTTCTTAGTTAGTTTAGAGAATAAAATTGTAGTACAATTATTTTGCAGTTTGGACCTTATGTTTTCAGTAATCACATTTTAGTCCTCCCGTACCTGAGACACAAGCATGTTCATGTGAGTTGTGGGTTATTTGCAGGATTTATCCCTAAGCTTTATAGATGTTATGCTTTGAATAGAAATTTTCGGATATTTGCATTTATGCCTCTCTACGAGATTTATTGAGCATGCACATGAATATATTGGATAAATTGCAAGTGTAGCCATGTACTATTTATGTATGTTATATATCGCCTGAAAACTTTTAGATAATTGCAAATAGGACCCTCCTTGCTATGAGTGTTGCTTTTTAATCAAATGAATACCTAATTAACTCCAAAAATTCTCGAAAAAGTGCAGTAACATGTAATATTTTTGGTAATTTTAGTGAATTAATTTAGTTTCATTTGATATTTTCTAAAAATCAAAAACACATAAAAACTATTTTGTCTATTTTATAAAATACATAAAAATTCGAAAAATTGCCTGAAAAATTCCATAAAAATTCCTGTTTGTTTTGATATGCTTTGTCTTTAGTAACATTTTGGTGTGAAATATCCTCATAAAAACCCTACAAATCATAAAAGACTAAAAATAATTAAAAATTCTAGAAAAAAATATAATTCCAGCTGTTGTAGTTAGATAATTTTATTTATTGTCTCATAAAATTCCCTTTTCAGGACTTTAAAACACTTTAAATATTTTTAATTTGTAATCTTGTCTTGGTTGTGCACTATCTCACTGCTTAGATTTTGTTTGATTTTTATAAAATCGTATAAAAATTGGAAAAAAAATCCCATAAAATCACCAAAAATATATGAATATTTGAATAACATAAAAATATTTTTATTCCCTATTTTTAACCACTTTTGACCTTAATAAAAATTGAAAAGCCTTGCTTGTGTGTTCATTGCTCTTATTTTCTTGCTTGCCTTCTTTAATTGAAAATATATAAAAAAAATTACAAAATTAAAAACCACAGAAACGTGCTTTCTATTTTCTGATTAGGACTACTTTGTACATTTCCATACTCCTTATGTTCGACCCAAGTCGCTATACCCGATTAAATAAATAACAGTGACCGCTGACATCTATTTTGTGCTTGATTGCTTTGGTTGTGTAGTTCTCTTGTTTTCTTGTTGAGTTTGGTTAGCTGATTGGGCTCACAATGACCCGTGTTTATTCTTGATACTTAACCCTAGTTGGTTGGTCGCTCACCAGACAGGCGCCGTTGTTGGGGAGTATGGATTAGTTGTCTTTTCAATCTTTTTGCATATTTTGATATCTATTTGTTATAATTGTTTATGACCCGCTTCTACTTTACTTTTTGTGTGAGGAACCACTTGAGGATGCGTTGGAGGAGACCCGTACATGAGGAGCAGGAATAGGAGCATAATTAGCCGATAAATTAGCATAGATTAGTTTATTTTCTATAGACCAATTATTATTGTAATAAAGTTGGTGATGATCGTCAAATTTGGCTCTTTAAGAATGAATAATTATCTTAGTATAGGAGGCAAATTTGGTTCAGCACAAACCACAATCTTTGAATGTTGTGGAGTATTTTTACTTGGCTAGCGTACTAAGGTCGAACACAGGGAACGGTATTCTTAGTTGCGCGGTCTTGAATCAAATTAAATAATTAACTAATGCTTGATTAATTTCTGAGTTGAGAAAATATACAATGCAAAACAATGATATGCAATTAGATTCAAATAAACAGAAGCAACAGTTCAGCACAGGATCTGGGATTTAGATTTCTTCTCCAAAATATGTTAATCAATATCCTCGAAATTTATCGCAGATCGAAAGAAATTTTGTCCGGAAATAATTATCAAAATAATTCCAACAATAGGAAGAAGGAGAATAATACTGAGAGACAATCCTACAATTTACTTAGATAATTATTTGAAGCCTCAATAAAATTATCTTATAAAGGAATGAGAAATCAATATCTATTCTGCAAACGAGCACCCCTGTGTAATTTGATACATCAATGAAAATGCACTACAAATATGTCAAATTTAAACCTGCAAGAGTCAAGGATGATAATCAAATAATAATTGACACTAAACACCGTCAGGTCTGATCACAAGTTCTGCTAAATTGTAGAGCATGAAAATAGCTTCAAAATGACATATTATACGTTAAAATCGGAGTCCGTATGAAAAAGATATGCTAAAATGAAATTCCAGGGACTAATATGTAAATAAAAATAAAGTTTTTCTTGCAAAGAGGTCCCTAAGAGGACTTATCTGTTATTAATAAAAGTAGGAGGGGCACAAACATAATTTACCCACTAGCGGGGGTATTTTTGCAATATCTGAAACAAGCAGGGGCTTTCTTGCAATTTACCCCCAAATGGACACGTGTCTATGGAGGCTCGAGTCGGCGGCGAAGGCTCGGGCGTCCGAGCCTGAGGTTCGGGGTCCCGATCCAAAGGCTCGGTTCGAAGCGAAGGTTCGGACTCGAGGCGCAGGTTCGGGCGGCGATGGGAGCTTCGGGGGCCCCGAGCCTCGAGGCTAGGGCCGAGGCTCGGAGGAGGCGCGTGGCAAGCTTTCAGACGTTGGATCTAGGAGTCGTCCCTAGATCCAACAGTTTCTGTAGAGTCGAGGTGACGGTGGGAGCGAAGAGGATGGAGGCGCTGGCGAAGGCGGAGGCGCCGCACGAGGCGGTGGCATCGAGCGGTGGAGGCGGTGGTCGTGGGCGGTCGAAGGGGGAGGGTGCCGCACCTCGGCCGACACACGGCACGAGGCGACAGGCGGCAAGCGTCCGGTCTACTGCAAGCTGCAGAGGAGCGGAGATGGTGGCGTGTTCTCCGGTCTTCGCCTCAAAATCTCAACGATCTGAGATTGAAGCTCAGCATGCTAAGAGGGCTTGCAGCAAGGTGCTAGGGAACCTTGGATCTCGCCATGACGAAGGTCGTTGGCCGTCGTCGCCTTCTAGATCATGTACCATGTGCTGTCACCACATGGCTAATCGAAGCTGGACCTTTCTCCCTCAATGGCGGATAATCCAAGACGAGGCTGGTGGCGGAGCTTTTATAGGAGATGGGTCGTCGTACGTTACGAGAGGGGGAGGTGAACGACTGGGAGGCTCGAAGGTCACGCGGAGGTGTTTAATGGTCGAGCCCGTGCATGGCGGAGGAATGGTTGTGGGGAAGGGGAGAAACGACTGGATGGGGAAGACGAAGGAGGGTCACGGGCCTGGCACGTGACCCGGGTGTGACCAGGAGAGAGACTAAGTGGGTGTGCCACGTGGCAAGCCCAGGAGTTGCCACGTGGCACCCCAAAAAAAATTTCAAAATTAAGGGATATAAAAAAATAGAAAAGAAATAGAAGGAGACCTTGGATTGAAAAATTTTCTTCATGAAAGTTGTTCGTCTCGACGTGATCTACAACTTTCATGAAGGACCCGGGAGCGAAAGAGGTCACCTGTGCGAAGTGGTATTTTTGGTGGTACTTCATGTGTATAGAATACCTGATTTTTGGGTTTTTGTATTTTTTTGGAGGTTTTAGCAAGGATCAAAATTACAAAAAATACAATAAAATACAAGAAAATTAATTACATACTAATCTAATTTTTTGGATTTTTTATAAATAAGAAAATAGGAGAATAAAATAGAAGTCAGAAACACACTAATTTTGTACAGACTTACAACGAACACTTGGACGTGGTTAGTTTCTTTGATTTCAGTTTTGATATAGATTTGGATTTTTGCGCCGTTTAATAAAACTTTCATCAAAGAACAATAATGATAAAGAAATAAAATTAAAAGTGTTAATTATGCACATAAAAACTTAGGTCAAAAATAGCAAAAAGTCAAACTGCGCAAAAGAGGTCCAAAACCCAACTTTCACAAATGAGCTCCGAATTTTACGAGATTGGTCTTGTTTTGAAGGTATTTGAAAATGAATTACTTTAAAATGAGTAGATCAAAATCAGACACTGTACATGAGATATATGTTAATTTTAGTCCGTCAGATGTGAAATTAGACTTTGGGAGTATTTGACACTTATAGGGTTAGTAATTTTTGTATTTTTTATTTAATAAGGTTATTAATATCTACACAATGGAGGTCGTTTGGGGTTAATCAAAGTTAAGATGGATTAATTAAAAATATGAGAAGTTAGCGGCTTTTTAGGCTAATTTACACTTGGGATTTTTAATGCAATTATGCATGATGAAATGCAAATATCATTAACACATGTATGAATGCTAATAATGCTCTATTAATAATTAATTACAAGCAAATGACGGGGAACGGAGCCTAAATGACCAATTTTAACATGATGAATACGAGATTCATCATACCCCTATACTTAGACCATGCTCGTCCCCGAGCATGAATGAACGAATGACTTAGTTGAATACATCCCTGACTGTGCATGTGAGGCTTCAAGTCTTAATTCATAGAAGACCCTTAATTTGAGTGATCCTAAAATTCTGGGCTCAACCAAGCTTTAATCAAAAGGAATCCAACTTCTCTAATTTTCAGACTCTCTGTTTGTACATATAATATAAGGATATGATTTTAGTGTATTGCATTCATGAGAGTCAAGTCTAGACATCACCCAAAGTTCCAATCCAAAAGACTCTCCTTTAGACCTAATCCTCAACACTAGGGAATAAGTCTATTCTTACTTCAGTCAACCGTCTCATTAGTTTGTCAGACTTGAAAGTGTAGATAGACGACCAGATGATGGAGGGCATAGGATTGTGTCTGATTTTCTCTCCTATACATTGGAACAAGGTGCCTCTTGAGTGCCTTATTATTCAACACAAGTATATCTTATTTTGTTGATCAATGTGTCCGTCAAGAGAATTTGGAGTCGTCTGCACTTGTTTTTCTGGGAGTACACCAGGGTGTGTCTCTTTTGAGTATCTAAGATACCTTTGACACCCAGACTTGTATCGCTTACGATGCAGAGCCCTTTTTTGGTGTCAGCCCGACTCCTTGGTCCTAATTAGCGCTTGGTCCAAGTGGACACTTTGAAAATGTTTGGAGCGCTCGCCATTGGTGGAAGCTCATTTATAATTTGACTTGGATGATAGAGCTTTTTCTTTGACATTTCATTGCTTTTGTTGGCTAGCTCCACTGCTTTTACCAAAAGTTGGCGCACACTGATCAACAATATTTGTTAAGCTTCATCACACCCTGGCACTTTTAGGTAAATATCAAAGAGATAGCATATGAATCTTGTTCACATGTTGGCTAGGGTTTTGCTGACACTCAGGTTTTCTGAAGCCTTTATTAACTTTATCCCATCCTCGAGCATCATTAGATCGGATCTAAACTCAAATTTCTAGTCACAGTTCCTCAAGTGATATCTCAACTCATCTCATCAATCATGTAGTTGTGAAAGTGATTATGCTGATCATATTCTTTTTGAATGTAGAGCTGAAGAGTGCAATATAGCGCTCAAATCTTTCAAACTAGGAAGTGTGGATTATTAAGTTCAAAATCCTAATGACTAAGGTAGGCTAACTCAGAATCTCAAGATCTCAGAAATCTAGTGTCCTAAAAAATCCTCAAGCCTTGAGTGACGGTGAATGTGTCAGGAATATATCAACCAAGGAATGCATGAAATGCTTGATGAAATGCAAGACCATGAGTGATGATTTTTTTATTTTTTAATGCAAACAGTTTTTTTTGAAAAACATGTATTATACACACTACTTGTACCCATCCCCGTAAAAACTATTAAAGTACGATCTATGGATAAAGTAGATAAAATATATACAAACACACCCCCCTATACATAGCTTGTGCTATGTCCCCATGACACAAAGTGAAATGTTGACATAGCTCGTACTAAGTATAGATGGGTTACAAACAAAAAGAGGAGAAGTGATGTATAAACAATGGTAGCGGTCCCCCTATACTTAGGATCAGGTCAGCCTAAGTATAATCGGATAATTACAGATGGGGAACCAGGTAGATTTGCGGATGTACAAGATCAAGGAGGTTTGCGACGGACCTTCTTGTGGGTGTGTGGATGGAGATAGTATGGAGATGTGTGAGGGGGCTGACGAAGAAGACCAGCCATCGTCGGAGTCGTCCTCAGAAGAATAATAGTCGTCTGCAGAGGATCTCCAACTTTTGTCGATAAGAGGTAAGTGTCCTTGGATCAGAGCTGTACCTATTGCACTTATCTGATGAACCACATCAGGACCGGACGAGGACTCTTCAGAAATCACCTGGTGCCTAAGGTCAAAGGTGACTTTCTTGGTCGGTTTGTTTCCTTGGAAAGTATTGGGAGGAAGTTGGACAATCTTCATCTCCCTTTCTTGAGTAACCGATGTGGCATTCGTGAGTTCCTCAGCAGATGAATCCCCGTAAAAGTCGACCAATTCTTGAAGGGTCATGCGCTGCTTCGGTCGAGGGGGGTTGTTCCTGGTGATTTTGTGGTTTATGGCTGGGGGTGTTGATGTCACTTCCGGATGATCGTGGATTTTGGTGACGTCGGATGTTTCCGGAGTCGGTTCCTTATATGGTTCGAGTATCTCATGAATTACTGCCGACTCGAAGATTGAACCACTCAAATGATCGTGGTGATCTTCAATAATAAGGTCCAATTCCTCATAAGCTCCAAAATCATGATTTTTCCTAGGAGCAGTGACAGGGTGGTGAGAATCTGAAGTTAGTCCAACAGTCAGTCTTTTAGGTGACTCTCCTTGGGTTTGTATCAATGTGTCATGCGGACATGTCAGTAATGTAAAATCTTTATTTTCTAATCATAACTGTCGGTTTCAAGTTGGTTTTCCTCAGAGCAGGATGTGTCATTGGGGATTTGTTTATTGTGGTCCGAGTTCGGGAACTTGATTTCCTGAGTCTCGCAATCGACGATCGCCTTAGCGGAGGCTAAGAACGGCTTTCCTAAAATGATAGGAGGCTCAGACATTCTTTTTGGGTGCTCAATGTCAAGGACAATAAAGTCCACTTTATGATCTTTACCCCGGAAATTTACGACGACAGAAATGATCTCCCGCGGTCTTTTGGTAGATCGATCAGGTAGTTGAACAATCACCCTAGTCTTTTTGAGTTATCAGAGTTTAAGTTGGTCAAAGCTGGACTTGGGGAGGATGTTTAATGTGGAGTCGTCGTCTAACCGAACACCAGTGAATGTAGAATCCTCAATTTCACATGTGATCTGAGTCAGCCGCTTGGCTTTGTAGCTTTTGATTGTATGATTCATCACAAAAGAACTAGCCATAGATATGACATGATATTCAGTCCTGGATAATTTCTTGCCCGTCTTATTGGGGTTTAGTCTACTCTTCACAAATCTCTTAAGATCGGGCACATACTCTATGGCTTTGATCAACGGAAGCTCTAAGATCAGACTCTTACAAAATGCTTCCATTTCATAATTGTCCAATTTTTTTGAATTTTCAAAATTTTCAATTTTTTTGGTATTTTCTGTAATATGGTCAGTGGGGGGGTCAGAGGTCAGTGGTCGTGTCTGATTGTGAGTCACATGATAATCTAGTGGTTCGCATGGTGGTGGCCTCACTTCTTCTGAATTCTGCATGGATTGGATGAGATCATATATTCTCTCAGTTAAAGCGTCTGCTCTATGATTAATCCGAGCAATCTCATCCTCAAACATCTCATGACTAGTGATTAAGTAATCATTCTCCATGTGTCGTGATTTTGGCATGTAACCTTGAGTAGAGTATTGATTGTTCATAAACATTGTGGTCTGGTCATGAGTTGTATTTCCTTGACTTTGATTTTCTCGTGGATTGTCGAAGGAAAATTGATTGTACCCAAGAGGATAGTCATCCTGAATAGAGGATGGTTCAAGAGGCTGTGAGATCATAGTAACTGAAAATCGTGTTCTGTTGTCAATATCGATCACTCTATTGTTCATCCTCGATTCTGGTCTCTCTCTCATGTCCATAAGATTGTCAGAATGTGAGAAAGGGTTATTCCAAGAAGAAGTGTGGTCATAGGGTGGGATGTATGGGCGGGAAGAGAATGATGCTGAAGAGAATTTGATTTGAAGCTCAGGTTCTCTTGAGGAGTGTGAGAAGAAGAATATCGGGACAAGGTCGTGGAGATCGGAAAAGAAGACCACTGTGCCAACATCTTGTCAAGAAGGATGGAATGATTAACGGACCACGATTTGCTTGCAATTGCAAAGTTTTTGGCGCGCACAAATCAAACACAAAACAAACACGTCGATTCACCCACTCAACACTGGTGAAGGCACGTTAGGGTTCGGCCGCTTATCTTTTCAATTTTAATTTAATGACAAAACAGTCTTAAAAATTAAGCAGAGCTGTTAGGTGCTGAAATATTTCACAAAGACTGTCCCGAGTTCATACAACTAGTTGCACCTACTTTCAGCCAGTATAGGTGTAAGTACGGACCGTTTAAACGGCTACCCGTGTTACTTGAGGACGGAGCCTTCCGCGGTGTCCTCTAAACCACCTACTCTGCTAAGGGAAGTCGGACCGTAAACAGCTACCCGAGACCCTCACTGAAAAGTAGCTAATTGTTTTTAAAATCAGTAGTTCGAATGAACCACTTCGGTTTTGGGATCTTTCCTAAGTGTGCTTTCTGGTCCTTACAAACAATGAGTGGGTTTCTCTCCACCAAATACATGTTAATTTTAGATCAGTTTATTTACAGTCACCTTGATTAGCAGTCTCAGTTTTAAGTTGAGGTTATCATTGTAGTTTATGTGAGCACACAAATTCACGCCTAACGAACAGTCCCAATTCCTTTAAGTCATAAGTTGTAAAACTTGAGGAAGGAAACCAAAAAAGCCGATGCAAACGTAAATCAATGATGCATTCTTAAGAGAATGACTTACAGTGAATCCTTGCGTTCTTCATGTAGGATGCAAGACAAGGAATTTTAAATTATACTAAATGATATGCACAGAGGAAAACGCCCTAAGTAGATAGTTCTATTAGCGGGAAGAATTGATTTAAAAATTTGGCTAATATTGAACGATCTATAGTGAGTATAGTTAGTGTAAGTGTGGCCTGAAAATTACGAGCACAATCAAATAATTGTTAATTTAGCGTATGTACTCCTAAATTCTACGTCATGTCACAGAGAGTCTAGTCCTGAATATTACAAATTGACAGGGTACAAGGAGAGAGGGACCCTGTGAATGATGCAGAAATTTAAACCTATACTAAGATCTCTCTCACAAAAATCAAAATTCAATCTTCCTTGCAGATCCTTGATTAATATCCAAAATTCCGCTCCAAGAAGTCTGCAAAGAGAGAAATTGTAGTTAGTATATGGAGTAAGAGAGAAATGCAGAATAAAATACAGAAAAAAAAACACAAAAATTAATTTTACAAAATTAATTACAAAAAATGATTTAAAACTCTAAAAATCCGTCGTTCCCCGGCAACGGTGCCATTTGATGATCGTTAAATTTTCCTCTTTAAGAATGAATAATTATCGTAGTATAGGAGGCAAATTTGGTTCAACAAAACCACAATCTTTGAATATTGGGGAGTATTTTTACTTGGCAAGCGTACCAAGGTCGAACACAGGGAATGGTGATTCTTAGTTGCGCGGTCTTGAATCAAATTAAATAATTAATTAATGCTTGATTAATTTCTGAGTTGAGAAAATATACAATGCAAAACAATGATATGCAATTAGATGCAAATAAACAGAAGCAACAGTTCAGCACAGGATCTGGGATTTAGATTTCTTCTCCAAAATATGTTAATCAATATCCTCGAAATTTATCGCAGATCGAAAGAAATTTTATCCGGAAATAATTATCAAAATAATTCCAGCAGCAGGCAGAAGGAGAATAATACTGAGAGACAATCCTGTAATTTACTTAGATCATTATTTGAAGCCTCAATAAAATTATCCTATAAAGGAATGAGAAATCAATATCTATTCTGCAAACGAGCACCCCTATGTAATTTGATACATCAATGAAAATGCACTACAAATATGTCAAATTTAAACATGCAAGAGTTAGGGATGATCATCAAATAATAATTTACAATAAACACCGTCAGATCTGATCAAAAGTTACGCTAAATTGTAGAGCATGAAAATAGCTTCAAAATGACATTTTGTATGCTAAAGTCGGAGTCCGTATGAAAAAGATATGCTAAAATGAAATTCCAGGGACTAATATGTAAATAAAAATAAAGTTTTTCTTGCAAATAGGTCCTTAGGAGGACTTATCTGTAATTAATAAAAGTAGGAGGGGCCCAGACGTAATTTACCCATTAGTGGGGGTATTTTTGCAATATCTGAAACAAGTAGGGGCTTTCTTGTAATTTACCCCCCAATGAACGTCCCTTGCACGTATCTATGGAGGCTCGGGTTGGCGACGGAGGCTCGGGCGTCCGAGCCAGAGATTCGGGGTCCCGAACCAAAGGCTCGGATCGAAGCAGAGGTTCGGCGACCGAACCTGAGGTTTCGGACCCGAGGCGCAGGTTCGGGCGGCGATGGGAGCTTTGGGGGCCCCGAGCCTCGAGGCTGGGGCCGAGGCTCGGGGGAGGCGCGTGGCAAGCTTTCAGCCGTTGGATCTGGGAGTCGTCCCTATATCCAACGGTTGCTGTAGAGTCGAGGTGACGGTGGGAGCGGGGCAGATGGAGGTACTGGCGAAGGCGGAGGCGCCGCGTGAGGCGCTGGCGTCGAGCGACGGAGACGATGGTCGTGGGCGGCCGAAGGGGGAGGGTGTCGTACCTCAGCCAACACACGACGCGAGGCGGCAGGCAGAGAGCGTCCGGCCGACTGCGAGCTGCGGAGGAGCGGAGGTGGTGGCGTGTTCTTCGGTCTTCGCCTCAAAATCTCAACGATCTGAGATTGAAGCTCAACAAGCTAAGAGGGCTTGTAGCAAGGTGCTAGGGAACCTTGGATCTCGCCGTGAAGAAGGTCGTTGGCCGTCGTTGCCTTCCAGATCATGTACCATGTGCTGTCACCACAGGGCTAATCGAAGCTGGATCTTTCTCCCTCAATGGTGGATAATCCAAGACGAGGCTGGTGGCGGAGCTTTTATAGGAGATGGGTCGTCATACGTTACGAGAGGGGGAGGTGAACGGCTGGGAGGCTCGGAGGTCGCACAGAGGCATTTAATGGCCGAGCCCGCGCATGGCGGAGGAACGGTTGCGGGGAAGGGGAGAAACAACTAGATGGGGAAGACGAAGGAGGGTCACGTGCCTGGCACGTGACCCGAATGTGACCAGGAGAGAGACTAAGTGGGGGTGCCACATGGCAAGCCCAGGAGCTGCCACGTGGCGCCCCAAAAAAATTTCAAAATTAAGGGATATAAAAAAATATAAAAGAAATATAAGGAGACCTCGGATTGAAAATTTTCCTTCACGAAAATTGTTCGTCTTGACGAGATCTAAAACTTTCATGATAGACCCGAGAGCAAAAGAGGTCACCTGTGCGAAGTGGTATTTTTGGTGGTACTTCATGTGTATAGAATACCTTATATTTGTTTTGGTGGTTTTAGAGAGGATAAAAATAATAGAAAAAATACGATAAAATACAAGAAAATTAATTACACACTAATTTAATTTTTTTGGATTTTTTTATAAATAAGAAAATTGGAGAATAAAATAGAAGTCAGAAACACACTAATTTTGTATAGACTTACAATGGATGCTTGGACTTGGTTAGTTTCTTTGATTTCAGTTTTGATCTAGATTTGGATTTTTGCATCACTTAATAAAAATTTCATCAAAGAACAATAATGAAAAAGATATAAAATTAAAAGGGTTAATTATGCACATAAAAACTTAGGTCAAAAATTGCAAAAAGTCAAACTGCGCAAAAGAGGCCCAAAACCCAACTTTCACAAATGAGCTCCGAATTTTACGAAATTGGTCTTGTTTTGAAGGTATGTGAAAATGGAGTACTTTAAAATGAGTAGACCAAAATCGAACACTGTATGTGCGAGATATGCTCATTTTAGTCCGTCAGATGTGAAATTAGACTTTGGGATTATTTGACACTTATTGGGGTTAGTAATTTTTTCGTATTTTTTATATAATAGGGCTATTAATATCTACACAATGGAGGTGGTTTGGGGTTAATCGGAGTTAGGCTGAATTTATTAAAAATAGGAGATGTTAGCGGCTTTTTGGGCTAATTTACACTTGGGATTTTTAATGCAATCATGCATGATGAAACGCAAATATTATTAACACATGTATGAATGCTAATAATGCTCTATTAATGATTAATTACAAGTGAATGATGGGGAACAGAGCCTAAATGACCAATTTTAGCATGATGAATACAAGATTCATCAGTTGGACACTTAAACTCTTTTTGGACTTGGCTTATCGGGGTTTGTTTTGTCGAGCACCGGTGTGCTCGGAGGACCTTACCGTGGTTTTCACCAGTTTTGATTTCTCCACATTTTTCTTCCTTTGATTCTTGAAGAATTTGGTCCTTAGATTTAGGAATTTCTTTGATTGTGACGTAATAGCTTAAGGCCCAATCCCTAATATCTTGCCTGCACCTATAGATTCGTAAATGGACCATATTGATAATTCATAATAAAAAATTAGATTAATTAGACTCGAGTCCACTTTCCGTGAGGAACCACATACAGTTCTAGCAAGCCCCGTTGTGGCGGGCACCGAGTGATGCCCAAGATCGGACTCCATACTTGATCTAGTTAGCTAACCCTGGTTCTTCGCGATTATTAAAAGTTGCTCATCTAAGGTTGTTTTCTTCTTACATCATTTATATTAGTTTACATTCCTATCTTTAAATTTATGCGTGGATCACCCTGCATGTAGAGTGATGGCGATAGGTACACATCTCTTACTTTGCATGCATTATAGTGTTTGATCATGCATCGACTTTTTCGACTTCTTTTCCTGTTTATGGACTTAAAAGAATTAGGGGATCGAAAAATTCGTTAGGTATTTGCTTGTTATTGAAAAACACTATAAAAAGAGAAAACCATAAAATTGGGACTGCTAAACAAACTTGATCCTAAAAGACACCTCACTTAAAAATCTCTCTTGGGAGAGTCATCCCATCATTGTTAGGTTTGTTTGCGTGAGAGAGTGACCCACACACTATGCTAGAGCCATACCTAAACTCTCGTTAGACTACTGGTCTTGGGTTTAGTCATTTTCCAGTGAGGATCGTTTTGGTCTCTAGTAAAGCGGGTCGTAATATCCTTAAAAGAGTGAGTTAATCGGGTAGCCCATAATCGATATGCAACTTGTACTGGCTTGGAAAGATCTAGCTTTGAGATTGGGCCAATCTCTTGGGAGCATCAGGTACTTAATAGATCGCTTAATCGCCCTTTTAGACTGAATTATCACCTAAATAAAATTGACAAGATAAAAAACCACACCTTTACTATCATCTGCTCATCATTGCGTAGGTGAATTGGGGTTTGATTGCTAATCTTTATTTCCCGATTCCATCCGCACTTCTTCGAGATCACGACGATGGGCCGGAGGTCCCTTAGGCTGCCCTTGGTAGCACTGTTTTCGAGCACTCCAACTCACTCATCTAGGTAGGTTCTATAGAGCTTGGACCAGCTCTCTGAACTCGAGTTCGATTCCACTCTATTCCCCCTCGACCACCCTTCTTCCAGTCCCGAGGTTCCCGAGCAGAGACCGGCACAGATATTTGTTCATTTGACGACACCTGAGTTGGGGTCTTTTATCTTTGTAGATACCCAAGAAATGGCTAGCAGCGACAGATGCACTTATCGACAGCCCCAGATCACCACGTATGTTTTAGACCAGGGTGTCATCAACAACACCTTATTACCCTCCTTAGAGACTATGCAGTGTTAGATCAGAGAATAAGGAGATTTTTGAAGGATATGGTATTATCCTCAAGCGCATCACAGAAGCGTGATCGTCATATTAGATATGACGTAGAACGACTAGTCGTACTAGTTGTTCTGTGCAGCGGAATTTTAAAAAAAAATCATGCGATGAAACCACATGATCCAAGAATGATTCTCAGATTGTTTCATCTAGAACCACAACAAGTATAAAGGAATACCTCTTGAAGCGTGGTTGATCGAGTCTCCAAGAAAAGAGACCTCCTGTCTCAAGTCCTGATCGTCAAAGAGGTCACTTGCGAGCGGGGGATGAACTGCGTGATCCTCGCAATCCAACAAGTCTATCCAAGCACGGTGAACTCCTGATCTCATCGTACGAGATCGAACGTCTTCTTCGTGAGCGAAGAATCCTAGAAGACGGAGAATTGAAGAACATCAAAGCGGCGGTGCAGTGGCGAAGGCGACGACAAGCCTCTCCTCTAGGGTTTGGTGGACGACCACCAAGAAGAGGGAGAGAGAGTTGGCATGTGAGAAGAATGAGAGAGAGAGAGTTTGCTCCAAAATTGCATAGCCCTAGAGAGCATGGCATGCCTCTATATTTATAGGGTTTTGGGATCCATGGATCTTAATCCATGGAACATATAAAATCAATGGATGAGATTGATTTATATTCAATCCAATGGCCAAGATTGTTGTTGGTAAAAACCAACAAATTATGCTTTAATTTATATCAAAATATATTTGACAAAATAAAATATAAATCAATTCTAAATTACATCAACCAAATAAGGAGAGAATATATATGGAGATTACATCTCCCATGTATAACAAGGTGGACAACCACCCATTCCAAGTAGGACTTGGTGGTCGTCCCCTTTTTCCATATGGAGGAAATCTCATGAGATTTCATGAGATTGCATATCTCCATGCAAATCTCCATTATTATTTCCATCAACTTTTGTTGTGATTTATTCTTCAAAAATAATTGATAATTAATTTAGAGAATATTGCAATCTTGCCATTAAAAATTGGGAATCACATTCACAAGCCAAAACAACATATAATTTACATTTTCAATTAATTATACAATGTGTATCCAATACACATAATAATTAATTAACAAATATAAATTATAATTAGCTCTCTCTTATACATTATAAATCACATTTATAATATATTATGAATAATTGGATATTGCTATCCATATTATTCTCATCCACAATAATTAAATCACATTTAATTATATTGGATATATTCTACACACATGAAGATAATTAAATCTCATTTAATCATTATTTCTTCAATGCTTAGATCTATGGAATTATTCTTGAACCCTTTCAATAATAATGCGATTTCTCCGCAGATACTTGGAGATAAGGATAGGGCGATTGTATTGTACCACGCATAGTGACTTGGATATTGAGATCATATCTCAAATCCAGATCCCATGGACCTCCCACAGATGCTTGATCAAATCAAGAGTGTAGACCTAATCTTCTCATTGCATCTGAATCTTATTCAGATCAATGTCAAGTACATGGACTAAGATTAGGTTACTTCTCTGATGAGAGGAGTCACTAAAATCCAAACCTGTTTCATCACTCCCTCGGAATGGAAGCGTCACGGTTATACAATCGTTTATGATCACATCACCCTCAAGTATTCCCAATACCTGTACATCCTGCATACTGGAAGACCTATGATCATTTTGAAGATAAAGATCACTTTTATACCGTCATCTTCAGGGTTTGATCATTAAGTTTCTCAATCTTGGTCACTGGTGATTGGTATAGATCATATGCTTTCCCAAAGCATATATCTTACCTTCAAATTCATGTCATGCTTCCAAAACATGACGACCATGCATGGAATTTGATCAGTCCTAATACCTCATGAGTGAGCTCATGTCTCCCGGTTCATAAGTGAACCTGTATGATCCCTTTGAGAGATCATATTACTCATATGTCCTTACATGCACACCAGCTCGCCGGTGTATAGACCTTGGTTAGGTCATCAACCTATTGGTCAGCCAAATGTACATACTCAGACATATAGCAACACATCTGTCTCCGGTCAGAGGATGCATGCCTATGCTGTGACAGCATTCAACATAGGTCTTTGGTTATCTCGATCTCGTTAAGTCAACCCATTGACTCAATTAATCTGACACCTTCGAATCACTATTCCCATGCAAAGGACCTGCATCAAGAGCTTGGTAAGATGTCAACCATATGAGAAAGGATTGCCATCTCCTACTCCGACTGGAGATCATCACTTAACAATCATTCGATGATGCTTGATGAGTCCTCTATCTAACTCCTTAGATATTCATCCATGCATCAGCCTCTATGATTCATTCAATGAATCAACAGCTGTATGATCATCAAGTTGGCCATGGTACATAACCCTTATTGTACAGAGGGACCTTATAGTCCATTCATTCATTCAATTTCAGAAAGGGAGTGAAAATAATCAATAACTTTTATTGATAAATCATTTACTACAATAACATTTATTGTAGGAATGGTTCGCCCGGGGCTCACATTGCTAACAATCTCCCACTAGCCCTCAAAACCATTCAGGTACAATCCTTAAATCCATACTCATTACATGCTGGTCGAAAACCTTCTGTGTAAGAGGTTTGGTAAGAGGATCAGCAACGTTGTCGGCAGAGGCCACCTTGGTGATGATGATGTCACCACGCTTTTGTATCTCCTGAATGATGCGGTATTTCCTTTCCACGTGCTTGCTCTTCTGATGCCATCTTGGTTCCTTTGCCTGGGCAATGGCTCCCGTGTTATCGCAGAGTAACGGGATGGGAGTATCAGAGGAAACTACGCCAAGCTCCAGGATGAACTTGTGCAACCACATCGCCTCCTTTGCAGCATCCGATGCGGCAATATACTCGGCTTCTGTTGTTGAATCTGCAGTAGTGTCCTGCTACTTGCTTCTCCAGCTCACAACACCACCATTAAACAAGAATACAAATCCTGATGTCAACTTTCGATCATCAACATCCGATTGGAAGTCAGAATATGTTTATCCCAAGACTTGGAGATCACCATCTCCATAGACCAAGATGTAATCTTGCGTCCGTCTTAGATATTTGAATATGTTCTTTACTGCATTCCAGTGTTGTTCTCCATAGCAGGATTGGTAACGACTTACCACTCCCACTGCATGGCAGATATCTGGCCTAGTACACATCATGGCATACATTAAGCTTCCTACAACTGATGCATAAGGATATCCAGCCATGCCTTTCTTTTCCTCAACAGTTTGAGGAGCCATTCCTTAAGACAGGTGGATACCATGTCTTAAGGGTAGGAATCCTTTCTTGGAACTATCCATACGTAATCGTTTAAGAATGTTCTTAATGTATCCATGTTGTGACAATCCCAAAATCCTCTTTTCTCGGTTTCTAAACAACTTCAGGCCTAAGATGTAAGAGGTTTCTCCAAGATCTTTCATCTCAAAGGTATGGGACAACCAAATCTTCACATTGGTCATCATCCCTGTATCATTCCCAATGATAAGGATGTCATCTACGTAAAGCACAATGAACACAATGGCGCTCCCACTAGTCTTCTTGTATACACAAGGTTCATCAGGATTGTGCACAAAATCACAACTCTTTATGGTTTCGTCAAATCTGATGTTCCAACTACGAGAAGCTTGCTTGAGCCCATAGATGGATTTCTTCAGCTTGCATACTTTACCATCCTCAGTTATGAAGCCCTGGCTGCTCCATGTAGATATCCTCCTTGAGGTATCCATTGAGGAAAGTTGTCTTGACGTCCATCTGCCAGATGTCGTAGTCAAGATATGCAGCTATAGCAAGCAGTGTCCTGATGGATTTAAGCATAGCCATAGGAGAGAACGTCTCATCGTAATCGATTCCTTCTCTCTGTGTGTAGCCCTTGGCTACAAGCCGTGCCTTGAAAGTCTCTACTTTCCCATCAGGTCCCCTCTTTCTCTTGAAGATCCATTTACATCCAATGGGTTTTACCCCTTTAGGTGGATCCTCTAGGGTCCATACACCATTCTTATGCACGGAGTCAATTTCTGACTTCATTGCTAGCATCCATCTATCCATGTCTTGATCCCCGAGTGCTTCATCGAATGAAGTAGGATCAATGTCAGTCTTACTTGACACATGGAATCAATACCTTTCGGGTGGTGCAACCACTCTCGAAGTCCTTCGAAGAGGTATGGGTGTTTCATCTTTATTTATCTCTTCAGTTTCTGGTCTAGGAAGCTCAGAATCCTCAGGGGATTCAATGAGTTCCTCTACTTCATTTTTGTCTTGGCCTTTAAGGAAATCATCCTCCATAAACTTCACATCTCTAGAGACAAAAACCTTTTGGGTCTCAGGGTCATAGAGTTGGTATCCAATACCATCTTTAACATACCCAATGAAGTAACACTCACGAGTGCGAGATTCTATCTTACTTGCGTCCACGTTCTTAGCATGAACCAAGCAACCCCAAACCCTCAAGTGATGAACACTAGGTTTGGTTCCATACCAGAGCTCATGAGGAGTCTTAGGTACAGATTTGCTAGGAATCTTATTCAGGATATATATTGCAGTCTCTACTGCATATCCCCAGAAACTAAGAGGTAAATGTGCTTTGCTCATCATTGAACGCACCATGTCCATGATGGTCCTGTTGCATCTTTCAGCAATACCATTAAGTTGGGGAGTTCCAGGAGGAGTGAGATTGGAAACAATTCCATTCTCCTTAAGGTATTGCTTGAATTCATCTGAGAGGTACTCGCCGCCTCGATCAGATCAAATCCACTTAATCTTCCTATCGGTTTGGTTATCAACCAAAGCATTGAACTCTTTGAACTTTTCAAAGGTTTCGGATTTATGACGTAATAGGAAGACAAACTTGTATCATGAATGGTCATCAATAAACGTCAAATAATATCGATATCCATTTTGAGTTGCGGTACTGACGAATCCGATAAATGCTGAGTTTAAAAAGTTGTTTTTATGTGATCGTGCGTAAAAGAATGTGTCGTGCATTGTAGGCGGAAATCGGAAACGATCAAGAAAATAACCACACAAAATTCGATCAAATTTTAATTAAGTGGTTTTTATTTTACTTGGGCAAGTCCCAAGGTCGATCACAAGGAGGCAAAGGAACAACCTTGAGTGATGTCTATCAAAGTTCGTTTTCGGTTTTCAAGGCGTTCCTTTTTTGGAATTTTTAATGCAATAATGGGTGTTACATGCAATTTCGGCCTATTTTAGGGACTAAAATGTAAACTACGTTCAAACGATGTCCGAAAAATATGAAATTTGGCACAATGTAAAATATGATGAAATGAGTGCACTGTATTTTTTTTGGAATTTTTGGATGCAACATGATTTTTTTATGGATTTTTAAATGCAAACAAAGTGAATTTCAGTATTTAATTATAATAAATATTAGACATGCTTATTTTCAAGGGATAAAATTATCTAAGATCTATCACTAGGTGATTGATATAGGAAAAATCCTAAACCTCGAAAATATGAGATCTAATACTTATTAAAAATTAAACACTGAATTATGCAAAATGATTTTTACAGGACAAATTATGAATGCAAATGCAATTCTTTTTGGGCACATGTCAAGCACAATTAATTCTACAATATATGATTTTACGAGGATTTTTAGAGCAACGGTTAATCAACTATGAATTTTAGAGCAAGAAACGAGAAAAGTATGCAAATTTTCACAAAACAATAATTTATTAATGAACCATTAATCACAAAAATGTCCACAATATGTCAGACTGTAGAGAATTGATTAACAAACATCATGCTATTTTTGGATTAATAAAATAACACTTAGAAGAGGTTCAAAACAAAGTGGGAACACAAGGGTATAGATGCAATATAAATAAAATAAATAAATAAGCAGAGGGGGACCTATATGTAATTACCGATACCCAGGGGATGTTGTCTGTAAAATGACCAATAGGTCACGTGCCAAGCACGTGACCTTGATCGGTGAGGCTTGAGCGTGATTACGTGGGACTCCAGGGGCGGCTTTGCAATATGACCACGAGATCACGTGCCAAGCACGTGACCCGTGGGTTGCTGAAGAAGTCCCCCACGCACGTGCCTAGCACGTGCTGGGGTTTTGGCCAATCGGCCGGCCGAAGGCGAGGCAGAGTCGCTCGTCGACGGTGGCGAAGTGGAGTGGGCCGGCGGTGCGGTGGCGCGCGAGAGGCGGCGGAGGTCCGGTGGAGTCGGAGAAGGGCCGGTGAGTCGATGTTGACTTACGAAGAAGATGAAGGTGGAGGTGGCGTTGTCGATATCGTTGATGATGGCGAGGCGGAGGCGTAGTGGTTGTCGGTGAAGGGCGTTCTGTTGGAGTCGAAGTCGGTGGTGGAGTAGCCGAAGGAAGAGTGTCGGCATGGCTGGTAGCGTTTGTTGTCGACCGCAGTTGGCTGAGAAGATGGCCGAAGACGGTTGTCGATGATGAAGGTCGTGGGGCCGACACACGGTCGGTGGATGTCGGGGAAGAAGAGGGTTGGCGGCGAAATGTCGGAGAGAAAAAGCGAGAGCGAGAGAGAGCGAGAGAGAGTATACCTGGGCAGGGGTATGGCTCGACGGCGACGAGCGACCGGAGCGGAGCAGCGACGACGGAGCTTTGCTGCGATGAGGTTGTAACCTCGCATCACACCGAGGGCACGGTTGTCAGGCCTGGAGGCGAGTGACGACGGATGATCGTGAAGATCGGGCGCGACGGTGTTTAAATAGGGGACGAGGGATTGGGCCGATGATGGAAGGTGGCCGGGGATTGATTCGACGAAATCAAGGATCGTGCGAAGATGGAAGGGTATCTGGGTGAGGAGATGGAAGGCGGCTGGGAGAGATTTGCAGAGGTGGAGGCGCGAGATTCAAGGCGGCGGGGCAGAGCTAGGCGGTGGAGGGATTCGCGGAAGGCCAAATTGGGAAGGAGGCGGGGGAAGACGATGATAAATGGGCCGTCTGGTCGGCCGCGATCGGACGACCCTCTTCATGCCACGCAGCGGCGAGGGGGTGAGAGAGGAAGGCACGTGCGGAGAACGTGCCTGGGAGGCACGTGTGACGCACGTACGGGCCCTTTTTAATTTAATTATTTTTTTTTATAAAAATGATATATTAATATGCGTAAAATAGCGGACACGTGGTGGCACCAGGTGCTGCCACGTGTTAGCACCACAAAATTCCAAAATAAAAGATTTTGTAAAATTGACAAAAAATAGTAAATGACGTCGGATCAAAATAGTTTCTTCATAAAAATTGCTCGTCTCGATGAGATCTACAACTTTATGAAGACATCAAAACCAAAATCAATCATTTACCCAAATTGGTATTTTGTGGTATCCCATGTACATAGAACACCTTTTTTTGGGATTTTGTAATTTTTATGTCATTTTTTAGATAGACAAAAATCCGAAAAAAATATGATAAATCAGAGTTAAATAAATACACATTAATCTATTTTTTTGGATTTTTTATTAATCAATAAAATATGTACATAAAATATTAGGTCAAAAATCGCTAAAATATACAATATACAAAAGAGTCCCAAAACCCAATTTTCACATATGAGCTCTGATTTACTTGAACTTAGTCTTGTTTTGAAGGTAATTGAATGTACATTAGTTCAAAAATGAGTAGTATTAAAACGGACACTCGATGAGAAAAATTTGAGGCTTTTAGTCCGGAAATCCTGAAATTAGGGTTTGGGTTTTTGGTCCACTTATCTAGGTTAGTTATTTTTTTGTATTTTTCTTTTATTCTTGTTAGTGATATATACACAGTGGAGGTTGTTTTGGATTATTTGGAGTTAGCATGAATGAGTTAAAAATCATGGAAGTTAGGTTATTTATAGGTCAATTTGGTTGGGATTTTTGGCTTCTTATTTTATGCAGAAATTTGTGCTAAAATGCCATTCTTATGAAAACATGCATGAATGCTAATTATGCAGAATAGATGCCGAAATACTGTTGATTTTAAGGGATTTGAGCTTACTAAATGAGATTTAGAGTGATGAATTCGGGATTCATCATCCCCCTATACTTAAAGCATGCTCGTCCCTGAGCATTAAAAAGAAATACCATGAAGTGAAATGAGATTGGGTTCCATACCAAGACCATGAGCTGAAGGTGACAATGAAACTAGACTCAACCTTTGGATTATTAGTGTGACAGAACTTTTGTGAGACTTAGAATTTCAAAATCAACAACCCTCAATTTCTATACATCATTGTTACATTTTCGGCTCAGAAGTCATCTTAGATGAATCATCTTCCGAAAGCATACCCTATGAACATTGAACAACCGACTCATGTGTGTGAAAGGTTTTGGCTCTTCCCACTCAGAATGTCGGACTGTCGCGCAAACCTCTTCTCCAGTAACTCGTCCTCGGGGAGTCAGGTGTTTCCTTCTAAGATCTGTCGCGCTGTGTTCACAATCGAATTGGGGGGAGAAGTTAGAAGAATGAGAAAAGAACTGGAGGGTGGCCAGTGTAGTCACCTCTCATTGTGAAGATGGCCAGTGTAGCCGAGTCACCACCAAGATCTGCAGGTTTCTTGAAGCTTGGACCTTTTTGGTCAGATATTTATTTGGTAGAATGCTTCTTTGTATTTGAAATTTTTGGTGGTTCTGCTTGGATCTTGTTATGCCTCTACGGATATAGAATCTTTTGTTTCCCTACATTTTTTAGATCTTAGAAAAAATTGTGCCCAGCTGTCCATCCCTTTTCCGAAGCTTTATTTCAACCCGTACTCCGGTCTTTAGATTTCCACGCTACCAGAAAAGAAACTCACACAGTCTTCCAACATCTCGTTTGAGTTGAGCTAAGTGCATAGTGCGAGAGTACAAATTAATTCCTTATTCCAGAGTTGTACCCATAATGAAGAGACCTGGTTAGACACTAAGAGTCAAACTTTGTACATTGTCATGTGGAACTTAAAGAATTAAGTCAAAGACCTGAAGACTTTAAAATCCTATTTCTCGGTGAAGTTCCTATGGAAATTAGGTGGATTAAGGTCAAGTCCAGACCACTCTCGGTTTCAGCTCATAATCCGGTTTAGAACCCAATGACTTTTCACAGATGCGATGCTGGATGAAGTGCAGGTGTGTGGAATGCAGATACACATTTTTAATGCAAAAATGAATACGAAGCCATTTTTTTCAAAAATTTCAGTGTTAGTAGCAATTTTTTTAAATTACCCATCCCGTAAATACATATAGACTTACGCGAAAGTACGAGGTATGGCTAAAATATATACACAGTATATATACAGACCCCCTATACTTAGCGAGTGTTGTGTCCTCAGAGTAGAAGAAGCGTAAAGAAGACATAGCTCGGGCTAAGCGTAAGAGAGTAAAATTTTGATATACAATGGCCCTCCCGCTATACTTAGACTGTGAATAGTCTAAGTATAGAAGAAGAGCGCAAAAAGAGGTGGTCAGGATATGTAAATGAGAAGAGTATATACAGGTGGGTGTCGGTTCCCCCTTTACTTAGGTCCTGATTAGCCTAAGTATAAGAGAAAGGTGGACATGGAGCGATTGAGAGAAAGAGTGTGATGCGGGAAAATGGTATATACAGATGGCATCGGTCCCCCCCTATACTTAGGCCTTGGACTATGTAGAGGAAGAAGCTGTACAAGGAGACTGATGTGGTCAGGAGAGAGGGTGGTATTGATCTGATAAATCTTCACTGTCTTTGGTCTGTGTAAAGTAGATGACCTCAACTTGAACTGTCTGCTCTTGGTATGATTCTATATATGGCTTCAGCAATTGTCCATTCACTGAGAAAGGTTGTGCATCATCTTTGAGTTCTGCAATATCCACACTTCCATTGGTATGCACATCAATGACAACATAAGGACCCGTCCATTTTGATTTCAGTTTCCCATGAAAAATCTTTATCCGAGCATTGAACAACCATACTTTCTGCCCAGGGACAAAGGTTTTATCTCGAATGTGTCTATCATGCCATCTCTTGACCTTGTCCTTATAGATCACACTGTTGTCATATGCTCGGTTTCGGATTTCAATTAGCTCATTAAAATTTAAGTCTCGACATAATTTCCCAAGGTGACAAATCCAATTCAACTTTTTGATCGTCCATTCAGATTTGTGAATCAATTCTGCAGGTAGATGGCATGGTTTGCCATAGATCGTCCTAAAAGGTGAAGTACCGAGTAGAGTTTTATATGTTGTCCTATAGGCCCACAGAACCTGATCCAATAGTTTTGACCAATCCTTCCTATATGGACGAATCAATTTTTGAAGAATACCCTTCACCTCTCTATTAGAAACCTCAGCCATGCCATTAGATTGTGGATAATATGGGTAGGCTATTCTATGCTCAAATTTATATTCTTTATCCAAAGATCTCATTTCCATATTCACAAAGTGGCTGCCTCCATCAGAAATCAAAACTTTTGGTATCCCGAACCTTGCAATGATATTATCCTTGATAAATTTACAGATGGTTTTGCTGTCTGCGGTTTGGGTTGGAATAGCCTCTACCCATCTAGATAAATAATCAACTGCCAATAAGATGTACTCAAATCCATTGCTATTGGGAAAGGGACCCATAAAATCAATCCCCCATGCATCGAAAACATCACAGAAAATCATTGGTTGCATGTGCATTTCATCTCTATAACCAACAGTCCCTCCCATTCTTTGGCAAATCGGGCAAGATCATACAAAGTCATTAGCATCACGAAATAAGGTCAGCCAGTAAAATCCACATTGGAGTACCTTGTGCTCGGTTCTCTTTCCTGAATGGTGTCCTCCAGCCTTGAGAGTATGAAAATGTGTGAGGACATTCTGGTATTCTTCCTGAGGAATACATCTTCTCCAGACACAATCCGCTCCTTCATAAAAAAGGAAAGGATCGTCCCAATGGTATTTTCTTGAATTCGACTTCAGTCTATCAATCATTCTCTTGGTCCAACCAAAGGGAACTTTCTTGGAGAAGATAGTTCACGATGTTGGAATACCATGGGGTTAAATCAATAACGCAAACAGATTCGTCTAAAAAAGTCTCCTTGATAGGTCCAGTGTCAGGATAATCATTTTTCTCAATTCGGGAAAGGTGGTCAGAAACAGCATTCTTTATTCCAGGTTTATCTTTGATCTCCAAATTAAATCCTGGATTAACAAGATCCACCTCGAAAGCCGTGCCTTGGCATCTTTCTTATCCATGAGGTATCTAATTGTCGTATGATCAGTGAAAATTGTCACCTTGGAGCCCAATATGTATGATCTGAATTTTTCAAGGGCCCAAACAACTGCGAGCATTTCGTTTTCAGTCACTGTATAACTTTTCTGTGCAGGATCCAATACTTTGCTCGCATAGTGAATCGCATAAGGGATTCCATCCCGTCTTTGTCCAAGCACAGCTCCGACAGCGAAATCCGATGCATTAGTCATGATCTCAAAGGGAAGAGACCAGTCGGGAGCTTGTAATATTGGCGATTCAAATATTTTCTTTTTCAGGAGCTCGAAGGCCTCAAGACATTTGTGATTTATAATAAACTCGGTGCCTTTTCCTAAGAGCTCAGTCAGTGGACAGGCGATCTTTGAAAAATCAGGGATAAACCTTCGATAAAATCCAACATGTCCTAGAAAAGACTACACTGACTTGACGTTGGTTGGTGGCTCAAGTTTCTTGATCACATCCACCTTGGCAGGGTCGACCTCCATTCCCTTTTTGGAGATGACATGCCCCAACACGATACCCTCAGTCACCATAAAGTGACTCTTCTCCCAGGAGAGTACCAAATTAACCTCCCTGCATCTCTTGAGGACTCGGTCCAAGTGTGCTAAACATGTATCAAATGAATCACCATGGACTGAGAAGTCATCCATGAAGACTTCCAGGAAATCACCCACCATTTCGGCAAATACGACAATCATGCACCGTTGAAATGTGTCTGGGGCATTACAAAGCCCAAATGGCATGCGCTTGAATGCGTAGGTACCAAAGGGACATGTAAATGTGGTTTTTTCCTTATCCTCGGGAGCGATAGCTACTTGATTGTAGCCAGAGTACCCATCAAGAAAATAGAAGAATGCTTTCCCTGCAAGTCTCTCCAAAATTTGATCAATAAACGGCAGTGGAAAGTAATCTTTCTTGGTCGCAGCATTCAGGCGCCTGTAATTGACACAAACACGCCACGACGTGGGTACTCGGGTCGCGATCTCTACCCCCTCCTCGTTGGTGACCATATGGATTCCCGACTTCTTCGGGACGACATGAAGGGGGGCCACCCACTTGGAGTCAGAAATTGGGTATATAAAACCTGCTTTGCACCATTTCTCTATCTCTTTCTTAACCACTTCCCGATGATTGGGGTTTAATCTTCTCTGAAATTTGCGGGAAGGCCTTGCGTTATCCTCAACATAAATTTAGAGAGCAGGGTTGATTCCTACGAGATCCGACACATTCCATCCGATGGATTTTCGATTTTGCTCAAGTACTTCTAGAAGTCTAGATTCTTGGTCCATGGTTAATGATGAGCTAATAATCACAGGGAATTTATCTTTGTGTCCATTGAGAAACGCATACTTCAGTGTGGGAGGGAGAGATTTCAGCTCTGGCAATTCTAAATCATGAATCAAGTCTGGCTGAATGTCTTTTAAGTCCGGCTCTGTATTGGTTGGCGATGGATCATTCTGTGATATGTTAGCCACTAATCCTGAAGGAATGTGAGTCGAATCGCAAAAGTAGTGCGGTAATTCGGCCAAAGCCACGTCCGACTCGTTATCCATTTTTCTTGATTTTCCTGAAGAAGAAGAAGATGGGATTGACAAATCTGAAAGGATTTCTGTGTCATCAAGATTATAAACATCCGGTTCTTTAGATTTATCTGGTAGTAGCTGGCATACTGCATGGTGCATTGTTTCTTCTTCTGCTGTGGTGGTATCAATCTGTAGATCTGGCAGTTGGTCCCATGGTCCAGTAGTGCTGATGATATTAAACTCGGATGTTTCGGCATCTTTAGTGGTAGATTCGGAATCTGGTCTTTGCCACTTTGTTTGTTTCATCTCTAGATCCACTTCTCCATCTAGGGAGGGGAATTTCATCATTCCGATGTCGTAATCGGATACAACGTTGGCGGTTCTTAAGAATGGTCTTCCCAGAATGATTTGCGATTCTTTCTAATGGTTCGGGGTCTCCATATAGAGGACAGTGAAGTCTACTTTGTATTCCGTACCTTCGACCATAATGATAACATTCTTCACTTCTCCCTTAGGTCTTTTAGTAGATTTGTCAGCGAATTGGAGTAAAGATAATGATTTCTGAAGAGGACCTAATTCCAATCGGTAATATAAGGCTAAGGGAAGAAGATTGATGGAATAACCATTGTCGAGAAGTGTAAGTGCGAACTCAATACCGCCAATGCGGCTTTCCACATAATGAGCCCCCAAATCCATTTTCTTCCTTTGTAAATGCTGATTTCTGATGCATTTTGTAGTGGCCACTGTCAGGACATGAGTCTCCACAAACTAATTTGTTTTCTTTGTATTAATCCTGGTGGGAGTACATTTCATTTTCAAGTATTTTTGAAATGCTGGATTATTGGCCACATACTGATCAAAGGGTACTTTCAATGTGATATTCTGCTGGCAGAACTTTTCCATCACTGGGTCATCTGAATATTTTTCTTTTGTTTTCCTTTCTTAAGAGCATGTGGGAAAGGAATAGAAGCATTTGAGATAGGAGAAAGAGAGCCATAATTGTAAATAAGAGCATTTTTATTGGATTTGGAGTTCTTACAGTCATAATGTTTTTGATAATAATCATGTTGTTGAAATGGTGACAAAGGTATTTTTGCAGCAACTAGAGGTTCAAGGTCCTCTACGGTCTCCATAGATGCTTTTCCTTTATCTCGAGCAGAAATCTTCGGGCGTCCTTCTTCTTCATCCCCAGAAGAATCCTCCGGTTGATATTTCGAGTCTTGATGGTCTTCTTCCCTTGCCTGATCAGGTACGACCACGGTCCTTCCGCACCTGAGTGGCATGGCATTGATATTGTCAAACGAAAGGATCTCATGTTTAGATGTAGAGAAATCTGAATAATATACTTGGCAATTGTATTGAGATGACTGAGATTTGTTCAAGCTATTGGGGTTAGTTTGAACTTGGGCGGGAATGGTTGTGGTTGGGGCTGTCTGTTCATCCTTCCAACAGGATAGACGATTAATATCTACCAGTAGATCGTACAGCTCATTTAGGAAGCAACGAATTTCCTCCAGCGTTTGTCTCTGGATATCCACCGGTTCTTCTGGAGGGTTGGATGCTCGAGATGCTTGATTTGGAGCTTGATATTGCTGACGATGTTGTTGAGGTTGGTTCTGACGGTTGTGTGGTTGGTGCTGCCTCGAGTGCTGATTGTGTTGTGGAGCTATGGGAAATTCAGCATTGTAGAAGGTGAGGGACGTTGATATTGCTGACGGTCCCCCGAATTATCCTGTCGGGTATTATCCTGTGTGTACCAGATGCCGTTTATATCGAATGTCGGAGGCAGGGCTTCTTCGACTGTCTCGGCTGGTGGAGGTGACTGATGGGAAGGTGGGGCACAGGATTGATCCTGAGCCTACGGTTGCTATTGTCCTGACCCCGGCTGCTCCTGGACATGATGCACATGATAGATCGGGGCTGTAGGTGCAGTAGGTATCCCTATCTTGGACACCTTCTCAGTTAGCTCCTCCATTTGCTTCGGAAACTGGGAGATCCGGTTGTCGATGTCGTTCACCCTTTTATGAATGTGATCCACCACTGTTATTTTATCTGCGATGATGTTCATGTTGGAAATCAAATCTTCTGCTTTTTCTGCGACAGTTTGCTTCCCTCCTTTGGCTTGAAAGGTGTTCAGAGAATCAGGTATGCTCTACTAACGATTTGTTAATGGCTAATCTCCGCCATCTGCTCTAGTATTTTCCAGACAGTTTCAGCTCCTCAGGATGTGTAATTGCCTCCACAGGCAGCACTGACTAAGCCTTGAGTCCTGTAGTTAAGGCCAGAATAGAGTGATTGAGCCAGGATGTTATTATCTAGGTCATGGCAGGGACATTTCTGTAGCAGATCTTTAAATCTATCCCATGCATCACAAAGTGGTTCATTCAGCATCTGAGAGAAGCTAGTGATGCGAGTCCTCATTCGATTGGTTCGACTCAAAGGGTAGAATTTCTTCAAGAATAGGTTCTTGAACCTATCATAAGTGGTCACTGTCACTCCCAAATTTTTCACCCAGTAATCTACCTTACCTTTCAAGGCGAAGGGTAATGCAGTGAGACAAATGTAGTCTTGGCTGACTTGTGGGTGCCTCTGATTAGAACATACTAGCTCCAAATCACGCAAAAATTCATAAGGTTCTTCATCTGAATTACCATGAAATTGTGGTAATTGACTAAGGAAGTGTGGCTTTAGTTCATGGTGAACCTCTGGCTGTGGCGGCTGCAAGTAATTTCTAACTCTGTACTGCCCGAGATTGTATGCGGCTTCCATTGGTGGTTCTTCCTCTTCATTCAACCGTTCTGGATGTTCCCTCATCAAATTTTGTTGCTGCTCAGACGCGGCTAGTCTTGCGAGAATGATTTGCATTGGATCTTCATTGAGTTCATCTTCCTGATTGCTCTTCTTTGGAGGCATCTTTCATGAGTACTTCTTTTCACCTTCATATTGTGAAAAATTGGAGTCAATATTTTGGAAAAGATTATAAGAGGATGATTCAAGGGGAAGGTGTCCTTGAGTCCAAGGTGGTTCTGAGTAAGAGTGGCTCAAAATGTTTGAGACTGGAAATTTTGTGACGGTCAGAAAAGGGTTCGCTGAGTCCGAACAAAAATTACCACAATCTTCCATTCTCGAATCCAAGAGATTATCAAGAGGTGTATGGATTATGATCTAGGCACAAGTGTGCGGTATTCGATGATCAACTAAGTTTTACGCACAAATCAAACACAATACAAAATTTTATTTCACCAACTCACTCAGTGAAGGCCGTAAGAGTTCGGTTAGTTATATTGTCGAATTTTAATTGGTGAGAATTCAAATCTTGCAAACCGTTTAACGAGGTGTTGGGTGCCGAAATTTTCTTAAAGACTGTCCCGAGTTTGTACGACTAGTTGCATCCACTTTCAGCCAGTATAGGTGTAAGTACAGACCGTAAAACGGCTACCCGTGTTACTTAAGGACGGAGCCTTACGCAGTGTCCTTTAAACCACCCACTCTGCTAAGGAAGTCCGGACCGTTTACCAGCTACCCGTATTCCTCTCTGAGAAGTAGCTAATCCTTTTTTAAAATCAGTAGTCTTTATGAAAATCTTGGCTTGGCTCTATCCTAGTGTGCGTCTCTCTTCTCGCTACAGAATAAAGACAAACAATGTCGGGGTTGCTCTCCCGTAAGAATTCTTGATTTTATGGGTTAAGTTAGAATCGGCTATATTTGACAGTCCCAATTTTAATTTGGTGATCACTGAAGAATTTAAGTGAGCAAAAATATACGTCTACCATCCAGTCCCAATTTTCTTTAGAATTATGTGATAAAACAAGAGGGAGAAATTCGGGAAAAGTCGATGCACATGAAAATAATGATGTATGCTCAGTTAGAAGACTTACAGTGAATCCTCACAATCTCCATTTGGGATGATAGACAGAAATTGAAAATTATTCTATATGTAATGCAAGCCGATGAAAAACCACACCTAAACAGAAAGTTCTATTAGTGGGGAAGAAATGAGTTAAGTTTTGGCTAAATTGAACGATCTATGTGCGTCTCAATTAATGTGTAGTGTGGCTTAAGATCCTACGAGCACAATCAAGAATTAAAAATGCTCTGAGAGCCGTATGTGCAGGTCTAACCTAATCGCCACTCAAGTCGGGCCCCACCCTCATCGGAGAGTGAAACAGGCCACGACACACCACAGAAAAAGTTTAGAGGTCTATTACACACGCGGGAGTCCAAACGGACACCGCTGTAAATGTACAATTAATTACAAAAATTAAAGTTCAGAAAAATAAATCCTAGACTCTACGCTCTCTCACGACTTGACTCGATCTTAGATTAATTGCGATTTTTTAAGAGATCGGTGAGCATCGGTTCTTGAAAAAATCGCTCCACGTACCGGGTACCTCGCAAGAAAAATAAGGGAGATAGTGTAAGAGAGTGACTCAAAAATATATGAAAAATAAATGATGAAAATAAATTGCAGGAAAAAAATGGAATTTATAATGCGAAATTCGGGGGTCAGACTGCCCGAATGTGGAAAATCGAACGAAAATTTTCAAAACAAAAATCTAAGCCATTTGACTCCCCGGCAACGGCGCCATCTGACGGTTCCGTAAAATATCGAGTTTAAAAGTTGTTTTTATGTGTTCGTGCGTAAAAGAATATGTGTCGTGCGTTGTAGGCGGTAATCGGAAACGATCAAGAAAATAACCACACAAAATTTGATCATTTTTTAATTAAGTGGTTTTATGTTTATTTTACTTGGGCAAGTCCCAAGGTCGATCAGAAGGAGGCAAAGGAACAACCTAGAGTGATGTCTATCAAAGTTCGTGTTCGGTTTTCAAGGCGGTCTTTTTTTGGAATTTTTAATGCAATAAAGGGTGTTACATGCAATTTCGGCCTATTTTAGTGATTAAAATGTAAACTACAATCAAACGATGTCCGAAAAATATGAAATTTGGCCACAATGTAAAATATGATGAAATGAGTGCACTGTAATTTTTTTGGAATTTTTGGATGTAATATGAATTTTTTTATGAATTTTAAATGTAAACAAAATGAATTTCAATATTTAATTATAATAAATATTAGACCAGCTTATTTTCAAGGGATAAAATTATCTAAAATCTATCACTAGGTTATTGATATAGGAAAAATCCTAAACCTCTAAAATGTGAGATCTAGTACTTATTAAAAATTAAACACTGAATTACGCAAAATGATTTTTACAGGGTAAATTATGAATGCAAATGCAATTCTTTTTGGGCACAATGTCAAGCACAATTATTCTACAATATGTGATTTTTTGGGGATTTTTAGAGCAACGGTTAATCAACTATGAATTTTAGAGTAAGAAACGGGCAAAGATGCAAATTTTCACAGAACAATTAATTATTAATTAACCATTAATCACAAAAATGTCCACAATATGTCAAAATGTAGAGAATTGATTAAAAAACATCATGCTATTTTTGGATTAATAAAATAACACTTAGAAGAGGTTCAAAACAAAGTGGGAACACAGGGGTACAAATGCAATATCAATAAAATAAATAAATAAGCAGAGGGGGACCTATATGTAATTACCGATACCCAGGGGATGTTGTCTGCAAAATGACCAATAGGTCACGTTCCAAGCACGTGACCTTGGTCGGTGGGTCTTGAGCGTGATTACGTGGGACTCCAGGGGCAGCTTTGCAATATGACCATGAGGTCACATGCCAAGCACGTGACCCGTGGGTTGCTGAAGAAGTCCCCCAGCACGTGCTGGGGTCTCAACCAATCGGCCTGCCGAAGGTGAGGCAGAGTCGCTCGTAGGAGGTGGCGAAGTGGAGTGGGCCGGCAGTGCGGTGGCGCGCGAGAGGCGGCGGAGGGCTGGTGGAGTCGGAGAAGGGCCGGCGAGTCGATGTTGACTGACGAATAAGATGAAGGCGGAGGTGGCGTTGTCGATATCGTTGATGATGGCGAGGCGGAGGCGTAGTGGTTATCGGTGAAGGGCGTTCCGTTGGAGTCTAAGTTGGTGGCGGAGTAGCCGAAGGAAGAGTGCCGACGTGGCTGGTAGCGTTTGTTGTCGACAGCAGTTGGCTGAGAATATGGCCGAAGACGGTTTTCGACGATGAAGGTCGTGGAGCCGACACACGGCCAGCGGACGTCGGGGAAGAAGAGGGTCGGCAGAGAAATGTCGGAGAGAAAAAGCGAGAGAGAGAGAGTATACCTGGGTAGGGGTATGGCTCGACGGTGACGAGCGACCGGAGCAGAGCAGCGGCGACAGAGCTTTGTTGCGATGAGGTTGTAACCTCGGATCACGCCGAGGGCACGGTTGTCACGACCAGAGGCGAGCGACGGTGGATGATCGTAAAGATCGGGCGCGGTGGTGTTTAAGTAGGGGACGAGGGATTGGGCCGATGATGGAAGATGGTCGGGGATTGATTCGACGAAATCGAGGATCATGCGAAGATGGAAGGGTATCTGGGTAAGGAGATGGAAGGCGACTGTGAGAGATTTGCAGAGGTGGCGGTGCGAGATTCGCGGCGGCGGGGCGGAGCTAGGTGGTGGAGGGATTTGCGACAGGCCAAAAGGGGAAGGAGGCGGGGGAAGACGATGATCCAAGGGCCGTCCGATCGGCCGCGATCGGACGATCCTCTTCATGCCACGCGGTGACGAGGGGGTGAGAGAGGAAGGCACGTGAGGAGCACGTTCCTGGGAGGCACGTGCGAAGCACGTGTGGGCCCTTTTTAATTTAATTATTTTTTTATAAAAACGATATATTAATATGCGGAAAATAGCTGACACGTGGTGGCACCAGGTGCTGCCACGTGTCAGCACCACAAAATTCGAAAATAAAAGATTTTGTAAAATCGTTAAAAAAATAGTAAATGACCTCGGATTAAAAAAGTTTCTTAACAAAAATTGCTCGTCTCAATGAGATCTATAACTTTCATGAAGGCATCAAAACCAAAATCGATCATTTACCCAAATTGATATTTTTGGGGTATCCCATGTACATAGAACACCTTGTCTTTGGGGTTTTGTAATTTTTATGTAATTTTTTAGATCAGATAAAAATCCGAAAAATTATGATAAATCAGAGATAAATAAATACACATTAATCAAAATTTTTGATTTTTTATTAATCAATAAAATATGTACATAAAATATTAGGTCAAAAACCGCTAAAATATACAGTATACAAAAGAGGCCTAAAACCCAATTTTCACATATGAGCTCCGATTTACTTGAACTTAGTCTTATTTTGAAGGTAATTGAATGTACATTAGTTCAAAAGTGAGTAGGATTAAAACAGACACTGAATGGGAAAAATATGAGGCTTTTAGTCAGGAAATCCTGAAATTAGTGTTTGGGTTTTTGGTCCACTTATCTGGGTTTGTGATATATACACAGTGGAGGTTATTTTGGCTTATTCGAAGTTAGCATGAATGAGTTAAAAATCAAGGAGGTTAGGTTATTTACAGGTCAATTTGGCTGGGATTTTTGGCTTCTTATTTTATGCAGAAATTTGTGCCAAAATGCCATTCTTATGAAAACATGCATGAATGCTAATTATGCAGAATAGATGCCGAAATGTTGCTTATTTTAAGGGATTTGAGCTTAATAAATGAGATTTAGAGTGATGAATTCGGGATTCATCAGGTACTGAAGGGACCACATACATTGGTATGTATTAGGTCAATAATACCTTCGCATCTTGTAACCTCGTTATGGAAAGGCATCGTAGTCATTTTACCTCGAATACAATGTTCACAGGTAGGCAAAGATTGAATCTGTAGAAAATCTAAAGGCCCATCCTTTATCAATCTGTTTATCCTATAAACAGACAAATGACCAAGCCTTTGATGCCAAATCATATTCGAATGATTTTTATTCTCCCTGGATCTCTTAGGGTTTTTATTAGTGGTTGTAGCATTCATGACATGCTCATTAATGCACAATTCATAGAGTCCACCAGAAGTTAAAATACCCTCTGCAATATATTTATCATAATGATTTATGACTAACTTATTACAGAAAAGGAATGAATATCCACTTCTAACTAGCTTAGATATATATTAAATTCCTTCTAACTTTAGGTACATAAAGACACTCTTTAAGTACTAGGACTCTACCATTAGATAATGATAGTCGACAAGTCCCGATGGCGACTGCTGCAACACTTGCATCAGATCCCATCTGGATGACTATCTCCCCTACTTCAAGATTTCTAGTTTCCCGAAACAAATGCAAAAAATTGCATACATGAACAGAAGCACCAGAATCTACAACCCAACTTCCTTCTCGTCCAAAGAGAAAGCTAGTTTCAATAATGAAAGTAGATTTCATACCTGCTGGGGCTTTACCTTTGTCTAATGACTTCAGGTATTCTAGGCAGTTACGCCTCCAATGCCCCGGCTTTTTACAGTGGTGACAAACGTCGGATTTCTTCGACGCTATCAGTGTGGATGCACTAGAAGATGAGCCAACGCCTTGACTCTTCTTCTTTCTGTTCTAGGCTGGGCCCTTTTGAGAACCTTTCTTCCGACCGCGCTTCCCTCTGACCTGTACAACCATTGCACTGCCAGTGGGACCATCTCTCTTCATTACGTCTTCTATAGACTTTAATGCAGCAAGAAGACTAGCGTTCAACAAGTCCAACTTGTTCATCTGGAATGAAACCACAAAATTATTGAAAGACTTGGGCAAGGATAGCAGAATGAAATCAGCTGGCATGTCTGCATCCATGTTGGCCCCAAGAGTCTCCCGTTCAGACAAGTACCCAAACATTTTGAGTACGTGCTCTTGAACCGAAGTTCCTTCATGCATCTTGTAGCGAACGAACTCTTTCATAATATTGTAACGTTGGGTGCAGTTAATGTCACCAAACATATCTTTCAGATTCTGCATTATCTCCTGGCATGTGCTCATCTCCACATGTTGCTTCTGAAGAACATTGGAGAGAGAACCCAGGATATAGCATCTAGCCAAGACATGATCTTCATCATACTTGTCATTGTATGCTTTTTCTTCCTTGGATTTAGGGCTTTAATGCTTGTCCTCGGAGAGCACATAACATAACTTATGCGCTCAGCAGAGAGAACAAGCTCCAAATTACGGATCCAATCCGAGTAATTTGGACCGGTCAATTGGTTGACCTCAAGAAGCCTGCTTAGTGGGTTCAAGGACTTCATTTTTCTGAAATTAATAATGCACTATATTAGAACATATAATCATATATTCATATTTATGATATTTGATTAAGGTATTTTAAATCAAATTGTTCTTGCTTTGTCAACCTTGAAAGTTTATTCCCTTAATCACTTTCAAAGTAAGAGATATACTTACCGTTATATCTCAAGCAAGAACTGGAATCTCCTCCTTATCTTTGTCATATCCCAATAATATGAGAACCTATGACTCCAATAAAGGGAAGCGGGAACACATTCCACCTTACAAGTCCAACTTGCATTTCCCAATTCGGTTTTTAATACCCGGGCCCACCACCCCTAAGGTGATGTTGACCTGTCATTAATTGAACCAACCGTCAACAGGAATACAACTCGTTATGTGCAATCCAATATCGCCCCAATAATATGAGGATCCGATGTTGGGGTCACTACGCATATGTCCTTAATCTTTCGAGAAGCGACGAGCCCGATCCAAATGGATCGTATGCAGGAGCTGTCACCTCGGACAGGCCTCTCCTACATACAATTTCTGGCGACGGAACTCTTCGCCTTGACGGGAGACCATGGATGTCACTTATGTGATCCTCCACCTCATATTCAAATTTTAATCAATTATCATGAATCATATTCATATAGTTAATTTTTCCAAGGGAAATAACAACTCTATTCATAATAGAGTATCTCAATTAGACATAATCAACTTAATCATATTAAATTAATTATCAAATCAATTCAATCAACAAACTTGATTATTTTACTTGAATATATATGGTAATATCTCAAAGTACGTATTAATATGAATTTTAATAATCAGAAAATACAACTTTTTTCTCCAGCATTATCGAGTCCCTACCTGCTGTCATGGTCAGTACCGACGAGAGTGGGACGGACCACATACGTTGCAACCCGCAACCCCAATGCTCTCCGACTAGACACCATATCCACCTCAGGAAAGGTTAATGCCAGATAGATCAATTTTTACTTGAGATGATCATCAGTTCTTCAACCGAAATTATACCATATAGTAATAATCAAAATATTTTTGATTATAAGGAAATTTGCCACACAAATTCCTAAGCCTATTCAAGAATCAAGTTTGATGATTGTGTTTCCAATTATGATCTAGATCAAATCTAATCAATTAATTGGTTGAGGCCAAGTCAATTAAGAAAATAATCATATTCCAATATTTCACAAATATTTTCTATAATTATTTCATGAAATTAACAATTAATTTCACTAATTGACAATCACATGGTTCTTGATGAGGACTGCTTTTCAGTAGTGACCCCTACTCACTAAAATTAACATATCTCAATCAATTTAAATCCAAATTAGATAAACTCAATTTTTAAAGATTGCTAACTTGATTTAGGACAGAACCCAAATGATATTTCACGCATTTAAAGGCGAATAAAAACAGTAATTAACACATTAATCATGTTAAGATTCGTATTTCCCGCAACAGTGCATACATGTTCATTAAAACAACCGTATCTCGAGCAAACGGAATCCGAATTACGTAAACTCAGATCCTATGGTTTCCTTATTTAATGAGAATAAAATACAAGTGATTAATTAATGTTTAAACATTTTAAACATGGTAGAATTTATTCACTAAACAGATCTGCGAAAATCAAATGCGACAAAAACTTTCGTGACCTTAACTAACCCAAGTCGTCCTAGGTTTGCGAATCATATTCGAAACCCTCGACCTAAGGCCCTGATACCACTTGAAGGATATGGTATTATCCTCAAGAACATCACGGAGGCGTGATCATTGTATCGGATACGATGCAGAACGACTTGTCGTAGTAGATGTTCTGTGCAACGGAATTTAAAAAAAAACATGCGATGAAACCACATGATCCAAGAACGATTTTCGGATCGTTTCATCTAGAACCACAACAAGTATAAAGGAATACCTCTTGAAGCGTGGTTGATAGAGTCTCTAAGAAAAGAGACCTCCTGTCTCAAGTCCTGATCGTCGGAGAGGTCGCTTGCGAGCGTGGGGATGAACTGCGTGAACCTCGCAATCCAACAAGTCTATCCAAGCTCGGTGAACTGCTTATCTCGTCATACGAGATCGAACGTCTCCTTCATGAGCGAAAAACTCCAAGAAGATGGAGAACCGAAGAACGTCGAAGCGGTGGCGCGGTGGCGAAGGCAACGACAAGCCTCTCCTCTAGGGTTTGGTGGACGACCACCAAGAAGAGGGAGCGAGAGTTGGCGTGTGAGAAGAATGAGAGAGAGAGAGAGTTTGCTCCAAAATTGCATAGCCCTAGAGAGCATGACATGCCTCTCTATTTATAGGGTTTTGGGATCCATGGATCTCAATCCATGGGACAGATAAAATCAATGGATGAGATTGATTTATATTCAATCCAATGGCCAAGATTGTTGTTGGTAAAAACCAACAAATTATGATTTAATTTAGATCAAAATATATCTGACAAAATCAAATATAAATCAATCCTAAATTACATCAACCAAATAAGGAGAGAATATACATGGAGATTACATCTCCTATGTATAACAAGGTGGACAGCCACCCATTCCAAGTAGGACTTGGTGGCCGTCCCCTTTTTTCCACATGGAGGCAATCTCATGAGATCTCGTGAGATTGCATATCTCCATGGAAATCTCCATTATTATTTCCAACTACTTTTGTTGTGATTTATTCTTAAAAAATAATTCATAATTAATTTTGAGAATATTGCAATCTTGCCATTGAAAAATTGTGAATCACATTCACAACCCAAAACAACATATAATTTACATTTTCAATTAATTATACAATGTGTATCCAATACACATAATAATTACTTAACAAATACAAATTATAATTAGCTCTCTCTAATACATTATTAATCACTTTTATAATATATTATGAATAATTGGATACTGCTATCCACATTATTCTTATCCACAATAATTAGATCACATTTAATTATATTGGATATATTCTACACACATTAAGATGATTAAATCACATTTAATCATTATTTCTTCAATGCTTAGATCTATGGATTTATTCTTGAACCCTTTCAAGAATAATGTGATTTCTCCACAGATACTTGGAGATAAGGACGGGGCGATTGTATTGTACCACGTATAGTGACTTGGATATTGAGATCATATCTCAAATCCAGATCCCATGGAACTCCCACAGATGCTTGATCAAATCAAGACCGTAGACCTAATCTTCTCATTGCATATGAATCTTAGTCAGATCAATGTCCAGTACATGGACTAAGATTAGGTTGCTTCTCTGATGAGAGGAGTCACTAAAATCCGACCTGTTTCATCACTCCCTCGGAATGGAAACGTCATGGTTATATAATTGTTTACGATCACATCACCCTCAGGTATTCCCAATACCTGTACATCCTACATACTGGAAGACCTATGATCATTTTGAAGATAAAGATTACTTTTATACTGTTATCTTCAGGGTTTGATCATTAAGTTTCTTAATTTTGGTCACTGGGGATTGGTATAGATCATATGCTTTCCCAAAGCATATATATTACCTTCAAATTCATGTCATGCTTCAAAAGCATGACGACCATGCATGGAATTTGATCAGTCCCAATACCTCATGAGTGAGATCATGTTTCCCGGTTCATAAGTGAACCAGTATGATCCCTTTGAGAGATCGTATTACTCATATGTCCTTACATGCACTCCAGTTCACCGGTGTATAGACCTTGGTTAGGTCATCAAGCTATTGGTCTGCCAAATGTACATACTCAGACATATAGCAACACATATGTCTCCGGTCAGAGGATGCATGCCTATGCTGTGACGGCATTCAACATAGGTCTTTGGTTATCTCGATCTCGTTAAGTCAACCCATTTACTCAACTAATCTGACACCTTCGAATCACTATTCCCATGTAGACGACAAGCATCAAGAGGTCGGTCAAATATCAGCCATATGAGAAAGGATTGCTATCTCCTACTCAGACTGGAGATCATCCCTTAACAATCATTCGATGATGCTTGATGAATCCTCTATCTAACTCCTTAGATATTCATCCAAGCATCAACCTCTATGATTCATTCAATGAATCAACATCTGTATGATCATCAAGTTGGCCATGGAACATAACCTTATTATACAGAGGGATCTTATAATGCATTCATTCATTCAATTTCAGAAAGGGAGAAAATAATCAATAACTTTTATTGATAAATCAATTATTACAATAACATTTATTGTAGGAATGGTTCTCCCAGGGCTCACATTGCTAAAAATTTTATGGTTGAGGTCCCTCAAGAGTTAGAGCAGATACGAGCTAACAGAAAGGAGCAGTAGCGAGCAGCCGGTGGAGACATCCCCGTAGGTGGGGGAGGACTGGGAGACCAACCAGAAGAGCCGGAGCCAGCCAGGCAGCCTCGACTGATGAGACGGTTGCACGACCCTGGTGCAACTCTCACACACCGCTGGATCCAGTTGCTACCAATTCTGAACAACTTTAATCTTCCTCCCCAAACCATTCAGCTCTTGCCCAAGTTCCATGGGCTTTCCACCGAGGAGTCACACCTGCATCTACAAGAGTTTGAGATGATATGCGGCGCTGTCACGACCAATTCATGGACGAGGACACCATCAAGATGATTGCATTCCCTTTCTCCTTGGTAGACAGATCAGCCTACTGGCTAAAACATTTGGGAAGATACATTACTTCGTGGGAGCATCTCTGAACTGAGTACTTGAACATGTACTATCCACTCGGTCGAACAAACGCAACGCAAGCTTTGATCAACAATTTCTCCATGATCCCCAACAAGTTATTCCATGAGGCATGGGATCAATTCCTTGAGCTCATCGACTGATGTTTACATCACGACATATCCAAGCCCAACCTAGTACAGAGCTTCTTTTGAGGGATGACACCGGAGCTGCAGAGTCTAGTGAGCACTTCCTGTGGGGGCTCCTACTTCACCAAGGATGAAGACCATGTCTGGTCCATATATGAGGAGATGACCGAGAATTACACAGTGATGTCCCAGACCAAGCTCTATACTCAGGGGAACCCCTCACCCCATGCCGTGCCCTATCAGGGGATAGTACGAGTTGATGCAGGTTCATCCACGTCTTCAACAGCTGCAACACAGGCAGAGTAATTGGCTGTTGACATGGGCATTATCAATGAGAAGCTAGACCGCATCGAGATCATTGAGAATAAGCAGTGCCAAGGCATTGCTCAGATAGATCAATTGGCATAGACATTGACTGACCTGAAGACCTAAATGTCTCCAGAAGGCACAAACGGCTCCCCAGCCCTGTCTTAGGTTAGAGGGTGATCCTAGCAGCAATAGCTCATCCCAACACTCTGCCCCATTTCGCCAGGTTCACCACATCCAAGGGAATCCATTCCAGCAGTTGCAGCACCAGTATTCTCAGCAACCCCCATCTCAGGACACTCATATAGTGGTGTATCAGTAGGATCAACCAGTGGTAGTTCTCCCTCCACCACCTTACGAGTAGGAGCCATTGATGGCAGTCAACGGGATTTGGTATGACCGATAACAACCCAGGATTCGTCGAGACCATCCCGAAATCATGTAGTCTACCAAAGGTACCTCATCCCAACAATAGCCTCCATATTAGGGTGGGCAGTTCGACCAGCAATAACAGCAGCCCCAGTTCTCCCACCAGCCACAGCAGTAGCAATATCAGTCGGGTCCTCGTCCCTACCAATAGGGGCAACAATGGAGGCAGCACCAGCAACAACCTCAGCAATACTCCCAGCCTCCCCTTCACCTGTTCTAGCAGAAACCTCACTTTCAGCGAGGTAACCCGTCCAGTTCTCATGGGCCAACCTATGAGAACCCAGCTCTTGATGATCTTGCCCGCCTACTCGTAGACCAGCATGCATCCTTTAGGAGGGAGACAGACGAGTTTCACTAGGAAATGAGGGAGATCATCAAGGAAAAGGATGTCATACTCTCTCAGAACGAGACTAACCCAAATAACCTAAAGAGAAAATATGAGAAGGTACAGTTTATAGAGACCAGCACTCCTAGTAAGTTATTCGGTGGCATTGCTTCATACACATTTGATGTTGATTTTGTGTCACTTAGGAGCGGTAGGATGCCAGTCGGCGGTGCCTCGTCTGAGCGACAACACCACAAAGATCCAAGAGCGCTAGAAGAGAAGGATAGCGAAGTTGATATTGCTAAGGATGATGATGACTGTGGTGCTGATGCCACCAAGACGTTGATCCAATCAACGGTATTGAGGCCATCATTTTTCTAGACGTGGTGGGTGGTACTAATTGATGAATCTGTGATTCATCACTATAAAAGTTAGAAATAGAGCCTTGTTCCGAGTAAATAGAGGCATATTTCCCTCTATAATGCATAAATAGCATTCATGCATGCATACATAATACATGCATTTTAGCAGTCCATTTGCATTTAAATAAGAAGCCAAAAATCCCTTGTAAAATATCCACTTATCAAAATAACCTCTTCCTTATAATATGTACTCCTTAGTTAATAATATAGGGAAGAAAGCCAGAAATCCCCCTTGTAAATTAGTCAATAAAGCCCTTGAACCCCTGGACCATAAAATACCCATAACTCCTTCATACAAACCCCAAAATAGGTGTACTCACTTTTAGAATAATACACATTAAAAGACCTTTAAAATGAGACTAATTTCATCCAATTTGGAGCTCGTATGAGAAAGTTGGGTTTTTGGGCCTCTTTGTATACTACATGTATGTATATTTGTATTGTTGTATTTATATATCATATTTGATCTCAACTCCATCTTTGGTCAACATGAAACTTGTAGATCTCATCGAGATCTACAACTTTTATGTTTTGAGTTTTTCCAAATTCGGCCCCCTCTTCTCTCTAACCTTATTTCTTTGTCCAGCCAACCACAGCAGGTCACGTGGCGCCCTCTGGTTGCGCCACGCGGCCCGCTCTCCTTGCTCAGACCGCCGCATCTCTCAGCTGTTGGATGGTCCTCCAGATCCAAAGGCCTAGCCGCTTCCACGTACGCCCTTCTCCCTCAACCGTCTAATCAAGCCCCCGCTTCATCTCAAGCGCCCGTTCGCGCCTCTTCCTCAGCGCACCACGTGGCGCTCGCTACGCCCTTAGATCACATCCCGAACTTTCCATCTCCGCCGTTGTCCTCATGGTCATCTTCCAGCCCTTCGATCAATCTTAGCTTCCCATCTTAGCCGTCCATTAGCGCCGAGCCCTTATCATGACACATGGCTACTCTATAACCCTCAGATCGTCACGTCCAGATCTTCATCCAGCCGCTCCATCCTGCTTTGATCACCACCGCTGGATCACAAGATCCAACGGTGGAGACTTCATCTTCCACCTCGGGAGCCCCTCTCTCCCACGTTCTCTGCCTTGCGGGAGGGGCATCCCCTTCCTATTCGTGGCTGTGCCTCTTCCACCGTCGACGAGCACCACAACCTCCACGATAACCACCACTCATCCCTCATCCTCGTCAGCCACTCTACTACCCCCGTCGACCTCGAGCGACGTCCCACGAACTCCTTAAACCTCGCTCCATCATCAGCCTGGTCGAGACCTTCGATCTATAAATACTCGCCCTCCGGCCATCGTCGCATCCATCCGCCACCCGTGAGAGACACTCCGAGCTCTGAGCTTCCGATTGGCGACAGGAATTGCAAGCTTCCTCGAGCGAAGACGATTGTATTCTCCGACGAGATCCTCGGCCACCGTCGAGTCGCAGCCCTCCTCCGCCGAGCCGCTGCTTGAGCTCAGGGACCCACCGCCCCTTCGAGCGACGACCTGGAACTCAAAGTCGAGCTCCAAACCCCAGGTGAACACCTCCATCCCCGATCGATCTCATCTCATTTTTTGCTTCGTTTTTCTCGCTTTTTATTCACCGTCCACGTTCACCTTCTCGCCTCTATTTCACTCCGCCGAGCTCCGCATTGGAGCTCTCATCTTCGCGGTCACCTTTACGCCCGCCGACGACGCGTCTCACCATCCATCGATCTCCAGCTCCGCCACTTGGCTGGAGCACCGTCGCCAGATCACCTCCCTCCGCCTTAGGCCTCGCCAACCATCCTCCCACCTCCACGAGTGCACGCCCGAGCTTTGGCTACTCCTATAACCCTTGCAGGTACTTCTTTTGTCACTGATCGAAACCTCACCGCCAGCAACCTCCGACAGACCTCTCCAGCTCCTGAGACCATCAGCACCTTCGCCGCATCGTCATGCTCCTACTGGGATATCTCCGACATTTCGGAGAGCTTCATCGGCATCTGGAGGAACGGGCGGAGCCAACGCCACTTCGCCGGAGCCCGTCATCTCCTCCGCAGGCGGCGGAGGCCCGTTGAAGGAGAAGAACTAGCTGTCGTTCGATCACCTTGATCGAACGGTCAACTTAGTGCCACACGTCGCCACTCAGCCGCACCTCACCAGTACCGTTGGATCCTTCCCGATCTAACGACGCTTAGCCCTCCACGTCATTGACATCTGGAGCAACCAAGAGCCGTCGGATCAACGCATATCTGACGATCTTCATCACGCCACGCGCCCTCCACTGATAACTGTGGGATTGATCTTGATCCAACGGTTGTCATTGTGCCACGCAGACGAGGTCCGAACCTCTTCCCCGAACCTAGGCTCGGACTACCCGAGGCTAGCCGAGCCTCACTCCAGACCTCCAGAAGCACCCGAGCCGAACCCTGAGCCTCCACAGCCATCCGAGCCTAGGCCGACCACGTGAGCAGCACGTGCGACCTGGGAATTTTATACAGAGGCCCTCGGGCCTTTTTGAAATTACAAAGAGGTCCCTGTGAAGCAGACCCCACGTGAGGAGCACGTGCCTGTGGAGAATTTGCACATCTTTCCCCTGCATTATAGGTAATTGCATTTAAGTCCCTATCAACATATTTGGTTTATGTAATTTTATTTTCTTGTATTGCAATTATACCCATGTGTTTACACGCATCCCTAGGTTGCATTTCACATCATTTTTAAATTCCAAAAGTTGCATTTTGTTGAGAAACTTGTCCTCTATCTATTGTGCCACGTGTCATATTTGTGTAATTACAGTAGATTTTTAAATGAATTAATTGTTTGATTTGTGTAATATTTTGCCCAGTGAGACCTTTTAAATTCTAATTAATTTTCTGTGACTCCAAAAATCCTCAAAAATTCATAGTAGCTCTAGGATAGTGAATTTAACTTTGCATAAAAATTTCATGTCATTTGCATTCATATCGAGGCCTGAATAAATTGTTTAGTGATCTTCTTATTTTAATTTTAATAAATTCATTTCAAATTGAAATTAAAGTTTGTTAATTTTCCTGGATTCCTTATCATTAGTATTATCTAGGATAATTTTATTTTCGGAAAAAGATGTGATTTGTTATTTATTAAAAATAAATTAGTGAAAATCACCCTGTCTCCATATTTAATTCACTATAAAATCATTTAGTTTCTTAAAATTCCCAAAAAATTAGGGTAGCTTAGTTTCATCATAATCCATCATCTGGCCAATTTTCATAATTTTTGGACTTCATTTGTTATCTTAATTGAATTAACTGCGAATTGGGCTGATTCCAGCATGTGTCTTGCATAGAAAATAAAAAAGAACCAATAATATTCCCTCTGAAAATCGATCATTGGATTTTGTTAAAATTTGACCTAAGGAGACAGCTGCCTCCCTGAGTTTGACCTTGTTCTCCAGCAAGTAAAAAAAATCTGCCGCTTGAAATTAACTCGAATCTAATTAAAGTGGTTTTTTATTAGCCCTCTCGTATCTGACTACAACGAACGACATCTAATTAATTTGGACATTAATCTGACCGAATTAACCAAGGGTGGGGGGTGTTTATCAAAATGGCGCCGTTGCCGGGGAGGCACGACTTAGGATTATTTGGAGTAAAATCTGATTGTTTGATTTTCAATCTCCGGGTAGTCTGACCCCCGGTTTTTCTTGTGAATATTTCTCTGTCTTTTAAAATTTTTGCATTTTTGTGTCGTTCTTAATCTGACCTCAACTTGTTTTTGTGCGAGTGACGTCGGAGTCGAAGACGCTTTGAGGAACACACATTCTAATTTGTTTGAGGTAATTGAGAGAACTTGTAAATTTCATTTATTTCCACATTTTTTCGCATCATTTCCAGTGGTTCCCGTTTGGGTTCTCGCGTGTGTAAAAATAGTGGAACTATGTCCCCGTTTGCTGTGTGGTTGAATTGTAACTTAGACTTGCACTAGCGGCTCGAGCCACTCTAGGAATTGCTTGTGCTCGTAATTTTTAGGACCACACATACACTTAAAAGACGCACCTAGACCGCAGATCTAGTCAAATAAATCTGTTCTTCACTCGCTAATAGAATTGCCTGTCTAGGAGCGGATTTTGTCATCTACATTTGCATATAGTGTAAAATTTCAATACTGTCTTGCATCCTGCATAAAAGCGAAGGGATTACTGTAAGTCTTCTTAACTCAGCATACACATCATTGTTTTTCGTGCATCGACTTTTCTCGATTTCCCCCTCAGTTTTTCGAACTTAAATTAAACGGAAATTGGGACTGGACGTTAGGCGTGCTATGTGGTTGGACTAAACAAGTGAGAACTTAACTTAAAACAGGGACTGCTAACAGTATTGACCAAAAAAATTGATAAAAGTGGAAAAATTGGTGTGAACACCTTAAGGCAGTGCCCAAATCCCCGCCTTCCATATCACGGGCCAACTGATCCTAGCAAATATCACGAGTTGGATACTTTTAGCTCATTGACAAGTACCAAGTAGCCTCCGCCTGTTCGCGGGTAGATAGGGGCGAACCAGCAGTGCTCTGCGACAAGGCCTAGCTTTGTTAGCCTCTGCCTGCTTGCAGGTAGATAGGGGCACGTCTTTGAGTCCCCAACTCCGGATAGGAGCGAAGAAAGGGAGGATCGACGGTATCTTAGGTGACATGATAAACAGGGAAGACGCATCCGGCTCTTAGTCGACTTCCCTATAGGCCGCGTAATCCTTGCTATCTTGCTTGAAAAAAATCACACTTAAAATTTACAAGATAAATTGGACTCGGTTTCGAGTCCTCCACTGTGTTGAGTGTGAACCCAGGGTCTTGGATTAACTTGTTTGCTTCAGGTAGGAGTAAAATCCTATCTTCTTCTCGCCACTTCAAGATGAATGACTGGGGGAATATCGACATAATATTTGCCAATCTTTCTTTGAGTCCCCCACGAAAATCATCTTCACAGACCCAAGCGCACCTTGAGCCGCCCAGGACTCATGACCCTCTTGAGTTCTGGTCCCTCACACTCAGGGTGGTTACTCTCAAACCAGCCCTTCCCTCTCCTCCGAGCTTACCGAGGAAGACCATCGCCTCGGTAACCCCATCCTTGATTTGTCCTCTAACACCGATCTTTTCTCACACCCAGGAATAGAGGACAAAATGCCGCCTAAGCAGCAACCACCGGAGGAGGAGTAACTACAATAGATCCTTAATTGCCTTGCTGAAGCAGAACAAAGAAATGCAGATCTTACAGCTAGGATGGGACAAATCATGGTAGCTGGTGGTATCGACCGACCAATGGTTGATGCCTATAACCCAGCGGAGAACGAGATTCAGAATTGGTTAGCACCAGCGGTCCCCGCCCAGGCATTTGAGCTGAAGCCCCACTTCCTTAGTCTGCTTCCGAAGTTTAACGGAAACATAAATGAAGAACCGTACACTTTCCTCCGTGACTTCGAGCTGGTATGCAACAATCTTAGAAATCCCAATGTTGGCCAAGATTATATCTGACTGAAGGCCACCCCTTTTGCCTTAGGAGATAAGGCTGCTCATTGGCTGAAAAACCTAGGGGTGATATGTACTACATGGATGCAGTTCAAGGACCTCTTTTTGAAAAAGTTCTACCCCCTCAGTAGAACTAACCAAATGAGAACGAAGATCGCTAGCTTCTCCCAAGGACCCAGTGAACCTTTCCATGATGCCTGGGATAGGTTCAATGACTTAGTATAGAAATGCCCCTACCACAGCATTTCTAAGGCGATCTTAGTCCAGACCTTGTTCTGTGGTCTAACCCCGGAGATGCAGGGATTAGTAAGTGCCGCCTGTGGAGGAAGCTATCTGAACAAAAATGAGTACGCTGTATGTAAGATCTTGGAGCAGATGGAGGAGACCGGCAGGTCGCAGGCCACAAGGGCCTATGCGTTGTCTCCCTCAATCCTATCCAACGAGACAACCCGAAGGACTGTAGCAGATATGACCGAGGACCTCATTCCCAGCATGGGGATGATTGCTGACAAGCTAACCATGGTCAAGAAGATCCACAAGAGAGTCGCAGAACTTGAGTCTCTTTCGCGTCTACCGAAGCAAGTGGAGGAACTTTCTGAGAAGGTAGCTAAGATAAAGCTACCTGCCCCTTCTGCACCACCTGTACCTGTACATTGAGACCATCTTGTACAGGAACATGCACCGGGGCCTCAGAGTAGCTGGGATCAGACTTACACCCAACAGGACCATCATGCACCCCCACAAGTAGATACCGGATACGAGGAGCCTCCGCAGGTGTACGAGATTAACGGGCTTTGGTATAGCCGTGACCCGATTGTCAGGCAGGCTGAAATGGGTAAGGATCAGCCTCACCGCCCATCCCCAGCCTACCGAGAAACCAGGCCCATTCCCACACCGCGCTTTCAGTCCAGGCCAGAACAAGGGTACCAGCCTCAGCAGTACCAGCAGCAGCAGCGCACCTATCAGCAGGGGCCAGCACCGTCCCATCAGCAGCAGCAATATCGGCATGGCCAGCAGGGCCAATACAGAACCTCGTCTGCACATCAGCCAGCCCAGCCTACTGAATTGGAGTCCCTCACCTTGGCGATCCAGACCCTGTCTAATAGGGTCCAACAGATTCAGAATGATTATCTCAATATGAGAACCGATATCAATCGTGTCTCTCGTACCTAGGACCAATAGATGGCGCCAAAGACCCCGATTCCCGCACAGGTTCAGGCCAACCCGAAAAACACACTCCATGGCCAGAACCGACCTCGTGATCAGGTATACTATTCAGATAATTATTTATCTAAACATGAGATCCTTTCGTACGATAATGTAAATCATATGTCCCTCAGGAGCGGAAGGACCGTGACCATACCTGATCGGGCACGGGCATAGAGGGAAGGAACTTCCAAGTCTCTACCTGAGGAGAACTTGGAGGAAGAAGAGTAGCACCACCACCACCATCACCGGCAGAAGAAGAGGACATCTGAGTCCTCGAAGCAGCATTCCCGCACCATTAGTGAGTCCGGCGAAACTGATGAAGAGCCCGCACCTCCATCTGAGGAGGACCGTCCAGAAGAAGCGGAAGACGCATCACCAATTTCGCCCCAGCATGTTTCTTTCAGTTCGAGTCAGAGTCCTAATCTGTTTCAGAGTCCGAGTCATGTACATAGCTCAGTTCCATATTTCAATGAAAATATTTCAGAACATGAGTTAGAGTCAATAATCCCTTTCCCCCGAGCTCTTACGGGTGGAAAGAAGAAAATCAAAAAAATTCAAAAAGATGACCCTGAGATGGCTGAATTCTGCAACAAATATATCAAGGTCACAATCCCTTTTGAAAAGTACGTGGAAATGACTCCTGCATTTCAGAAATACCTTAAGGTGAGATGCACACCTACTAGGGTTAGCAGGAAGACCAAAAGTCGTGTTGAAAAACACGTTTTATCAGTAGCCACGACTTATGCAATAAAGAATTTGTTTCCAAGGAAACGAAGAGACATGGGTGCACATTATGTAGTGAGTCATGTTGATGACATCGCGCTTGCACGCACTCTCCTGGACAATGGTTCCTCCATCAATCTGATGCCGACATCCCTCTATGAGCGGCTTAATCTCGGACCTCTTAGGAAATCTAGAGCCCTTCTACAGTTTGCTGATAAATCAACCAAGAGGTCCCAAGGAGAATTGAGGAACATTGTGATCAAAGTCGAGGGACAAGAATACATGGTGGACTTCACTGTCCTGGATATGGAAACCCCTCGTAATTGGAGAGACTCCCAGATCATTCTAGGTAGGCCCTTCCTCAGAACAACAGGGGCCTTATTTGATTATAAGATCGGGAAGATTCAGTTCCAAACTCCAGGCGGAGATGAGGAACTCGAAATGAAGCAGACAAGATGGCAGAGACCAGATTCAGAATCCAGCACCGATTACTCTTCTACCGGAACAGACTACGATCATGTAGACACAGTTGGGCCATGGAGACAGAACCCAGCCAGCGCCGATGAGTCCCTCCCCTCCGGAGATGATCCAGTACATGAATCAGCTTGCGACGTCCTCAGAGACGAGTACAGTTCAGAACCTGCATCGCCCTACATCTTCGATGACATAGAGGCCTAGTTGGGCCTGTCTGTCCTCCCCTCTTTAGGACAATCGGAAGATGAGGATGACGAGTCGGATGTGGCTTTTGCCGATTGCATGGAGACTTTTGACGATCCGACTCCTGAGCCGAACAACTTGGTTGCAGCTATCACAGAGAACGATCCAGCCACTTCCAACACCGAGCCGGATCAAATTGAGCCAGACTTCTTAGACGATCACACTATTCCTGAGCTCAAACCTTTACCCACAACTTTAAAATACACCTTCCTTGCAAGACAAGACAAGAAATTTCCGGTCATCATCAGTTCGCGATTGACCGAGGAGCAGGAATCTCGCTTGCTAGAGATCCTAGAGAAAAACCGCAAGGCGATAGGCTGGAGCATTTCCGATCTCCACGGGATAAATCCCGCTCTGCGTCCGTACCATATTTACTTGGAGAACGAAGCCAAACCATCTCGTGAATTCCAACGCCGGTTGAATCCAAATTTACGAAAGGTCGTGAAGAAGGATATAAAAATGGTGCAATGCGGGTTTCATTTACCCAATCCCCGACTCTAAGTGGGTGGCCCCAATCCATGTTGTCCCGAAAAAGTCGGGAATTCAGACAACCACCAACGAGAACTGAGAGGAGATCGTGACGCGAGTACCCACGTCGTGGCGCGTCTGTGTGGATTACAGACGCTTGAATGTCGCGACAAAGAAGGATCATTTCCCCCTACCATTCATTGATCAAATCTTAGAGCGACTAGCGGGGAAAGAGTTCTTCTGCTTCTTAGATGGGTTCTCGGGATACAATCAAGTAGCCATAGCTCCAGAGGACTAGGAAAAGACCACATTCACATGCCCCTTTGGTACCTATGATTTCAGGCGCATGCCTTTTGGGTTATGCAATGCTCCAGTTACTTTCCAAAGATGCATGATTGTTGTATTCGCCGAAATGGTCGGCGAATTCCTGGAAGTCTTCATGGTTGACTTCTCGGTCCACGGCGATTCCTTCGATTCTTGTCTTAGGAATCTGGATCGAGTCCTAAAAAGATGTTGTGAGGTCAATCTAGTGCTCTCCTGGGAGAAGAGTCACTTCATGGTGACGGAGGGCATAGTGTTGGGGCATGTCATCTCCAAGAGAGGAATGGAGGTTGACCCTGCCAAGGTGGATGTGATCAGACGACTCCAGCTACCAACCAACGTTAAGCAGTTGCGGTCATTCCTCGGGCATGTTGGATTTTATCGAAGGTTCATTAAGGATTTTTCTAAGATTGCCCGGCCGCTAATTGAGCTTTTAGGCAAAGACATGGAGTTTATTGTTGATCACAAATGTCTTGAGGCCTTTAAGCTTTTGCAAGGAATGATTATGGACGCTCCCAACCTACAAGCCCCAGATTGGTCTCTACCTTTTGAGATCGTGACAGATGCCTCAGACTATGCTATTGGGGCTGTGTTGGGACAAAGAAGAGATGGCATCCTGTTTGCAATTCACTACGCAAGCAAAGTGCTTGATATCGCTCAGCGTAACTATACAGTTACGGAAAAGGAAATGCTTGCGGTAGTGTTTGCCTTGGAGAAATTCAGATCTCACCTCATTGGATCCAAGGTAACTGTGTTCACTGACCATAAGGCACTACGGTACTTGATGGAGAGGAAGGACGCGAAGGCACGTCTTCTTCGATGGATTTTACTTATCCAGGAGTTTGACTTGGACATCCGTGATAAACCTGGAAAGAAGAACATAGTGGCCGATCATCTTTCTCGTCTCGAAGATCTTAATAGTTTCGAGGATTCACCAATTCGAGACTCCTTCCCTGACGAGTCGATTTTTGTTATGGACTCACTCCCATGGTATGCCAATATCGTGAATTATCTTGTCTCCAAGAAAGTTCCCGAGGATGGGCTCAAGAGCCAAATCGACCGACTGAAGTCGGACGCTAGACACTACCATTGGGAGGATCCGATCCTTTTCTTTGAAGGACCGGATTGTGTCTGGAGACGATGTATTCCTCAGGAGGAATACCAGAGAGTCCTTTCTTTATGCCACAGCTTAAAGGAAGGAGGACACCACTCCAGTAAGAGGACTGCATGGAAGGTACTTCAGTGTGGCTTTTATTGGCCGACTCTGTTTCGCGATGCCACCGCCTTCGCGAAGTCGTGCCCAGTATGCCAGAGAATGGGAGGAACAGTCGGTTCCAAAGATGAGATGCCAATGCAGCCGGTCATCATTTGTGATGTCTTTGATGCCTGGGGCATCGATTTCATGGGCCCATTCCCTGTTATCCACGGGTTCGAATATATCCTTCTTGCGGTGGATTATCTCCAGATGGGTGGAAGCTATCCCAACCTGAGTCGCAGACAACAGGATTGTCTGTAAATTCATTAGAGAACACATAATCTCTAGGTTCGGGATCCCCAAAATGATGATATCAGACGGGGGTAGCCACTTTGTGAATCGGGAGGTGAAGAAACTCCTGAAGGACTACGGCATTGAACACCGTGTCGCTAGCCCTTACCACTCACAAACCAATGGTATGGCTGAGGTGTCAAATAGGGAGGTGAAAACCATATTGCAAAAGCTTGTCCGCCCGGACAGGAAGGACTGGTCTCAGATCTTGGTCAAGTCCTCTGGGCATATAGGACAGCTTACAAGACACCGTTAGGAACCTCCCCTTTCCGAATGGTATTCGGAAAGCCGTGCCATTTGCACGCAGAATTAGTGCATAAATCAGAATGGGCAATTAAAAAGGTCAATTGGAACACGCATCTTGGGCAGAAGCAGAGAGAGATGGATCTGAATGAGCTTGTGGAAGTCAGAAACCGTGCATATGACAACAGTTTGGTGTATAAGGACAAGGTGAAGCGTTGGCATGATAGATATATCAGACGAAAGACCTTTATTCCTGGACAGAAGGTATGGATGTTTAATGCAAGGCTGAAAACCTTCCAAGGCAAGTTGAAATCAAAATGGATGGGACCATTCATTGTCCGAGCGGTGCATGATAGCGGATGTGTCGAGATCTCAGACCTCGCAGATGACGCACCGACATCCCTTGTGAATGGACAGCTGTTGAAGCACTTTGTCGAATCCAATGAGCTGTTAGTCCATGTTGAGGGGATTGTATTCATGCGTGAGACAGATTCAGCAGATACACCTCAAGCCACGTATGAGGCCTTGCAGCAGTGAGCTCCAGCCATCCGCAACATCTCGAAAGATTCAAACCGACTCATTTGTATATACCATCTTTCTTGTACATCCTATCCTCTCTCCCTCGCGACTCTAGTAACCCATCCCCGCCTCAATAGATCACTATCTTGGACTATACTTAGGATAACCAGATCCTAAGTATAGGGGGGAGGGGTCACCTGAGTCAGTTCACTGTACATTCTCTAGATCACATTGGTCCTCATACTCACTTCCGTCCTATACTTAGGCTGACCTGAGTCTAAGTATAGGGGGGACCGATGCCCGCATTGTGTATAATCATCCATTTCTCCTCTTGCCCTCGCCCGCCCCATTTTTGATCTTCTTCTACACTTAGGATGCCAAAAGCCTAAGTATAGGGGGGTGGAACGACTTCTATACTTTTTATACTTTTAGCTCTCCTACGCTTAGCCCGAGCTATGTCTTTTTAGTCTCTTTTCATGCTCTGGGGACATAGCACACGCTAAGTATAGGGGGCGTGTATATATTACATATATACTTTACCCATAGCTCGTACTTTCGTGTATTTTTGCGTATTTACTGTATATATTATGCAATAATTACGGGGTGGGTAAAAATTGAAAAAAAAACTTTTTTCTGTACTATATGTCTAATACTTGTATGAAAGTTGTAAAATTATGGTAAAACATACTCATGTAAAATTTGTTGTAAAATAAGATGTAAACCTAAAAAAATATGTGTTGTATACTATGTATATTATTTAAAACTGGTTGTAAAAAATAAAATTTATTGTATACCAAAAATATATATATGTTGAAAATAAGGCTTCTTATTTACTCTTGCATATCATCTCTGCATTTAAAAAGAAAAGAAAAAGAGTCTTGCATTTTCATTCATCTTCATAGCATGACCTCTCATCTCATATGCATACTTTGCATATGCAAGGTGAAAAGCTAGTGGGTTCAGAACCAAGTTATAAGTAGATATTGAGGATGGACTTGATTTGACCTTAATCCACTTAATTTCAGAGGAACCTTATAGGAACTGGAGTTAAGATTTCTCAGGTCAAGTGACTTAATTCTTTGAGTCCGCAAGTCTATGTTCACATGTCATCTTGATTAGTCTAAGTGGAATATCTCATGCACATGCATGATTCTTTTAGACAGTGACCTAACTTGGACAAAGCACAATGCACGTAGCTCTTCATTGATGAGGTGTTGAGGAAGTAGAATCCTTTAGCTTGGAGTAGCACACGGGTGGAAATATCCGTCCTCCTCTAGGGAGGGTAGTGCATCTCAACCTAGTCTGGTGGTGTTGACGTCTAAGGTCAGGATGCTGTGGGTTGCAATAATGCTTCAAAAGAGGGATAGTCTACTGGCTCAAGAGGAAAAACTCCTGATGTACATGCTGCACCTTGTATATAGTTTCAAAAAAAAGAGAAAAAATGGAAAAAAAGAAAAAAATGCAAGAACTCCAAAAAAATCAGACAGGTCCAAGTGAAAATAAAATACCTATCAGAGTATGTATATTAACAAGAAGTCTGCAGCCGGATGACTTGGCTACACTGGTCAGGCATCCCGGGATAGGTAGCTACACTGGCTACCGTCCATTCTTTTCTCTACCCCCTCCTCTTGAGCCGGTCGCACTTGAACTTAGAAGGGAATACCCCGCTCCTCGAGGAAAGAGTTGCTGGACCGGGTTATTGAGTTACCTTGTTAGAGGAGGCTGGTTCTGAGTCATTTCTGATGTGGAGAGTTACATCTCACTTACACAGTACAAGTAAGAATCATAGTCATCAGAAATTTGCATTTGAGGATTTGTTCTGACCTGACTATTAAGGAGTCTTGAATAGAAGACTTGTGGAACTTGAAGTCTGTTAGGTCTTAAATTCGGATCCTAATAAGGTTCTGCCACACAATTAATCCAAAGGTCGAGTCAAGCTCCATTTTTAACTTATGTTCATGACCTTGGTATGGAACCCAAAATCATTTCACTCTTGCATTTCATTTAGTTGCTCGTGGACGAGCAAGGTTTAAGTATAGGGGGTTGATAAATCTGTGATTCATCACTCTAAAAGATAGAAATAGAGCCTTGTTCCCGAGTAAATAGAGGCATATTTCACTCTATAATGCATAAATAGCATTCATGCATGCATACATAATACATGCATTTTAGCAGTCCATTTGCATTTAAATAAGAAGCCAAAAATCCCTTGTAAAATATCCACTTATCAAAATAACCTCTTCCTTATAATATGTACTCCTTAGTTAATAATATAGGGAAGAAAGCCAGAAATCCCCCTTGTAAATTAGTCAATAAAGCCCTAGAACCCCTGGACCATAAAATACCCATAACTCCTTCATACAAACCCCAAAATAGGTCTACTCACTTTTAGAATAATACACATTAAAAGACCTTTAAAATGAGACTAATTTCATCTAATTTGGAGCTCGTATGAGAAAGTTGGGTTTTTGGGCCTCTTTGTATACTACATGTATGTATATTTGTATTGTTTTAATTATATATCATATTTGATCTCATCTCCGTCTTTGGTCAACATGAAACTTGTAGATCTCGTCGAGATCTACAACTTTCATGTTTTATGTTTTTTCCAAATTCGGCCCCCTCTTCTCTCTAACCTTATTTCTTTGTCCAGCCAACCACAGCAGGCCACGTGGCGCCCTCTGGTTGCGCCATGCGGCCCGCTCCCCTTGCTCAGACCGCCGCATCTCTCAGCTATTGGATGGTCCTTCAGATCCAACGGCCTAGCCGCTTCCACGTACGCCCTTCTTCCTCAACCGTCTGATCAAGCCCCCGCTTCATCTTAAGCGCCCGTTCGCGCCTCTTCCTCAGCGCACCACGTGGCGCTCGCTACGCCCTTAGATCATATCCCGAACTTTCCATCTCCGCCGTTGTCCTCATGGTCATCTTCCAGCCCTTCGATCAATCTTAGCTTCCCATCTTAGTCGTCCATTAGCGTCGAGCCCTTATCATGACACGTGGCTACTCTATAACCCTCAGATCATCACATCCAGATCTTCATCCAGCCGCTCCATCCCGCTTCGATCACAACCGTTGGATCACAAGATCCAACGGTGGAGACTTCGTCTTCCACCTCGGGAGCCCCTCTCTTCCACGTTCTCTGCCTTGTGGGAGGGGCATCCCCTTCCTATTCTTGGTCGCGCCTCTTCCACCGTCGACGAGCACCACAACCTCCACGATAACCCCCACTCATCCCTCATCCTCGTCAGCCACTCCACCACCCCCGTCGACCTCGAGCGACGTCCCACGAACTCCTTAAACCTCGCTCCATCATCAGTCTGGCCGAGACCTTCGATCTATAAATACTCACCCTCCGACCATCGTCGCATCCATCCGCCACCCGTGAGAGACACTCCGAGCTCTGAGCTTCCGATTGGTGACAGGAATTGCAAGCTTCCTCTAGCGAAGACGATTGTATTCTCCGGCGAGATCCTTAGCCACCGCCGAGTCGCAACCCTCCTCCGCCGAGCCGCTGCTTGAGCTCAGGGACCCACGCCCCTTCGAGCGACGACCAGGAACTCAAAGTCGAGCTCCAAACCCCAGGTGAACACCTCCATCCCCGATCGATCTTCATCTCATTTTTTGCTTCGTTTTTCTCGCTTTTTATTCGTCGTCCACGTTCACCTTCTTGCCTCTATTTCACTCCGCCGAGCTCCGCGTCGGAGCTCTCATCTTCACGGTCACCTTTACGCCCGCCGACGACACATCTCACCATCCATCGATCTCCAGCTCCGCCACTTGGCCGGAGCACCGTCGCCAGATCACCTCCCTCCGCCTTAGGCCTCGCCAACCATCCTCCCACCTCCACGAGTGCACGCCCGAGCTTCGGCTACTCCTCTGACCCTTGCAGGTACTTCTTTTGTCACTGATCGGAACCTCGCCGGAGTCGTCCTCGAGCTTCGTCGCCAGCAACCTCCGACGAACCTCTCCAGCTCCTGAGACCATCAGCACCTTCGCCGCATCGCCACGCTCCTACTGGGATATCTCCGACATTTCGGAGAGCTTAATCGACATCTGGAGGAACGGGCGAAGCCAACGCCACTTCTCGGAGCCCCGTCATATCCTCCGCAGGCGGCAGAGGCCCGTTGAAGGAGAAGCACCAGCTGCCGTTCGATCACCTTGATAGAACGGTCAACTTAGTGCCACGTCGCCACTCAGCCGCGCCTCACCAGTACCGTTGGATCCTTCCCGATCTAACGGCGCTTAGCCCTCCACGTCATTGACATTTGGAGCAACCAGGAGCCGTCGGATCAACGCAGATCTGACGATCTTCATCACGCCACGCGCCCTCCACCGATAACCGTGGGATTGATCTTGATCCAACAATTGTCATTGTGCCACGCAGACGAGGTCCGAACCTCTTCCCCGAACCTAGGCTCGGAATACCCGAGGCTAGCCGAGCCTCACTCCAGACCTCCAGAAGCACCCGAGCCGAGCCCCGAGCCTCCGCAGCCATCCGAGCTTAGGCCGACCACGTGAGCAGCATGTGCGACCTGGGAATTTTACACAGAGGCCCTCGGGACTTTTTAAATTACAAAGAGGTCCCTGTGAAGCAGACCCCACGTCAGGAGCACGTGCCTGTGGAGAATTTGCACATCTTTCCACTGCATTATCGGTAATTGCATTTAAGTCCCTGTCAGCATATTTGTTTTATGTAATTTTATTTTCTTGTATTGCAATTATACCCCTGTGTTTACACGCATCCCTAGGTCGCATTTCACATCATTTTTAAATTCCAAAAGTTGCATTTTGTTGAGAAACTTGTCCTCTATCTATTGTGCCACGTGTCATATTTGTGTAATTACAGTAGATTTTTAAATGAATTAATTGGTTGATTTGTGTAATATTTTGCCCAGTGAGACCTTTTAAATTCCAAATAATTTTCTGTGATTCCAAAAATCCTCAAAAATTCATCGTAGCTCTAGGATAGTGAACTTAACTTTGCATAAAAATTTGTCATTTGCTTTCATATCGAGGCCTGAATAAAATGTTTAGTGATCTTCTTATTTTAATTTTAATAAATTCATTTCACATTGAAATTAAAGTTTGTTAATTTTCCTGGATTCCTTATCATTAGTGTTATCTATGATAATTTTATTTTCGGAAAAAGATGTGATTTGTTATTTATTAAAAATAAATTAGTGAAAATCACCCTGTCTACATATTTAATTCACAATAAAATCATTTAGTTTCTAAAAATTCCCAACAATTTAGGGCAGCTTAGTTTCATCATAATCCATCATCTGGCCAATTTTCATAATTTTTAGACTTCATTTGTTATCTTAATTGAATTAACTACGAATTGGTCTGATTCTTGCATGTGTCTTGCATAGAAAATAAAAAAGAACCAAAAATATTCCCTCTGAAAATCGAACATTGGATTTTGCTAAAATTCGACCTAAGGAGACAGCTGCCTCCCTGAGTTCGACCTTGGACTTCACCAAGTAAAAAAATCTGCCGCTTGAAATTAACTCGAATCTAATTAAAGTGGTTTTTGATTAGCCCTCTCGTATCCGACTACAACGAACGACATCTAATTAATTTGGACATTAATCTGACCGAATTAACCAAGGGTGCGGTAGCGTTTATCTCTAATGCCACCATATCAGATAATGTTGAGACAGAGTACGATGTCGATACCACAAAGACATATGTCGTGGATGGTATGGAGGCCACCCCTTTTATTCTGGTTGTGTCACCTCCAGTTTTTGTATCTCGGGACATTATGAAAAATACCAAAAAAATTAGTAAAGGAAAGGTTTCTTCATATTTGAGTACATATGTGATGATGGATGATACTTGTATGGATTTTATGCCTTCTCAGTAGCATGAACCTCTTCCTAGACCTCTAACTGCGTAGGGCCCAACCATCCTCATTCCTCAAGCATTATGCTTGGCAAAGGGGAATAAAAAAGAAAATAAAAAATACTAGCAGTTAGAATTCAACAAACAGATGATTGATAGATTCCTTATCCAACTAACTCTACAGGAGGCACTTGAGCACATCCCTCTATTCCAGAAGAACTTGAGAGAGAAGACCAATATCAGTAGGAAGAGGAGGAACCATCAGGCAGAAATCCATGTGCTGATCCATGCCACATGCTTCACTATTCATAATCGCTTCCAACCAAGAGGCTAGATGCAGGAGATCCCTATGTCAGATGCCACATTCATGAGCAGATATTCGATCGTACTCTATTGGATAGTGGCTCTTCTATCAACCTCCTTCCGGCAACCTTACTCGACCGATTCGAGTTCGACCCTCTTCGACAGAGTAGGACAGTCCTTTAATTTGCTGATAGATATGTCAAGAGGCCGGAGGGGTTGTTAAAGGATGTAGTTGTCACAATTCAGGTCCTGAAATTCCCCATGGACTTTGTTGTGTTGGACATGGAGATCCCTGAATCTGTGATTGATACCCCTATCACTCTAGGATGTCCATTCTTGGTTACAGCCAAAGCGGTGTCCGACCATGATAGTGGGAAGGTATACTTTCGCATCGAGGGTGAGAGTATACAAATAGCGACGATTGATGATACTAAAGCGTGGGATTCAACTTGCCCAGAGCAGTTTAGTGATGCAAAGCAGGTGACATAGGCAGAGCAAGAAATCCACCAGGAGTGCGACTTTGTAATCACTGATGATGAAGACACTTGGTCCGATCATGTTTCACAAGATCTTCTCTAATCTTTAGATGTTGCAGATTCATAGCTTTTAGCAGAAGAGAGTTTAGAGAGCACATTCTTGGCCGAGGACATTTTTTAGGCTGACGACCGTGTTCAGGATAGTGAAGTAGATTTTGTGTCTTGTGATTATGATTCAGATCCCTCTGTTCAAGACATAGACTGGGTAGAGTTTGATGATTTATTACCTTGTCCAATTTCGACAGAGCCATCAGTTAGGGTGGAGATTGTGTCAGCACTGAGTACATATAAACATGTAGGGCCATCTTCGCTAGTTTTGCATGATTAGCGAGAGTTCTCACATTCAGATCAGGTTGCCTTCACTGAGAACTTTGAGAGGCCTGATTTGCCAGCTTCCAATTTTCTGAAACTGAAGCCTTTGCTGCAGTTGCTGAAGTATAGATTCCTTGCTGGTGAGCATGAGATGTATCTAGTCATTATCTATGCATATTGATTGGAGAGAAAAAATGTCATCTGATGGTGGTTCTTGAAAGAAACCATAAGGCAATAGGATGGAGTGTGGCTGATCTCTAGGGGATAGGTTTGACCCTATGCTCCCACCATATCTATCTCGAAGAGGATGCTAGGTCATCATGTGAGTTCCAATGCCGGCTGATCCTGAATCTTTGAGAGGTGCTCATAAAGGAAATATCGAAATGGTAGAGCAGCGATTTTATCTACCCCATCTCCGACTCAAAATGGCTTAGTCCATTACATGTGGTGCCCAAGAAGACGCGCATCACTACAGTTGTGAGTGAGTCTGGGGAGGAGATAGCTACCCGGGTACCCACTACTTGGAGGGTCTGTGTGGACTAAAGACGATTGAATCATGCCACCAAGAAGGATCATTTCTTGCTACCTTTTATTGATCAGATTATATAGAGGCTAGATGGGAAGAGTCACTACTACCTTCTTGATGGGTACTCCAGATACAATCAGGTGCCCATAGCACCTGAGGACCAGGACAAAATGACATTCACCTGTCCATTTTGGACTTATGCTTTCAGATGGATGCCCTTCGGTCTATGTAACGCCCCGACGACATTCCAAAGATGCATGTTTTCCATTTTCTCGGACATGGTAGGTGACTATTTAGAGGTCTTCATGGATGACTTTTTGGTCTATGGTGATGGGTTCGATGCTTGTCTTAACTGCATAGATCGAGTGCTTCAACGCTGCATAGAGGTCCATCTTGTTTTATCTTGGGAGAAGAGTCACTTCATGGTGACTCCGGAGACGGTGCTAGGTCATATCATCTCCAACAGAGGCATGGAGGTTGATCCAGCCAAGGTGGATATCATCATACCATCAGGAAACTCAATCCACCGTCCAACTTGAGGCAATTACGGTCTTTTCTGGGATATGTCGGTTTCTACCAATGTTTTATTCACGACTTCAGCAGGATTGCTTGACCGTTGACTGATCTGCTGACAAAAGACACAGAGTTCATTGTAGATGATAAGTGTCTTGCATCATTTGAGACTCTCAAGAACTTAGTTGTTGAGGCTCCTATCCTTCAGCCTCCTAATTGGTCTCTCCCATTCGAGATCATGACGGATGCATCCAATTTGGCCGTAGGGGTTGTGCTGGGGCAGAGGAGAGATGGAGTACCATTTGCCATTCACTACGGTAGCCTTACATTGGATGCTGCTCAATAGAACTATACTGTCACAGAGTAAGAGATGCTAGTCGTAGTTTTTGCCTTGGACAAATTCAGATCATAACCTTGGATCCAATGTGACTATCTATATAGATCACACTGCCATCAGGTACCTCATGGCAAAGAAGGATGCCAAAGCGAGACTGACTAGCTGGATCCTTCTACTCAAGGAGTTTGAGATTGAGATTAAGGATAAACCTGGAGTTAAGAATGTAGTAGCGAATCATCTCTCATGTTTGGAAAATCTTGAGGAACCTGAGCAGACTGATCCCATTACAGAGACCTTCCCAGATGAGGCGATCCTTGCGATCACCTCTCTACCATGGTACACCGGCATTGTGAACTATCTTGTTGCCATGAAAGTTCCATAAGGTTGGCTTAGACAACGACTTGAGACTTTTCTTGTGAAATTCAAGTCCTACCATTGGGAGGATCCCATCCTTTATCATGTAGGAGGGGATAGCGTCTGGCATCGGTGCATTCCTCAGGAGAAACACCACAACGTACTCACTTACTGCCACAAGCTTGAGGTAGGAGGACTTCATTCTGCGAGGAGAACAACACAAAAATTGCACCAATCCGGCCTAGGGTGGACTACCCTCTTCAAGGAATCTTATGAATTCGTCAAGATGTGACTGTCAGAGGATGGGCACTTGTGGATAGCGTAACATGATGCTGATGCAATCCATTCACTTCTGTGGAAGTTTTGGTGCAAGGGGCATTGATTTCATGGGTCCATTCCATAAGAGTCAGGGATTTGAGTACATTTTGTTGGTTGTTGACTATGTGTCATGGGGTTGAGGTCATACTCTCCCGAACCACAGATGCTAAGACTATTTGCAGATTTTTAAGGGAGAATATTATTACACGGTTCAGGGTGCCTACAGTATTGATATATGACGAGGGGTCTCACTTTATCAACGACAAGGTAAGGCCCTTGCTAACAAGTTCAGCATACATCATCGTGTTGCCACTCCATACCATCCTCAGATCAATGGTGTTGCTGAAGTATTAAACATGGAGATCAAGGCTATATTGCAGAAGGTAGTCCTCCTAGACCGAAAAGATTGGTCACCGTTTTTGGACTCGATTTTGTGGGCATATCATACTTCCATCAAGACTCCTTTGGGTATATATATCCCTTTCATCTTTTTTATGGCAAGACCTGCCATTTACCTGTTGAGATTAAGCATAAATCACCATGGGCTATCATTGAGATATTTTTGAATTTAGAGAAAATATGAGATCAAAGAAAGGCAAAATTGGCAGCCCTAGAGGAGCTTAGATATACCACCTTTTCAAACAGCCTATCGTATAAGGAGCGAGTAAAGGAATGACATGATTCTCACATCAACCATTTGTAATTTGAGACATATCAGAGAGTATGGTTGTTTGATGCCAGGCTTAGATTATTTCCGAGGAAATTACAGAGTAAGTAGAAAGGACCATACCTGGTCCGAAAGGTGCATGACAATGTTAGTATCGGCATATCTAAACAATCATTGGAGTCTGCCTTTTACGTCAATGGTCAGCGCCTTAAGCCATATTTAGATCATGATCCACTGATTGCTGACATTGCCCTGTTTCATTTTGCATGAGATGTGGTCTTTGACTCACATCAGTTGCATCTTGTGCTTGATTATCACTGTCCTCCGCCTCATATAGATCCAGATGTCCATATCATCTCATTCTTTAGTCTAACACCTCAGTTTCATCTTGTGATTATATAATACTTAGGGTGTAATGTACCCTAAGTATAGGGTTCTGTGAGATTTTTTATTATTCTTTTGATTCTTTTTACCTCTATTTTGTTGCCTATACTTAGGGATATTTTACCCTATGTATAGGGGAGGTAGGCCCTGTAAATTCTTTCGCTTGGTTTCCCCCTTGTGTATAGTCTTCTATACTTAGGATTACTTTATCTTAGGTATAGGGGGATCATTGACTTCTATTCATTCCATTCTTTTATTCGTCATTGTAGTATAGTCTTTCTTTTCACTTTGCTATACTAAGCATGGGTTATGTCTTCTTCATCACTCATAAACCACTCTGAGGGCATTATTTGAGCTATGTATAGGGGGTGTCGTATATATTACATATACACTTTAGCCATAACTCGTACTTTATATGAGTGTGTTAATAAATAAAATAGCTAAAAACCATAACCTAAAAAATCACAAAAATTTAAAAAAATTTCTTGTACATAAAATTCTTTCTTGAATATACATAGCTATTTATAAAAACTATTTTGTGTACATTTGCTTGTAAAAATATTTTGCTTGTAAAGTGTTTGTAAATATTTTTGTATCAAAATTACGTATATAGTACAAAATTTTTGTAAAATGTTTGAAAAATAAAAGTTTTCAAAAACCCTTGTGTAAATGTTTGTTAATAGTTTGCAAAACTTCTGCATTCATGCATGTTTTCAAACATTTTCAAAAATTTTGCACATTTTCAAAAAAAACTTTGCATAAAAATATTTTTGTATATATTTATATATTCTTATGAATCATAGTTGACATTTAAACTAGCTTGGAATTAAATTGGAAAATGGAGCTTGGTTAAGGCCTTAATCCACCTAATTCTCAGAGGAACCTTATAGGATTTGGGGTTAAGACTTTTCAGGTCCATTAGTGACTTAATTCTTTGAGTCCACTAGGCTATATTCACATCTCATTTTGATGAGCCTAAGTAGAATACTTAACAACGCACACATGAATCTCACAGACAATGGCTTTACTTGCACAAACAACTTACACATATCTCTCTATAGATGAGGTGATGAGGGGGCAATATCCTTTGGCTTGGGGTAGCATACGAATGTAGTACTTCTAGGTAGAACCTCTCATCTTCCTTTGGGGAGGGAAGTGCGTCTCAACTTGGTCTTGCGGTGTTGAGGTCTAAAGACGGGAGTTGTGGGTTGCAATAATGCTTGAAAAGAGGGATAGTCTACTGGCTCAAGTGGAAAAAATCCGTGTGTATATATGTTGCACCATGTAGATATGTTGTACATATGCACATTCAAAAAAAAGTGCAAAAGAAAACTACAAAAAAGTGGACATGCCTGATTGAAAATAAGATGCCTGCCGGAGTGTATATAGTCAAATAAAGCAAAGCTTATGTTACACCTTCTCATCTCATGAAGCTTGCAGCAGGAAACTTTGCTACGTTGGTTGGGCTCCCAGGGATACATGGCTACACTGGTCATGGTCCATTCTCTTCTTTTCCCTCATCTTGAGCCGATTACATTTGAAATTAGAAGGGAATACCCCGCTCCTCAAGGAAAGAGCTACCAGATTAGGTCATTAGAGTTACCTTGTTGAGGGAGGTTATTTCTTTGTCATTTCTGAGGTGGGAAGCTACATATCAAGAAAAGATTCATGGTCGTTAGAGTTTGTGTATGTAGACTTGTTCTGATCTGGATTGTTGAGGAGTATTGACCATAGATTGGTGGAACTTAGAGGTTGTTGAGTTTAAACTTAAGTCTGAATAAGGTTCTGACAAACTAATAATCAAAGGGTCTGATTGAGCTCCATACTTCAATTTAATGAAGACAAATTTAATGATCAATCATGATTCTCCTTTTTCTTTCCTTTCCTTTTTCACTTCTTTTTCAAATACGTGTTTGCTAAGGGACTAGCAAAGGTAAAGTATAGAGGGGTGATGAATCTCTGATTCTCACTCTTTATTCTTTTATTTTAGCTATTTATCTTGACAAAGCATCATGTAAATAGATGTAAATACAATAAGTTAGCATTCAACATGCATGAGTTAACATTGCATAATTAGCATGTATTTGTGAAAACATAAAAGAATAAAGGAAAAGAAAAAAAGAGAAGGAGGTATTTAGAATAAATAAAGAGAGATCCGAACCCCAAGAGAAGGTCAAGCATTGACCAGATCACCAAAAAATAAGTAGAGAGAGATAGGGCTTACTCTGTGTTGTACATATTAGCTTTATACATAGATAATTATTTTTCATAAAATAAAAATAAAATATTCTTTTAACCCCTTGTATATAGTCCTAAAACTAAAATAAAAATAAAATAAAATATCAGAAAAATAAAATAAAATAAAATCCTCTCTCACTTGTGCAAAATCAGTGTATATAGGTCACATTTCATATTTATTCTAAACTTGTAAATAAATCATAAAAATAAAATAAAAATTATTTTGTACTCCAAAAAATATGTTGAAAATAAATAAAGTACAAAATTGGGGTATTTATGTAAAAATAATAGAATAAAAATAATAGTACAAAATACACAAGTATATTTTACTTGTACATAACACCATATATTGTATACATACTAAACTATTTTTCATAAAAATAAATAAAAATCACAGAAAATACATTAAAAATTAATAAAAAAAATTCATTTTATACACTTTTTGTTTGAATTCATTTACTACTTTTTATTGATTTCGTAATTTTGTAAAATCAAAATTTTGGATTGGTCCAGCTCGGTTGTTGGCCTCCCGTCAACGCCTCCTCCTTCCTGAGTCAGACCCGGATAGCATTTGCTGAAGCTTTTTCTCAACTTTCTCCAGCCCGCCTTCAAGCTCCATTTACTTCAAGATTTGGACCCGATAAACCTCGTACATCCGACATCTTCGCAATGCCCTTGGCTGATCCGAATCACTCTAGGGTTTCGCGCTTTTCACCGATTCTTCTAGACCCTCGAGCATCCTATAAAGTATCTCTTCCGCCTCCACAGGAAGGTAGTTCGTCCTTGCCCCTTCTCTCATCCCTAAGTGTCAGTGGAGTGACAGTAACCAAAGGGTGCTTTTGGAGCGAAGTTTGGTGGTCTGAAGCAGCATGTCATCTACGTGGCCAGCGAGTGCCACCGCCTCTAGCCTCCTGACCTTCCGCAGCTCGATCGAGGTCACTACCCTAACGATCCTCTTCGCCTGAAGTTCGGGAACGTGTTCCAACCTTCAGGTAACACTTATTTCGACTTCATTTCCCTGTTTCATCGAATCTTCTTGTTCGACTCTGCCTCAGTTTTCCTGCTCCGACCACCCTAGTAGGGGCTCCATATCACTCTCACTTCCTTATTGGTCGAACCATCGATGACTGATCTGAAGGATATGGTTAGATCCTCAAGCGCATCACGGAAGCGTGAGCGTCGCATCGAATACGACGAAGAACGACTAGTCGCACTAGTTGTTCTATGCAGCGGAAATTAAAAAATTTTATACGACGAAACCACATGATCCAAGAACACTTCTCGGATCGTTTCGTCTAAACCACAAACAAGTATTAGGTTTACCTCTTGAAGCATGGTTGCGATGAAGTCTCTAAACGAAGAGACCTCCTGTCTCAAGTCCGATCCGACGGAGGAGACGCTTGCGAGCGCGGGGATGAACCGCGTGCTTCTCGCAATCCATGTTGATGATCCAAGCGGCGGATCTCCTGATCTCGACACACGAGATCCGATGTCTTCTTCACGAGCGGGGCGCACCGAAGGAGACGGAGATCCACGAGCAAACCATCGGGCAGCATAACGACGATGCCGCGGCGATGGAGAACCTCTCTAGGGCATCCATGGTGGACGGCCACATGAGAGAGATGGAGAGAGGACGTGTAGAGAGAATGAGAGAGAGAGAGAGAGAGAGAGAGATTTGTTGCCTCAACTTATGTGTCAAGAAGAGCAATGGGGTGCCTCTCCTTTTATAGGGTTTTGGGATCCATGGATCTCAGTCCATGTGTCAACACAAATCCAATGGTCCACATCAATTTGTGTTTCTTTCAATGGTCATGATTTGTTGCTAAAAATACAACAACAATTAATTTAATTTAAATTAAATATATGTTGATAAATCAACACAATTTAATTACAAAATTAAATCATCAATACATGGAGATAATGAAAGGAGAGAAAGCCTCCTTCCATGTGGAGAGGGGGGACGGCCTCCCTTTCCTAATGGGAGTGGTGGCCGTCCACCCTCCTCCATTAGGAAGGTGGCTATTTCACCTTTTATGTAATCTCCATTATTTGCAACAACTTTTGTTGCAAATTATTTCACAAAAAATAAATCCAATTTATTTTGTGAACATTGCAATCATGCCATTCAAAAATTGTGAATCACATTCACAACCCAAAACAAAATGTAAATTACATTTTCAATTTGATGTCCAATGTGAATCCAATTCACATTAACATTTAATTAACAAATGTAAATTACAAATAGCTCTCTCTTATATATTATAAATCACATTTATAATATATATGACTAATATGGATATTGCTATCCACATTATACATATCCATGATAATTAAATCATGTTTAATCATCTTGGATCTCTATTCTCTTGTGTCCAAATAATATGAATCACATTCACATTATTTACATCTTTGATAATTAAATCTCATTTAATTATCTAAGATAACTCTCTTTATAATATGAATCAAATTCATATTACTCATGATAATTAAATCACATTTAATTATCCATTTTCTCAATGCTCGGATACATATATGAACAATAGAATTATCCATGAACTCCTTCAAGGATAATGAGCTTTCTCCGCAGATACTTGGAGATAAGGACAGGGCGATTGTATTGTTCCACGTATAGTGACATGGATATTGAGATCGTATCTCAAATCCAGATCGCGGGCCTCCCATAGATGCTTGATTAAATCAAGACCGTAAATCTAATCTTCTCATTGTATCTGAATCACATTCAGATCAATGTCCAATACTTGGACCAAGATCAGATCACTTCTCTACTGAGAGGAGTCACTAAAATCCAGACCCGTTTCATCACTCCCTAGGAATGGAAGCGTCATGGTTATACAATCGTTTATGATCACATCACCCTCAGGTATTCCCAATACCTGTATATCCTGCATACTGGAAGACTCAGACTAAACCCGAAGTATTCGATCAACTTTATACTGTCTACTTCATGGTTTTTATCAGTAAGTTTCTCATTCGATCATTGGGAGTCGGTATCGATCATATACTTTCCAAAAGCATATATCATACCTAGGTCTTGATCATATACTTTCCAAAAGTATATATCAAACTACAAATTCAGTCAAGCTTTCAAAGCGAGACGACCGTGCGCACGGAATTTGATTCTTCCCAATATCTCATGAGTGAGCTCATGTCTTCTGGTTCAGTAACTGAACCTGTATGATCCCTTTGAGAGATCGTATTACTCATATGCCCTTATATGCACACCAGCACGCCGGTGTATAGACCTTGATTAGGTCATCAACCTATTGGTCTGCCAAATGTACATACTTAGACATATAGCAACACATCTGTCTCCGGTCAGAGGATGCGTGCCTATATCATGACAGCATACGATATAGGACTTTGGTTATCTCGATCTCGTTAAGTCAACTCTTTGACCTAACTAATCGGACACCTCCGAATCTCTATTCCTATGCAGAGGACCTGCATCAAGAGGTCGGTCAGATATCAGCCTTCAGAGATAAGGATTGCCATCTCCTACTCAGGCTGGAGATCATCTCTTAACAATCATTTGACGGTGCTTGATGAGTCCTCAATCTAACTCTTTAGATATTCACCCAAGCACCAGCCTCTATGATTCAATAGTTGAATCAACAGCTGTATGATCATCAAGATGGCCATGGTACATAACCCTAATTGTACTAAGGGACCTATTATGCAAATTATGTATTCTTCATTTCAGATTAAGGAGTGAATTGCAATAACATTTATTGCATAATGGCTCGCCGTGGGCTCGCATTTCCAACAATCTCCCACTAGCCCAAAGAGCCATTAATGGGCTAATCATTTAAACCCGCACTCATGTGACAATCATAGGCTATTTAGAAAATAGCTAGGTAAGCTGATCAGTCACTCTGTTCCCGCGAGACTACGCCAAGTCCTTTTACGGCACTTGCATATCCCCAGTAACAGTGCTCGCATCTAATGCGAATGTTGCATCTCATGCAACCAATACTCAATCTAGTTGGTTACAGTATCCCTGACATCATAACCAGTATCCCCATAATCCTTATTAGAATACCTTCATTCCCGGAGATCTCTATCTCCTAATGTATCTAAAGTTTAGACCTTTATAGATCACTATCTACATGGTCTTAAACTTTTGAAGATAAGACTTTGAGATTACTATCTCAAAAATCTCCTCATCTATGAAGATTTTGTTATTACTGCAACCAAGTGTTCTATCTCTACAGCAGGATTAGTAACAATTTACTACTCCCACTGCATGACAGACATCTGGTATTTGTACACTCTAGCATACACTCAGCTTCTCGTAACTAATGCACAAGTGCAAGTAGTTGTAGCATTTACTTCCTCAACTCTTTGAGGTGCTATCCCTTAAGATAGGTCAGTACCATATCTTAAGGGTTAGAAGCCTTTCTTGGAATTTCTATGAATAGAATATGTCCAAGGTATACTACAAATGTGACAGTCCAATTATCCTCTTCTCTTGGCTTCTGAACAACTTCAGAACTAAGATCTAAGAGGTATCTTTGAAATCATATTTCAAGATATGGAATAACCAGAGAATAAAACACTTATTATTAATCTTATATCATTTTAAATGATCAGGATATCATCTACATTCAGCAAGATGAACACAAAGGCACTCCCACTAAGCTTCACATGGCTCATCAAGATTCTATCTGAAATCATAACATTTATAATTCCATCAAATCTTATGGTCCAACTCAAAGAAGCTTATTTGAGTCCTTAAATGGATTCCTTATCTTGCACACCTTGCTTTCCTCAACCATGAAGCCCTGGGGCTACTTCATGTGAATATCCTCAGAGAGATATTCATAGAGGAATGCAATCTAGACTTACATCTTGAAGATGCAATAGTCAAGTTGTGTAGCTAAGGTTAGCAATATTCTGATGATTTTAAGCATGTTCACCGAAAAGCAAGTGTCATTGCAAGCAATGTCTTCTCTTCCATGTGTAGCTCATTGCTACGAACTATGCTTTGAAGGTATGTATCTTCTCATCAGGTTCCCTTTCTCTTGAAGATCCATTTACACCTTTACGGGTCTTATCCATATAGGTGGATCCTCGAGGGTCCATATACAACACTTGTACATGAAGTCTACATTAGACTTTTATTGCTAACATCCATCTATCCATGCTATGATCTTCAGAAGCTTCATCACATGAAGTTCGATCATTGTCAGATTTCTCTGACACATGGAATCCATCCTCAAACTTATTTGAAGAGGTTTTAGTGTTTCATCTTCAATTATCCTTTTAGTTTCCAATTTTAGGAGCCTCATTATCTTTTCAAGATTAAATGAGTTCCTACACTTCATTTTCATCTTGATTCTCAAGAGTCTCAATCTCCAAGAATCACATTCTCAGAGATGAGATATTTCAAGAATCTCAAGGTCATAAAGTAGGTATCCAATACCATCCTTTATTTTCCTAATGAAGCAGCACTCTCAAGTGCTAGATTCCATCTTGCATGGAACCTTATTAAGGATATACATTGTAGTCTCTACTACACATATATACCTGGAAACTAAGGGATAATTATGCTAAAATTCATCATTGATAAGATCATGTCACACATGATCCAATTGTATCTACCTATAACTCTATTGAGTTAAGGTGTGTTAGGAGGATTGAGATAGAAGCGATATTCATATCTCTATAAGGTATTTTTTTTTGAATTTATCTAGTAGGTACTTGCTACCTAGATTAGATCAAATTCATTTTATCTTCCTTCAAGCTTTGGTTCTAAACCAAAAATAATGAAATCTTTGAACATTTCAAAGGTTTCTTAGGTGAAGAGAAGAAATCTCATATCATACATAATCATCAACAGATATCACATATCCATAATGTTTACTATGATATAGATGATCGACATACATCAATATGTATGAGATCCTGAATACCTTGACATCTTACACCTTTCTCTAAGAAGGGTGTATTGGACATTTTTCTTTGAATACAATATTCATAAGTATGTAAGTTTTGAAATTTTAGACATTCTAAAGTTTCATCTCTTACTAGTCTATTGATCAAATAATAGACAAATGTCCAAGGCTTGATGCTAGATCATTGTCAAATGATCTTCATCCTCCTATTGATCTTAAGGTTTAATTTCAGTATTTAGAAATGTTAATGAACCATTCATTAATTTTCTAATTTAGTGAAGTCCACTAGATTATTAGATTACTATCTGAAATATATACACCATAACTCTTTATGATAGTTCTATCTCAGATTCATGTTCATTTCTAACATTTAGAAACAAACAATGAGTGTATTCTTATATCTAGGTCATAGAGACATTCTCTAAGACTAAGGACTCTCCCACTGAAATTAACAAGTCTATCAATCCAACAGATATTGTTGCAACAATTGCATCAATATCCATGTGGATAACTATAAACCTTTAAGATCAAATTTTTCAGTCTTCTAAAACATATGCAACCTATTGCAAATGTCATCAGAAGATTGAGATACAATTATTTGACTTTATCTTATCAATGATTTATGTAGATTAATCCGATGCTCCATCCGAGTCCTTCTCTAAGGATTCTAGATAGACTTGATAGTCATACTATCAACACATCACCTTATTGCAGTATTGGCATTCATCCAACTCTTCGGATGACATATGGAAGTCATAGATGTATAGTCAACTCTTTGGCCATACTTCTTATTCGGGTCCAACCCATGCTTCCACTGCGCTCCCTTTATCTATAAGCAACTATTGCTTAAGACTAAGGATCTCTTATGCAAAAGCATTTCAACATTTATACATGCTTCATTAAATTCATACAATATGAATATTATGAAGCTTCATGAATGACCAGAGTATAGATAGTAGAATGATGACACTCATCATCTACATCCATCTAAACTCTTAAAACATAGGTTCAGGTAGGTACTCAAACAATTTGAATACTTCATCTCTTATAGAGCCACCATTCTGCATGATGCAGTGAACCATCTCATTCATGTTAAATGTCAAGAGCACATATGTATGCCAGAATATCTTCATAAATTTTATAAGGATTATTTGACAATTGCGATCATCATCGACATGTCACTTCCAAAGTACATCCGATGAGAGATCAAGACTATAGAGACATACAAACCCTAGGGTTGTTGTCCTATTATCTATTTAATTGTCATTCCTCATTATTATGAGGAAACTTGCACATTGCAACCACATACATTATGTGTTCAACTGCAGGTACAATATCTGGATCATGAGTCCAATCCATGATATTTTACTGGTTATTATTCAGTATATCATTGAGTGGGTTTTAATGAAGGATTATCTGAAATAAGAAATTTGCATAAATATATAAATATATATTTTACTTTGATTTAGGATTTTTATATCAAAGTTGTCTTGTCTTGTCAACACTGAAAGTTCATTCCCTTAATCACTTTCAATGTAAGAGATATACTTACCATTATATCTCAACAAGATCTGGGATCTCCTTCCTTATCTTTGTTACATCCCAATAATATGAGAATCTGCAACTCGGATAAAAAAACGGGAACACATTCCGCTTTGCAAGTCCAACTTGCATTTCCCAATTCGGTCTTTAACACCCGAGCCCACCACCCCTAAGGCGATGTTGACCCGTCGTTAATTGAACCAACCGTCAACAGGAATAGTACTCGCTATACGCAATCCAATATCGCCCCAATAATATGAGGATCCGATATTGGGGTCACTACGTATACGGCCTTACTCTTTCGAGAAGCAAAGAGCCCGATCCAGATGCGCTTGTATACAGGAGCTGTCACTTCGGACAGGCGTCTCCCACATACAATCCCTGGTGACGGAACCCTTCGCCTTGACGGGAGACCATGGATGTCACTTATGTGATCCTCCACCTCATATTCAAATTTTAATTAATTATCGTGAATCACATTCACATAATTAATTCTTCCAAGGGAATTATTAACTCTAATAATATTAGAGTATTTCAATCTTAATTGGATTCCAATTAATCTAATCATATTAAATTAATGATCCAATTAATATCCAACAAACATTTTAATAGTTACTTGAATAATGGTATTTTCTCAAATACGTATTATTTCGAATTTTAATAATTAGAAAAAAATACATCTTAATCCCTCGGACATTATCCCGGCCCTACCCGCTGTCATGGCCAGTACCGACGAGAGTGGGACGGACCACATACGTTGCAACCCGCAACCCCAATGCTCTCCGACTAGGCACCATATCCGCCTCGGGAAAGGATAATGCCAAATTGATTAATTTGTACTTGAGATGATCATCGGTTCTTCAACCGAAATTGTACCATATAGTAATAATCAAAACATTTTTGATTAACATTATAATGAGATTTGCTAAACAAATCTCAAGTCCTATTCAAGCAACATGTTTGTTGGAATGTTGATCATGTAGATCATGTAACCAATCTTGATCTAGATCACATCTAATCATTTGTTGGTTAGGGCAAAGTCATTTAAGGACATAATTGTCATTAAATATTTCACAAATATTTATGCATAATTATTCCAGGAAATTAAACAATTTAATTTCACTAATTAATTAAATGACAATCACTAGGTTCTTGATTAGGAAAGTATTTTCAGCAGTGACCCTCACTTACTAAAAATATCATATCTCAATCAATTTAAATCCAAATTAAGCAAAGTAAATTTCTAAAGTTTGCTAACTTGATTTACAACAGAACCCAAGTGATTTGCACGCATTTCAAGGCGTATCAAATCCGTAATTAACATCTTAATTACGTCATGATCCGCAGTCCCCGAAACAGTGGATACATGTTCACTAAAAAGAGCATATCTAGAGCAAACGGAATCGAAATCACGCAAACTCAGATCCTACGGTTTCCTTATTTAATGGGGAACAAAATCCAATTATTATTTTCGTGTTTAAACAATTTAAACAGCCCGAAAATAATATCAAAACAGAGATGCGAAAATGAAATGCAAGAAAACTTTCGCAAACCCTAATGAACCCAAGTCGTCCTCGGTTTATAGATCGTATCCAAAACCACCGACCTAAGGCTCTGATACCACTTGAAGGATATGGTTAGATCCTCAAGCGCATCACGGAAGCGTGAGCGTCGCATCGAATACGACGAAGAACGACTAGTCGCACTAGTTGTTCTATGCAGCGGAAATTAAAAAATTTTATGCGACGAAACCACATGATCCAAGAACACTTCTCGGATCGTTTCGTCTAAACCACAAACAAGTATTAGGTTTACCTCTTGAAGCATGGTTGTGATGAAGTCTCTAAACGAAGAGACCTCCTGTCTCAAGTCCGATCCGACGGAGGAGACGCTTGCGAGCGCGGGGATGAACCGCGTGCTTCTCGCAATCCATGTTGATGATCCAAGCGGCGGATCTCCTGATCTCGACACACGAGATCCGATGTCTTCTTCATGAGCGGGGCGCACCGAAGGAGACGGAGATCCACGAGCAAACCATCGGGCAGCATAACGACGATGCCGCGGCGATGGAGAACCTCTCTAGGGCATCCATGGTGGACGGCCACATGAGAGAGATGGAGAGAGGACGTGTAGAGAGAATGAGAGAGAGAGAGAGAGAGAGAGATTTGTTGCCTCAACTTATGTGTCAAGAAGAGCAATGGGGTGCCTCTCCTTTTATAGGGTTTTGGGATCCATGGATCTCAGTCCATGTGTCAACACAAATCCAATGGTCCACATCAATTTGTGTTTCTTTCAATGGTCATGATTTGTTGCTAAAAATACAACAACAATTAATTTAATTTAAATTAAATATATGTTGATAAATCAACACAATTTAATTACAAAATTAAATCATCAATACATGGAGATAATGAAAGGAGAGAAAGCCTCCTTCCATGTGGAGAGGGGGGACGGCCTCCCTTTCCTAATGGGAGTGGTGGCCGTCCACCCTCCTCCATTAGGAAGGTGGCTATTTCACCTTTTATGTAATCTCCATTATTTGCAACAACTTTTGTTGCAAATTATTTCACAAAAAATAAATCCAATTTATTTTGTGAACATTGCAATCATGCCATTCAAAAATTGTGAATCACATTCACAACCCAAAACAAAATGTAAATTACATTTTCAATTTGATGTCCAATGTGAATCCAATTCACATTAACATTTAATTAACAAATGTAAATTACAAATAGCTCTCTCTTATATATTATAAATCACATTTATAATATATATGACTAATATGGATATTGCTATCCACATTATACATATCCATGATAATTAAATCATGTTTAATCATCTTGGATCTCTATTCTCTTGTGTCCAAATAATATGAATCACATTCACATTATTTACATCTTTGATAATTAAATCTCATTTAATTATCTAAGATAACTCTCTTTATAATATGAATCAAATTCATATTACTCATGATAATTAAATCACATTTAATTATCCATTTTCTCAATGCTCGGATACATATATCAACAATAGAATTATCCATGAACTCCTTCAAGGATAATGCGCTTTCTCCGCAGATACTTGGAGATAAGGACAGGGCGATTGTATTGTTCCACGTATAGTGACATGGATATTGAGATCGTATCTCAAATCCAGATCGCGGGCCTCCCATAGATGCTTGATTAAATCAAGACCGTAAATCTAATCTTCTCATTGTATCTGAATCACATTCAGATCAATGTCCAATACTTGGACCAAGATCAGATCACTTCTCTACTGAGAGGAGTCACTAAAATCCAGACCCGTTTCATCACTCCCTAGGAATGGAAGCGTCATGGTTATACAATCGTTTATGATCACATCACCCTCAGGTATTCCCAATACCTGTACATCCTGCATACTAGAAGACTCAGACTAAACCCGAAGTATTCGATCAACTTTATACTGTCTACTTCATGGTTTTTATCAGTAAGTTTCTCATTCGATCATTGGGAGTCGGTATCGATCATATACTTTCCAAAAGCATATATCATACCTAGGTCTTGATCATATACTTTCCAAAAGTATATATCAAACCTACAAATTCAGTCAAGCTTTCAAAGCGAGACGACCGTGCGCACGGAATTTGATTCTTCCCAATATCTCATGAGTGAGCTCATGTCTTCCGGTTCAGTAACTGAACCTGTATGATCCCTTTGAGAGATCGTATTACTCATATGCCCTTATATGCACACCAGCGCGCCGGTGTATAGACCTTGATTAGGTCATCAACCTATTGGTCTGCCAAATGTACATACTTAGACATATAACAACACATCTGTCTCCGGTCAGAGGATGCGTGCCTATATCATGACAGCATACGATATAGGACTTTGGTTATCTCGATCTCGTTAAGTCAACTCTTTGACCTAACTAATCTGACACCTCCGAATCTCTATTCCTATGCAGAGGACCTGCATCAAGAGGTCGGTCAGATATCAGCCTTCAGAGATAAGGATTGCCATCTCCTACTCAGGCTGGAGATCATCTCTTAACAATCATTTGACGGTGCTTGATGAGTCCTCAATCTAACTCTTTAGATATTCACCCAAGCACCAGCCTCTATGATTCAATAGTTGAATCAACAGCTGTATGATCATCAAGATGGCCATGGTACATAACCCTAATTGTACTAAGGGACCTATTATGCAAATTATGTATTCTTCATTTCAGATTAAGGAGTGAATTGCAATAACATTTATTGCATAATGGCTCGCCGTGGGCTCGCATTTCCAACACGATCTGTCTCGCACCACAGTCTAATCACCCTTGGAATCGACCCTCAGGTCGAGATTAAGGCTAAGATCTCCCTCTGTAACCCTCGCCGGAGATCGAATCCCATCCATCTTCGCTTCTTTCACTTCTAGTTGTAATAACACGGATCAGAGCTTCGCCCCGAGTCCTTCTATCTTTTGCAGGTATCCAACGCGATAGGTGCTTCTGTTGGAGGTCCAGCTACCCTACGGAGCAACTCCAAGCGGAGGCCCTCTTATACAACACATCCGATTGTTGGATCCTCCATTAGAGCCTCCCACTAGATGCGGACCATCTCCGCGATGATGTAGAACTCCTCTGATCCTTCATCGGAGTAGTGGATCTCGGTCCCTCCTCTATCGAATCTCATTCCCGACGAATTCTTCCAGCTATTTTCTCCACTGTCGATGAGGGGCTCCGCCTTACAGATATGATCGTGGCCGTACACCCATGTGTCATTCTTAACGGTCGATCAGAGAAGGCGTCAGATCTGTACCACACGTCCCTGCCCTTTCCAGAGCTGACAGATCTGCACTGTAGTAGATAATCACCACCGTACGTCCCTGGCATCCCCTTCACCACCGGATCTTTGCGCAAAGAACGATCAGGACCGTGAGAGTCGTCACGCGTGCCTCAGGTGTTGCAGGTTATATTGCATATTTTATTGTGCACTTGTATTCTTTCTTAGTTAGTCTAGAGAACAAAGTTGTAGTACAATTATTTTACAGTTTGGACTTTATATTTTTAGTAATTGCATTTTAGTCCTCCCGTACCTGAGACACGTGCATGTTCACGTGAGTTATGGGTTATTTGCAGGATTTATCCCTGAGCATTATAGATGTTATTATTTGAATATAAATTTTTGAATATTTGCTTTTATGCTCTTATGCGTGATTTATTGAGCATGTGCATGAAAATATTGGATAAATTGCAAATGTAGCCATGTACTTTTTATGTATGTTATCTTTTGGCCTGGAAACTTTCAGATAAGTGCAAATAGGCCCCTACTTGCTGTTTGAATTTTTTATCAAATAAATACCTAATAAACTCAAAATAAATCCAGAAAAATGCAGTTAGCTCCTATTAACATGTATTATTTTTGGTATTTTTTTGTGAATTACTTTAGTTTTATTTGATGTTTTATAAAAATAAAAAAACCTAAAAAATGTTTCATATATTTTATAAAATACATTAAAATTTGAAAAATTGCCTGAAAAATTCCATAAATTTTTTGTTTGTGTGTTTTTATATACTTTGTATTCACTAGCATTTTGGTGTGAAAATTCCTCATAAAATCCTAAAAATCACAAAAGACTAAAATCTTATAAAAATCATTAAAATTAATAAAATAAAAAATATAATTCCAGTTGCTATAGTTAGATAATTTTATTCATTGTCTCATAAAATTACTTTCTCGGACATTAGGATACTTTAAATATTTTTAATGTAATTTTGTCCTGGTTGTGCACTATCTCACTACTTAGCTTTTGCTCGATTTTTATGAAATTACATAAAAATTAGAAAAATCCCATAAAATCACGAAACCTGTCAATATTTGAAAAATATAAAAATATTTTATTCCTTATTTTTGGCCTCTTTTGATCTAAATAAAATTTAAAAAGGCTTGCTTGTGTGTTCATTGCTCTTATTTTCTTGCTTGCCTTTTTAATTGAAAATATAAAAAAAATACAAAATTCAAAACCACAAGAACATGCTTTCTATTTTCTGATTATGACTACTTTGTACATTTCCATGTGTTCGACCCTGATCACTATACCAAGTTAAATAAATAGCGGAGATCGTTGACATGTATTTTGTGCTTTATTGTTTCATTTGTGCAGTTCTCTTATTTTCTTGTTGAGTCTGGTTAGCTGATTGGGGTCACAACGACCCGTATTTATTCTTGATACTTAACCTAGTTGGTTGGTCGCTCACCAACAGGTCATGCAAACTTATGTAAATAGGGAGCGCTTTACTGCAAATGTTGTGTATGGTGTCAATTAACATATGCATGCATAGACACCTTCATCATTCCAATTCAAGATAACACAATTGGTACATATTAGATTAAGGGGTTTTATCCTTCTTTCAACCAAGCATGATACTATAGAGTAACACTAATAGATTTAGGAATTAAAAGTTTTTTAATTTCTATAATGTCTAGTGCAATAATCTAGACAACTCGTGAAATCAATCCAACCAACTTCACAATTTCTAATTGAATTTCAAGAATCCAAGTGCATAAATATTCATGAAAAATATGAAATAAGAAACATTTGCTAATGTATTTCATATATCCAAAATAAACAAACACTGATTTTGTGTTTGAATTTGCAAGTTGTGACCATTGTACTTCAAATTAGAAAGCATAATACAACTTGTACTTAAAATTCATTACAACCCAATTTCCAAAATATTAGATGCAACTTGTAACGTAAATATACCAAATATATTACATCTATTTTGAGTCCCAAAATATAAGTATCAAGTCAATTAGACAATTGACTCCTCCTACAACTCAGCCTATGGAGAAATCCAATTTCTCGAGGACGTACAGTCGAAATCAGGCAAAACATTTTGATGTTGATGGGGAATCGATTTATGATTTATTAATAAGTATTTTCACATGTTTCGGACAAAAAATGTTAGAAAAAAATTCATAAGCATAATTTTACTATCATTGATCGAAATCCGAGTCTGCATCATTTTTAACATTCGAATCATCTCCCAAAGATCTCAAACTATTGGTGCACCATTTTGGGCATGAGTCTACGCTTTCTAGAACTCATAAATATCCTAATAATATACTTAAAACAGGGGAGAACATAAACAACTTCAAAAGTCGTTGAATCATTCAAATCCTTAAAACTGTCGCAAAATAATGTACCCAATGATCGGGATAATCTACTTGATTATTCATCCGACTTGGATGGAACCCCAATCCTTTAAATCACAGCTCTGATACCAAGTGAAGGAAGTAAATATTAATTTATAAAATTTTCATTACAAACACACATAAAATAGCAAACAATTTGCTTAAGACAATGTGTGTTCATTACATGAACGAGAAAACTCAACATAACTATTGTACTTTTGTGAAACTCATTAATTTAGGGAAACAACTTTTCAAACCTGATTTCTAATATTCTAATAATTATCAATATGATATCAGGGCTTCATCTTGAATTGTGAGTCTCTAAAGCAAGAGACCTCCGGAATCAAGTCTAATCTGCATTCATCTCTCTCGTGGGCACTGATGGTGAGTCGTGTTGCTTCCCACAAACTTTGATGTCATCTTATTGATATTGTCCATGAATGGATGATCAGTCTCCTTATTTCATCGTACAAAATCATTGATCCTTATTCTCTCATGAGGAGCACAGACGAGGAGACGATCTTCTCCTCCATAAGGTTATGCCAAAGGAGAGACTAGAGTCTTGATAAGGTGGGCGTGTAGGTTCTTGAAGAGTAGATGTATATGAGAAATAAATTCTCAAGGCTCTTCTCGTCTTTTGACTCTCAAGTAAATATAATTATTAAGAGAAACATGCATACTATTAAAGAGAGGCAATGCCCTCTCTTTTATTGCTATAAAGGATGTTTATGAGGAGTCTTCTCCTCAAAGTAGATGTCCTCCATGGTGTCCATTTGATCATGGATCAACTGCTATGATTTAGTCCCAGTTATCTAAGAATTAGAAATGATATATATCCTTTTAATCATCAATTAAATTAAATTAGTAAATTAAGAAACAACTTGAGAGCCTGATCCTAATTAAAACTCTTCATAGAGGGTGCCATGTGTCCTCACAACACACACCCCTTTCCATATATAGATTTAAATTGTTGCCTTTTTTCATTTGATAACCCATTTATAAAAATTGGTAATTTTATGAGAATGTACCTCATAGCTTATGAATCATATTCATAAATTTAAATAAAAAATGTTAATCCAATTTAAATTAATTAGAATAATATGAATCACATTCACACACATGCCTTGGAATAAATATATGAATTATATTCACATAAATATTAGTTAATCATTATTATATAGATCTGAGTGTTGGCCTGTGAACCATAAACATGTGCAGAGAATGGTTGTAGCAGAAATGAAAATGCTTAGGTGGTTGTGTGGACACACACACACGTAAAGATCAAATTCAGAATGATACAATCAGAAAGAAAGTTAGTGCAATTTCAATTGATCATTCGCGAAGAAGATCAGCTGATGAACCAGATAGGAGATGTGAGTGTTAGGATGTTGAGCGGGCTAAGAGAGGGTGAGGATGGCCCAAGAAATGTTGGAAAGAGACTATACGCAGGGATCTTAGTTTTTTAGATATAAGCCTAAGATTGACCCAAGATAGATCTGAATGGAGGCAAAGAATGCATGTAGCCGACTCTACTTTATTATTAGAAATGGCATTGTTGTTGTTGTTAATTATTTAATCATTATGAATCATCATTCACATTTACTAATGAATCATAATTGTGAAACATATTCACAAAAATCCCCTTATGATAACAATAATAATTCTTATCTCAATATTGACAACAAATAGTATAAGTCCTAATTCAGTTAGGATTCATGAGATACAAGTGCATATACTTGGAGATATTGTCAGTGGGATCATACTATCCGCGCATAGTGACTTGGAATTAGGATATCTATTTAAATTCAAGGTTTATACAATTTTTAGTAAAAATTTATCACTTATGAATGTTGAGCTCGAGCTGAAATAATTCACACTCTAAGTGTGATCAACGAAATGCATCATACTCTCCATGAGCTGAAAAATGCATCCGTGATCTGAATCCAGCATCCTTGACCATTTATAATCAAATTCCAAATTATTTGGAGTTTACAAATGAGTGCAAGGAGTGTATATATTTCCATTTTCATCATCATTTCACTTTCTAACATTTGGATATCAAAATTGGAATTGGACATTGGATTCAAATGAGATGGGACTTAATTCAATTAACTCTTAAATCATTAATGTGAGAAATAGAGCCACTAAATTCCATCCGATTTTATCATTCCCTCATAATGGAAGTGTCCTATTATATAATCTACTATAATATACTTACCCCTAGTATTCCTAATACTCATTCATACTTCATATTGGAAGAGTTTTATATATTCGATGTTCAAATCCTAGATTGACCCTCTTCTTCAGAACATATCAATAGATTTCTCATTCGAAAATTTAGGTGACAATATCAATCATATACTTTCAAAAAACATAATATCTAAAATTCATGTCTTATTTTATAAATAAGACGACCATGCATGACATTCGTTATGACTGCAAATTATCTCACGAGTTAGCACTATCTCTCGGCTTATCAACTATGAACATGTGATTCCAGTGAGAGATCATACCTCTCATATGTCTTCACATGCACACCAAATCATCAGTATATGGACCTTGGCTTGGTCACCAACCTATTCGTCTCTCAAATGTGAACACTGAGGCATATAGATATATAGATGTCTTCTATCAAAGGATGTGTACCTGATCATGACAGTTACGATTCAGGTCTTACTTTATCGTAACCTCATGACATCAGCTCTTTGAGTTGATTATTCCAACACTTCCGAATCTCTATTATTATGCAGAGGACCTACAACAAGAAGTCGGTCGGAAATCAATCTTTAGAGAAAGATTGCCATATCTTTCTTGATCTGGAGATCTTTATTGAATATTACATGTTAATGTCAGTTGTTTCCTCCCAAATGCATGATATTCAATATGATCATGGTTACAAGTCCAATATCAACAAGTTAATATACTAAAAGTACAACTATCCATACTATTTGTAATCCTTAGAGAAGGACTTAGATAGTACATCGGCATACCTTACATCTACAATTCATCATTGAAACTAACTTGTTGGACTTGGAAAAATATGTATTGTTGTATCTCGTTCTTATTCTAGCACTTACAATCGGCTACATATATTTTAGAAGAATAGTAAACTTGATCAAAAGGTCGATAGCCACCCACATGGGATATGATGAAATTATTGCTACAATTACCATTTGATAGATAGACTAGCACATTCAAGTGGGATAGACTTAATCTTAGAGAATGTCTCTTTGACCTAGATGTTAGAAAGGATTTACTGTCTATTTCGAAACTATTCTTGTGATCAATCCTCCTACAAGGAGTTACTGCCATTTGATAGTAAATCATATTGTTGTGGTCAACTTTCAAGGGAAATCCAATCATCATTAATTACAGACTATGATTCATTAGAGCATAATAATTTAATCATGTTAAATTAATATAAATATAATTCAATCAACAATCATTTCTTAATATAATTTTATTATATAGTATATACCCTCACGCGTAGGTGTTATTCGAAATTTTGTTGTTGAAGTAAACAATGACTTCCTTATGCTACACTTCTTTAAAATGGATCCAACAGATCTTTCGGATTTGTCTTTCAAAGCAAGGCACTAGTTAGTCAGCTAAGTAAGCATACCTAGGCCCAAATACCTTCACCATTCCAATTAAGGACAAAATAATTGGATCAAATTGTACTAGTAATTTTATCAATCTTTCAATTATGCATTATACTATATAATAATCACTAAGAAATGTTGGAATCGTAACAATTTCATTTTCTGAAATTTCTATTTTATATCAAGTACTTATTTGCTTTGCATTTATTTAAGAGGGAAGACAAGGATCCTAACGCCTAGTCTTGGATGGCATGCAGTACTTGACAAGTCAGGACCGACAATCACTATGTCACTCGCACTCGTAGTACTCATATATCAATCAACCAACTCAAACAAACAAACAATCAACCCATAATGAAGAATAATGTGTATAGTGAATAAGTGTAGGGGACAAACCACTAAGAGCTACAACGATATGCGAATAGTTATAGTTTACAAAAATAAACAACAATTATTTTCTATGTTTTTTGGGGGTTTTATTTTTTTTGTTTTTTTCATGATATTTATTTTTTATGGATTTTTAGTTATATATACATTTTTTATATTTTTTAATTTTATAGTTTTATTTTCTATTTAATTTCCAGATTTTTAGTTTTTTTCATTTTAAATAAGTAATAACTACATAAATTTATATATAATAATATGTATTATATAAATAGTATAGAGTATATAAATATATAATAAAAATATAAAATCTTTAAAAGGCCATTAAGTACAGTCTTTTTTTATTTTTTATGAGTATTAATAATATATTTAAGTTCTATAATTAATAATAATAAGTATTTATAAGCATATATGTGTATATATATTGTATGTAGGCTTTTATATTTATATATATATTTATAAATATCAAAATTTTAGGCATATAATTTTTTGGAATTTTTTATGTATTTTTCTCTATTTTTGTGAATTTTTTGTAATTTTTATTATTTTTTTAATATTTTTAAATCCAAAATTTTCCAAAAACAAGGAGCTAATAAATCATATGAATTGTTTTGAGATTTAAAAATATATAATAAGTTCAAAATTACAAAAAACTATGTTTAATACATAGTAATATGTATATATAGAAATTTATAATAGAAACGTATTTTTTAACATTTTTGAGAATATTTTCTAATTATTTGGGGTTAGGGGGATTTTAAAATTTTGAGGTTTTCTTTTGACATTTTTTTGTGATTTTTAGTTTATACCAGTATTATAAAATAATATGTAACATATAGTTTTTTGAAAATGTAAAAAGTGGTTTTATTATTTTTTTTATATTTTTTATCTAACCATGTGATAAATGGCACCAAAAATTATTTTTAATAAATGGAAAAATACAAGTAAATGTAAATAAAGTGCATGGAATGAGTAGGCACAATATTCCAAATTTACTATAATTTTCCCCTGAATTTACATTCACATGAGCAATTTAATCCAAAATAAAATGCACAAAATTAATAACAATGTGCTAACAAGGGAATATTTGCCATAAAAATAAAAGAAGAGAGTGTATATGCAAAATACCTAAATATTTGAACTGAAATACAAATTTTATGTACTAAATTAAATAAAAGAACTTGGAGGGGGTTCGGTGCAATTTGTCAACTCACATGGGGGGCCTCGTGAGATGACCTGATACTGGACCTAAACATAATTTACAAGAATGGCAGGGGCCCATTACAAATTTTACATAAAATATTAGGTCTATTTAAATCTTTACATAGCCTTAGAATAATTATAAAAATATACGAGGTGTCCTAAGAAAACTATCCCTTAATACGTATGCGATCATAGGGCAAGGAGGCGTCCATGTGGCTGATCCAATAGCTCAGGTGGCATGTTGCTAATTCCAATGACCCAGATTAGATCTGGGTTATGCCTTTGATCCGACGGTGACTGGGTAGCATGGAAGAATACTTGAAGAACAAAGCTCCGACGAGCTTTGTTTGTTGATTGCGCTCATCTATGACCACCTCTTCCCTCGCTGAGTTGCTCATCCCCTTCTTGCGAGCTTCGCACGTCTGCAGGCAAGCTCTAAGATGTCTGGGGCTCGTCGGAGGAGCCCTGGAGCTCAGGTGACTCGAACCTCTATTTAGACTTTGAAGTGTTGCTCAAGGGACTGTCTTGATTGCGGTCATGCACCAAAAGTTTAAGCGGGACGAGGTCTATCTCCTCGGCCCTTCATTGAAGCTGCAGATGCAAAGGGAAAGCGAGTTGCGTGAGCTCTAGCGAAGGCAAAAAAGGGAGCTCCGACTCCTGCTTGATCCATGCAGGATCAAGGGGAAAACGTGAGTGACAGATGGAGCAACATACATGGAAGGAAATGAGGGCAAAGGGGAGTCAGAACAATGGAGGAATATGACAGATTTGATGTTGAAGGTGAAGGCTTCGGTGATTCTACTTTTGAAAATTAAGCTAACGTTGCGATTAAACGATGAAATTAACAATGAATTTACGTTAAATAAACAAAATGCGAGGTAAATAACCAAACTTAGTAGATCAACGATTCCTAGAGCTTGAAGTAGGAGAATCTCGTTGGTGACGAACACCAGTGAACCTGGATTTCCTTGATCTTGTCTTTATCCACACTAAAAAGAATGGAAAGTCAAAGTTGTCACATCTATCTTAACCTAAGGAAGCTCTCTTGGGGTTGCAGACCGAAGATCAGGGATCAAAATCAAAAAGGAAGACAGAGGGTGGTATTTATAGGGATGGCCATTAGCAAAAAAAGTGAGGATGTGCGGGAGACTAGATGGTGGTAGGTGATGATGCTTGCATGGATGTGGGATAAGGATGAAGGGGCTACAGGAGAGTGGTGATCTTGGGGGAAATGGGGAAAATGGGCATGCATGATAAATTGGAGAAGTTAGGGGGTAGGTGTTTGGCATGGGTGGGCAGCTGATGAAGGACAGTTGATTCACTCGGTCAACAATCCTTGGCCTCTTTCAAGTGTGACCAACTCAAGAAGCAGAGGCGGAGAAGAGAATGGATGGTAGCCAATGTATCCCTTCTAAGTTCAAGTGCAACCAACTCAAGAAGCGGAGGTGAAGAAGATAATGTATCGTAGCTAGTGTATCTACCTATCATAGGATCTTTGACCAGTGTAGCCAAGTCATCCACTCCAGGCTCACATAAATCTTTGACCTTGAAGCACAAGCTTGCTTATTTTCCTATGTACATACTCCGACGGGAATAGATTTTCCTTTAATTTTTTCCCATATATTTTTTGAAGTATTTGATTTTGCATTTTTTCCTTTTTTGAATATTATATACATCAATATTTACATAAGGACTTTTCTTCTTGAGCTAGTGGACTATTAACATTTGCTTAAGGACTTTTATTCTTCATCCAGTGTACTATCCCTCTTTTGAAGCATTATTGCAACCCGCAACAACATGTCATTGGACCTCATGTATACTATATCGAGTTAGGGCACATTCTCCACTGATTGCGACTTCTAATGTTTCCATTCGCTTGTATCTCATGTCGGCAAATCTAGCTCTCTACCACTTCAACATAGTTGAGCGAAGTGTAAGGTGCTTGCATGCAAGTTAGGTTATTGTAGACAAGAGTCATACATGTGCTACGAAATATTCTACTTAGGTAGTCGAGATAACATTGAACCTAATCTTGTAGTCTCAAAGAATTAAGTCTAGCATACCTAAAGCACCTCAATTCTAGTTTCTGTAAGGTTCCTATGATTAAGTGAATTAAGGTCCAAAAAAGCTCCAATCTTCAGATTTTAGTTAGACTAGTTCAAATGTCATCATTAATCTGAAAGAATGCAAATGCTATGAAAAGAAAATCTTTTTGTGAAGCAATTTTCTATTTTTGAACTTTTATGGAATTTTTAAAAAGTTTTACAAAATTTTATGCATTTTTTGAAAACATTTTGCATTTTTTTGGGTTTTGATTTTGAAAATTTTTAGGGATTTTTGAAAAACAATAAAAAGTCTAGAAAAAAGATTATGGGTAGATATTTACAAGGGAGTGCATCAATATCAACAAGAATCAGGTGATGAATTTAAATTAGGAATTTTCACAAGTTAAGTAAGTTGTTTTTACAAGTTTTTATCTACGTGATTTGTAAAGAATTTTCATTTATTATAATTGTATATATCGTTCTCTAAAAAATTTTAAAATATTTTTAAAAATCTTTTGAAAATTTTAGTTTGAAAATAGTTTTCAAAAACAATTTTGAAAACATTTACAAAATTTGGAAATCATTTTGCAAAGATTTTTAACAGTATGTATACATGTTTCAAATTATTTTTCAACCATTTTTCAAATTATTTCAAACTGATTTTTAAAAATTTTATTAAAGAAACTAAAAGAAATTTTTACTATCAAAATATTTTTACAAAGGTTTGAAATATTTTACAAAAAGTTTTCCAAATGGTTTCAAAAGATTTTTCAAATATTTTCTAACCATTTTTCTAATCAATTTGTAAATTTAACATGATTTATTAAACATTATTTATAAAGAATTTTGAAGAATTTTATTATGTATTTGTATTGGTTTATTCTTTACAATTAATGAATCATACAATCGTATAATATTTTGGCCATATTATTCTAAAGTATGCAAGTACGAGTTATTTCTAAAGTATATACAACATATGTACGACCCTCAATACATAGCTTGAGTTGCATCCTATAAGAACGGAGAGAAAAAAGGAATATATAACTCATACTAAGTATAGAAGAGCTTATACTATAATGACCAGATAACCCCATACTTAGGATCAACTAATCCTAAGTATAACAAACTGTATGCAACGTGCAAGGAGGGTCGAGGGTGGGAACGAATAGTCAACCACTCAACATGTCTCCCCCTATACTTAGGGTAAAATACACCTATGTATAGACATGAATATCAATAAGAGAGGATATATGTGAAGGGACCAATAATCAAATAAAAAGGAAAAAATTATGATGTAGGAATGAACACATCACTCCTCCTATACTAATGGTAAGAGATCCCTAAGTATAAGCAACAACAGGGGTGATGAAATAGAACAAACATGAACAACACGGTGGCTAGCCCCCCTATATTTAGGACAAAGTACATTCTAAACATAGATACAAAGATATGACAAATGATCTGGGGTGTAGGTCATCATGTAGAAGAGGGTAGGTATGAAAAGACAAAACATAATATATACAAGTAGTAATGAATGGTGAGGTACACAACAATATCTGACAATCGAATACCGTACTCTTGTCGTCGTCTCCCTGTGAGAATGACAATGCGGTTAGAAAAAAGAAAGATGCCCGAATATGCAATCAAATGGGTGTTTGCTACCGGCAAGGATGGATAGAAAACTAAGTTAGGTTTTGGTAGCGGAAGAGAGAACATTGTCTCATCGGAACAACGTGAGGGAACAAAGCTGAAACTTGTGGACTTTTAGGAGGAAGGAAAAGTGCAGAATCCTCCAAGTCAATCATAGTCTCAATAGGATACGAAAAGCAAAGAATAGAAGACTCTTTGCATAGCTCGATATCCAGCGGGCATAAGGTCAAAAGATCGAGAATACACCGAATATCTCTAGACATGGCTTAACCTTGTAATGGTCGAAAAGTCTAGCAGACATAGATGGGTCAGAGATACTAGAAAAATCAGAAGACTTGGTATCATTATCCTCCAGATCGGATACACAACCAGGGATGAGATCGAGTACTAATAAAATTATGTCTCCTCCCAAAAATAACCCTCGAAGATTGATACATACTAAGCAATAAATAATTAGAATAGAACTCATCTTGGTGTGAGTCGTCAAGGAGAGTGAACTCAAAGGAGTCAAATCCAACAAACATATTAGTAGAAGCAGTCTCGGCAGGAGACAAATCTTCTACCCAACAGAGGAAGAGACTGGAAACTAGGAGAATGTCGTACTCTTTCAGAGAGAACCTTTGGGGAGTACTGCAAAATAAGCATGTATTAATCATAACAATATGACTCATCCTTGTGAGGATTGTCAAGGAGAGAAAACTTGAAGTAGTCTAATCAACTAGAGCAATTAGTCTCGTGATCAGATTGATCGGATACGCAATCAGACAGTGAGACCGAAAGCTCATATCAAACAAATAGGTTTCATCCTCCCATAAAATGGAAGCACAAGAAGTTTAGTGAAACCAATCGTAAATAAAGTTTTGCATCTTCGTACGGATAGTCCTTGGAGAATAATGCAAAATAAGTCTATGAAAAGTAGGGAAATGCTAACATCCATTCGCATATCCTCAAGAAACATATCAATCGTTATAAGTAGGACAGCATAAGGTCAAGGGTGGGGCAAGGATCATCAGGTCAATCACAGTGCAATGACTCAAATAACTAGATCAACTGAAATGTCTCAAGATATTAGATGGAGATCCTCTAAGTGCCTAGTGGGGATGGGAAAGTTAGGAGATGGAAGACGGATCAGTCAAGGAGAAGAGTGAAACCATGCGGGCCCCAAGCACCGTCACTTTTTATCATAAAAAGAGATAGGACATCAATCACTTGAATCAATAAAGGCAGAACTGAATAAAGGATCGAGCAGTCACCACTCAAGTTATCAGCCTCACCATCTAAATTACATCCTCGATCCAGTGTGTGAGATAAAAAATCCAAACAAAACATCAGGCACGAAATAGTGCAAAATCATAATCCTCATTAATATATATATATATATATATGCACATATCATATCCATGATCCACCAATGAGAGCGCACTCATTTTATCACCATTAAGTCTGTTCGACTTATTTAAAGAGTCAATGCAATATAAGCCTCGATGCAGGCCTCAACACGACATTCTCGAGTGAAAGAAGAGATGACACGGGAGGGAACGAAGAGGGTGGGTGAAATCAGATGAAACACAGATAAAGTTGTGCTTTGAAGAAGAGAGTATTCTAGAACCGGACATGAGTTAGGGTGATATGGGTGAAAAGAGAGAGCCACAAGATCTGGCTAATAAAGTGAAGATCAAGACCCGATATCATGATACAAATAAAAGAAATCAAGTATATAGACAGAAAAGTGGAAGGCACTCAAGAACTCAAAAACTCAGGGGTATGAAGACTCAAATAATGATGAACGTGAATGGATCCAAAATCACAAACAATGTACGAAGCAAACTTCATATTCTCCTACTCACCGTAGTGAAAACTAAATATGGTGGTCATTTATCTTTTCAATTTTTGAGTTAGGTGATTTTTAATCCGTTTTACAATCTCACATGTGTAGTCTCCTATAATGACCGTGCCCAAGTCAGAACAACATACCATCTTGAACCTGATACACTTTTTCTAAGGTCGAAGGCAAGTGCTTACATTAATTAACATAGTCGAAGAGACAATACAAGTGCTTAGGCACAAGTCCAGGGATGGGGGCTCTAGTATGTAAGTATATGTGCCTCACTCAGTTATAATACAACATGTGTCCATTGCCGGAGTTGCTTTTCCCAAAATAATGAATCTATTACGTTTATTTTAAAAGTCAAGTAGAGTTAACAGTCCCAGCTTTATTTAGGTTATCACTTCTTTGGTATTTTTCAATATAATCACCTAACTACTCACCTAACAACTTTCTAACTCCATCAACATCCTAAGTAGGCAAAATCAGAGGAAAAATCGAAAAAGCAATGCAAGTTGGCAATCGATGATGTATGCATGGTTAGAAGACTTACAATGCTTCCTAGCTATCTTCATACAAGATTCTAAATAGAATTTAAAATTTTCCTATATGAAATGGAAGCCGATGAAATAGGCCTAAGATCAGGAATTCTATAAGTGTGAAGAACCTAATGTTCAATACTCAGATGAGAAACCTTATAGGTTCGATCATGGAGATTAATCGATGTCTGCCAAAACAGATCCAACTATCGTTGTATAGAGACTTTTCACAACACTCAGTTTTAGATCCAAGCAATGAACAATTAGATTTGATCTAAGTCCAAATGTCTTAGAGACCATAGGCACATGAATTCATTAGGGGTTTGAACCTAAATTAATCGAGCAAGCAATCCTGAGTCTAAGGGCTCAATCACACAAATCAAATAAAAATAAAGGCAAAGACACTCAAATCATGATAAAACAAATAAAAGAATTAGAATCGAAAGGAAGAAAATGAAGGAAACCGTGAAAATCGATGAGTCCCTTGGGTGAACAATCACCCGGGTAATGGACCTCGAAGAGTTCAAATGTTTTTGAGCATCTGACCCTATTTATAAAAAATTAATAATGAAAAATAAAAATAAGAATATCTCAATATAAAATAAAAAGCTATGCTAAAAACTCTGCTCTTGACACACAAACTCTCTCTCTCTCTCTCTTGCCCTCTCCAATTGGCTCACACACAAAAGAGTCACTCTCCTTGCAACTCGGGTGCACCATCTTCCTAAGAAGTCACCTTTGCCACGCAGTCCATCACAAGAAATTCAACAAAGAAATATGTCAGAAGCATATAAAATTATTATTTATATAAAGAGAGAAAAGAGAGATAATTATGTAAAAAAATATGTACACCAAACATATCCTAAGTGTTGCTCCTCGATAATGACACCATTTGGGAAGATGAGGATCCTAATGCTTGGTCTTGGAGGACGTGTAGTGCTCGACAAGTCAAGTCCGTCAATCATCATCTTTGTCGCTCTCGTAATACTCGAATCTCAATAAACCAACTCAAACAAATAATCAACCCACAATAGAGATAAATCTAAGTTGTGTGGGTGAAATTGATTATACCCTGCAAATAATGTGTATAGTGAATAAGTGAAGGGGTCGAACCATAGAGAGCTATGGGGATATACAAATAATTATTATCTATAAAAATAAATAACAACTATTTTTGTGTATTTTTGGTTTTTTTATCTTTTTCAGGGTTTTTAATCATATTTAATATTAATTAATTTTTTTAATTTTTATATTTTATGTTTTTATTTTATTTTATTTTTATTTTTCCAATATTTAATTTCTTTTCTTTTTAATAAGTAATAATATATTTATGCATATATAATAATATGTATTATAGAAATAGTATATAAGATATAAATATATAATAAATTTATAGAACCAGGAAAATACAACTAAATATAGTACTTTTATTTTTTGAAGGGTATTTAAAATATATTTAGGTTTTATAATTAATTAATAATAATAATAAGTATTTATAAGCATATATATGTAAAAATAATATATATATATATATGCTTTTATATTTATAAATAGTTCTAACTCGAAATTTGCATAATAAAAGGTTTTTAATCTTTTATATATTTTCTCATTTTTTTGTGAATTTGTTGGTATTTTTTTCTAACTTGTAATTATTCTTAAAGTCCAAAATACGTAGTTAATAAATAGGAAGAATTATATTAAGATTTCAAAATAAATAATAAGTTAAAAATAAACTAACTATTTTTAATATATAATAATATGTATATAAAGAAATATATAATATATTGCTTTTTTGGAATTTTTGAGAATATTTTCTAAATTCTGAGGGTTAGAGGGTTTTTTCAATTTTTAAGTTTGCTTTTGATTTTTTGTGATTTTTGGTCTATAGTTATTTTATACAATAATATATAATATATATTTTGGGGAATTTCTAAATTAGTTTTTTATTTTTTGTAATTTTATATATAAATAAGGAATAAATTACACCTAAATGATTTTTAATAAATGGAAAAAGAAAAGTAAATTAAAGATAAAATACATAGCGAGAATAGACATAATATTGTGCATTTATTATAATTTCCATGAATTTACATTCATAGGATCTATTTAATGACAAATAAAATGTACAAAATTAATTACAACGTGATGATAGAGGCATATTTGCAATAATAATAAATGTAGAGGGTGTACATGCAAAATATCCAAATGCTTTGAACTAAAACACAACTTTCTTGTACTAAAAGCAAATAATATAACCCGGAGTGGTTAAACGTGGGGCACCATGTAAGCTGACATGCGCTGGACCTAAACATAATTTACTAAAATGGCAGGGGACCAAATATAAATTTTACACAAAATATTAGCAGTATTTAAATAGTTAAATGGTCTTTGAATATATACAAAAATATACGAGGGGTCCTATGCAAATTACCCCTTAATACATGCACGATCATAGGGCGGAGAGGCACCTAAGTGGCTAATCCAGTGGCTCGTGTGGCATACCGCTTTGTTTAATTCCAATGACCCAGATTAGATCTTCGTCGTGCCTCTCATCCGATGGTGGTTGGGTGGCCTGGAAGAACACCATAATAACAAAGGTCCAGCGAGCTTTGTTCACTGATTTTGCTTGTCTCCATCCACCTCATCCCTTGTTGTGTGGCTCCTCTTCTTCTTGGGAGCTTCACGTGTCTACAGGAAGCCTTTAGGATGGCTAGGGCTTGTCGGAGGAGCCCTGGAGCTCAGATGAACTAGAGACACTCTTCAAACTTTGAAGTGCTACTAAGGGGATTGTCTTAATCGTGGTAATGCACCATAAGGTTAAGGGGGTAGAGGTCTATCCCCTCAGCCCTCTACAGAAGCTGTAGATGCATAAGGAAAGCGAGTCAGGGGTGCTCCGAAGAAGGTGGCAGAGGGAGCTCTGGCTCACGCTTAATACTTACGAGATCAAGGAACAAACAAGGGGGACATATGGAGCAACGTAAGGGGAAGAAATGAGGGTGAAGGGGCGTCAGAACAATGGAGGAATAAAACAGATTTGGTGCCAGAGGTGAAGGCTCTGACCATTTTAGTTTTTAAAATTAAGCTAATGCCATGACTAAACTATGAAATTAACAAAAAAATGATGCTAAATAAATGAATTGCAAGGTAAATAACCTAACCTATCAACTTAGAGAAGGAGAAGCTCACTAGTGATGAATGTTGGTGAACTTGGACCGCCTCAATCCTAACTTTGTCCATTCCGAATAGAATGGGGAGTCTAGATCAAGGATCAAAATCAAAAAGATATCCAGAGGGGGTATTTATAGGGATGGTTTCCCGCCAAAAAGGTGAGGAGACGGCGGGAGGCTCGATGGCGGTAAGTGGAGATGCTGACATGGGCATGGGAGAAGGACAAAGGGGATATATGAGAGTGGTGATCTCGAGGGAAATTTGGAAAATGGGGCATGCGTGAAAAAATGGAGAAGTCAGGGGGTAGGTGTCTGACATGGCAGACAGTTGAGGAAGGACAACTGACCTGCCCAATCGACAATCCTTGGCCTCTGGTTCGTCCACATGGACCAACCAGAAAAATGGGATTTATAATTTACTTATTAATTCTATAAAAATTATTAAATGATTTATTTAGTTTTTGGTTAAAATATGAAAAAACTCATACTTTTATGTAGTATTTTATTATGATTTTTATTTACTTTTACAATTTACTTATAATATGTTAATCAACAACAATCAATCACCTCCGCCCATCCATATATATATATATATATGGGGAAAATGGGGCTGCCCCCGCCCCATTTTTCGCAAAATTGTTTTATATTTTTTGGGAAAATATCACCATGTATGTTCATTCTTATATCCCTCCTATATGTCATTCGAATTTCGTCAGAAACAAAGACTCCAATAACCTCCATCCAAACGTCATTTTTTTTAACGGTCGTGGGATTTTTTAAATCGACCCTGTCTGGATGGAGGTCGTAGGAGTCTTTGTTTCTGACGAAATTCGAATTACATGTAGGAGGGATATAAGGATGAATATACATGATGATATTTTTTTAAAAAAATAAAAAAAATAGCCCAAAAATAGGGTGGGGCGGCCTGGGGGCAGCCCTATCAACCCCTTTGTGTGTGTGTATGTATGTATGTATGTGTGTGTATGTATGTATGTATGTATGTATGTATGTATGTATGTATGTATGTATGTATGTATGTATGTATGTATGTATGTATGTATGTATGTATGTATGTATGTATGTATGTATGTATGTATGTATATATATGAAATAAAAATATGTGAAGAGTCAAAATCTATTTCATTTAACTCTATAAAATGTGTATAGTGGACAAGGGGTAAAGAGTCAAACTCTAGGGAGCAAATTGGTAGGTATATTAATTAATAATATTTATTGCTAATAAATAATAATTAATTTTGCACTTTTTAGCTTTTTATGTGTGGTTTTTTGTTATATTTAATTTTTAAGAATTTTTATTTATTTTATATTTTCAATATTTAATTTTTTATTTTATTTCCTCTTTAATTTTTCAAAATTTTAATTCATATATAATTATTAAAATAAATATATAATTATATGTAACAATAATATGTATTGTATTTAATATAAGGTATATATATATAGGGTTTTATGTTTTTATATATACAATAATATCCTAAAAATATAAAAAAATAAATTTTTTGTGTTTTTATAATTTTCTCAATTTTCATATTTATATATATTTTTTGTTATTTTGAGTTTTTTATAGAAATATAATGTACAAAATAGTGAAGAGATTAAATGTCAAAAATTATGTTAGGTTTAATAAATAGAAATAAGTCAAAAATTATCTTAAAACTATTATTAATATATAGTATATAATATAGAAAATTCACAAACAAAAATATATTTATAATAAAATTTCACTAATTTTTATAAGTATTTTAGAGTTTTAAATTTTTAAGGTTTTTATTTTTATTTTTAGTAATTTTTGGATATAAGATAAAAAATATAAAAAATATAACTAATATATCTTTTTAGTAATTTTTTGACGTCCTTTTCTAATATTATGGGTTTTATTATTTCAATAAAATAGAAATGCATGTTTTGTATTTGTAATAAATAGGAAAATATATAAAATTTCATGCAAAAATTAGCATAAATAAACATTCTGTCAGATGTTCAATGTTATTTTCCTACTATATTTGAAGCAAAAAACTATTTAGTAAAAATAAAATGCAAGAAATAAAAGAAGTAGCAGAAGGACCATTAAGCAATTATTTAAAACATTTAAGTCATTATAATAAGTCCTAATATTTGAAGGGTACACTATCAATTTTTATAGACCTTCTTGTGTCGCAATAGGTTAGGTAGAAGGACCCAAATGTAAATAATAAAAAGTTCCCTATTTAAATTACAAAGCATCAGGAATTTAAAATATTACACGTAATGTACGAAAATCGTTAGGGTATTTTTGCATATTACCCACTTATACGGGAGATCTGGTGGTCCCGAGCGCATCCAAATGGTGCCACTTAAGTGCATCTACGACGGAGAGGGCACATCGGTTAAGCCTGATTGGATGGACCAAATTAGATCTAGGTTTATCCTCTTATCTGACGGCCCTCGAGGACCTTAGAAGAACAGAGAAGAACAAGCTCTTCCTTGAACTTCGATATGGTCCTCCACCTCGCTCCAGCTGATTCTGAGGCTACTGGTCAACCTAGATCCTTATTGAGGCTCCCCCACGTCTGCAATATGCCCTCAATGGAGTCCAAGTCCTAGATATGGGTGTATGGAGGGTTCTTTACTTCAGACGAAATGGAAACCAAGTCAAGCTTTGATTCCACTCCCAAGTGCCCTTATTGAGCCTCAAACATGCACAAAAAGTTTCTAGGGCTCGAAAGCGAGGCTCACGACCCAATATTGAAGCTTTTAGCATATGAAATGGAGGAGATGGAGATGCTCCGGTGATGGGTGAAGATGTAAAGTCGGAATCCCTGATCTATGCAATATCATGGTCGAGGGATGAGTTGAGATGATGGAGCAGATGTTGGGGAGTGAGATGGTGATGGAGTGGAGTCAGAAAAAGGTGGATTTTACAATGGAGCTCTATGCTCCAACAAATTTAAAAATTAGAACAAAGCTAAACTAATAGAAATCGAGTGAGACTACCACTAATTCTATATCAAGGAAACGAAATGCTAATTAATAGCTCAAACTTGGTCGTATGAACCTAGGAGAAAAGAGCCTTTACTGGAGCAAGCTAGGCAATGGAGGACCACTTATCCTCCTTCTTGTCCTCCCTAACAAGGTTGGGAGCCTCCTTTATCGTTGAAGACTAAACCCAGAGAATCCCTTTGGGATTACGAAGAAGGAAGAAGGATCAAAAAATCAAAAGAGGAGCCCAGTTCTTATTTATAGAACAAGGTGAGGAGGCTTCGAAAATTGATTCTTGTGGTGTATACGATGGGCTTCTAATCGAAGAAAGATTATGGTGAGATAGGTGGTCATACCCTGAATATATTTAGCGAAGGAAGCAACCTCCATCGAACAGCGAATCAATGCCAAAAATAAGATAAAGTTAAAGGGTAGGAGAAGTTCACAGGTCTAACAAGGGAGGCTAAGGGACCAAAATCCCACCTCTTTAAGAATTTAGAAGTGTAGTATAGGAGATGGAAAATGATCTATCAAAAATCACAAATTTTGAATATTGTGGAATATTTAGTTCTTGGAAAGTGTATCAAGGTTGAATACAGGGAACATTGCATTTTGAGTTGCTTGATTTTTAATTAATCTAGATAATCAATTAATTGCAATACTAATCCATATGTCAAAAAATAATGCAGATGTAGATGAAGATGTAATCAAATAATGAAAATTTAAAAGTAAATATCTATAATACAAGAGAAGAAGAGAGAGAAAGAAAAGAATCTAAGAGTGGAAATCTATATCTCTCAAAAATATGATGAAGTGAATCCCTGAATTAATCGCATATAAAATAAAGACCAAGTCATATTAATAAATCAAATTCCAAACATGTAGGTGATCAAGTCATTTATAGTCAAAGATGGTCAAGTTAGAATAATCCCCAAATTTCCTGCAATTATCAAGAATTGGAAAATAGATTCCAAATTCAAGAGCTCCAAAAAATTGATACAAAGATCTAAGAAATATAACAAAGAGAGATTTATCAAATAGGAATCCAAAATAACATGCTAGAAAAATCAATCCTCACTTTTAATCAAATATATTTAACTCTAGAGCATTTTCCTGCAAATACTAATGACCATTAATCAACAGGGACATAATCTAATCAAATCTCTGACGAATCACTGAGTACGTGACTTAATATGCACTCGTTGCAATACGTGTACTTGGTAAATTGTTCATAACTGAGAAAGGATCTCCATGAAGAGTGTCTCGGCTTTAATTTATTTACCGGGCAAGTCCAGCGTTGAACACAGGGAGGCAAAAGAACAACTTTGGGTTAATTCAAAAATTTAGATCTACGTTTCCAATGATGATTTTTTTATTTTTTAATGCAAAAATAATGTGAAATGCAATATGCTGGTGAATTAAGATACTATGAAAGCACACAACTTAGCCAAATTAATTTTAATAGGAAATAAGTCCAATTTAATCATATTATATTTTTTTGAAACTTAATTTAGTGATGAAAGCAAAAAAGTTTTTTTAAATTTTATGAATTAAAATACAATCATAAAAAATGCATACTTTCTGTGTGTTTTTACGCAATTTTTCACACAAATGGAATGCAAAAATTATGAAAATATACTGGAAACAAAACATGATGCAATGAGTATACAATAATTTTTTTGGAATTTTCTCACAAAATATGAATTTTTATGAATTTTTCAATGGAAACAGAGTGACAATAAGTAAATAATTGCAAATAAATCCACATTATCAAATTGGCCAGAGTGTCAATTATCTCAAAAAGATATTTCTTTGAGCAATTCACGAGAGTTGAAATTTCACAAAATAGGTGTGTGACGATTTAATTTAAAATTAATTACAAAAATCAATCTACATTTTATTCAAGGCGCATAACTCCAATTAAGATGAAATTTGGATAGTAATTAAATCATGTTCCATCATTCCTGATTTTTTTAGAATTTTTAGAGCAATCGTGAGCTATATATGAATTTAAGAGCTTAAATTGGGTAAAATATGCAAAATTTCACTTGAACAATTTTATTTAATACACAATATCTCACAAAAATCCAAATAAATAAGAAAATGGTAGACAATTAGTTGCTCAACGTCATGTTATTTTTCATCGAATAAACTGATGGGAAATTGACGTCCAAATTAATGTGAAAATATAAGATATGAACAAAGAAGAACCTTCTTCTTCGATAGGAGGAGGTTAGGGCGTAGGGAGGAGTCACGGCGCGCAGTGGCGGAGTGGGCAGCGTTGGGCGGTGCGGCGGGTGTTTGTTGTGATGAAGGTGGTGTGCGTCATACTAGAGCGAGGATGCAGTCGGTGGAGGTGTGGTATGGGGCCACGTGGAGAGGGAGCAGTGTCGCCCACAGGATCACGACTGTGCATAGGAGGGCAATGTACGGTGGTTGCCGCTCAGGTTGAGCATCTAAGGGGATGGCCACTGCTAGCAGTGGCTCGCTGCTGGTACACACCAAAGTGAAGACATTGCTTGCGATGCGACTTGCTCTTCAATGACTTTGCTTGAACCCATCGGAGTATTGCTAACTTTAGCTACACAACTTGACTATGACATCTTCTACATGTGAGTCAATATTGCTTTCCTCTATGAATACCTCTTTGAGGATATTCACATGAAGCAGCCCCAGGGCTTCATGACTGAGGAAAGCAAGGTGTGCAAGCTAGAGAGATCCATATATGGACTCAAATAAGCTTCTTGTAGTTGGAACATCAGATCTGATGAAATTATAAATGTTATGATTTCAGATAGAATCTTGATATACCATGTGAATCTTAGTGGGAGTACCATTGTGTTCATCATGTTGAATATAGATGATATCCTAATCATTTGGAATGATATAAGGATAATAATAAGTATTTTATAATCGGGTTATTCCAAACCTTGGGATATGGTCTCATGGATATCTCTTGGATCTTAGTTCTTAAGGTTTTCAGAAGCAAAGAGAAGAGGGAATTGCGACCGTCACATTTGTAGTGCACCTTGGACATATTCCATCTTCTGGAAAATTCCAAGAAAGGCTTCCTTCCCTTAAGATATGGTACTGACCTATCAAAAGGGATAGCACCTCAAAGAATTGAGGAAGTGAATGCTAAAACCGCTTGCCCTTGTGCATCAGTTACAAGAAGTCGAGTATATGCTAGATGTGTATGAATGTCAGATGCCTACCATGTAGTGGGAGTAGTAAATTGTTACTAATCCTACTGTGGAGATAAAACAATTGGTTGCAGTAATGACAATATCTTCAAAGATGACGAAACTTAGAGATAATGATCTCAAAGTCTATCTTCAAAAGTTTAAGACCTTGTAGATAGTGATCTATAAGGGTCTTAACTATAGATACTTTAGGAGATAGAGATCTCCAGCAATAAAGGTATTCTTAATGGATTATGGGAATACTGGTTATAATAATTATTGAGCAGTAGTGTCTAAGACATTATAATTGCTTTAAGAAGATTGAGTATTGGTTGCATAATATGCAACAATCGCATTGGATGCGAGCACTATTACTAGGGATATGCAAGTGTTGTAAAAGGAATTGGTGTAGACTCTTGGGAACAGAGTGACCGATCAACTTACCTAGATAATTTTCTAAATAGCATATGATTGTAACATGTGTGTGTGTGTTTAAATGATTAGCCAATTAATGGCTCTTTGGGCTAGTGGGAGATTGTTGGACATGCAAGCCCATGGCGAGACATTATGCAATAAATGTTGTTACGAATATCATTCCCTGATCTTCAATGAAGAGTAATTAATTTGTATAATTGGTCCCTTAGTACAATTAGGGTTATGTACCATGTCCATCTTAATGATCATACAGCTGTTGATTCAATAATTGAATCATAGAGTCTGGTGCTTAAATGAATATCTAAAGAGTTAGATTGAGGACTCATCAAGCATCATCAAATGATTGTTAAGAGATGATCTCCAGCTTGAGTAGAAGATGGCAATCCTCTCTCTTTTGATTGATATCTAACCAACCATTTGATGCAGGTCCCCTGCATAGGAATAGAGATTTGGAGGTGTTAGATAAGTTAGGTCAAAGAGTTGACTTAACGAGATCAAGACAACCAACATCCTATGTTGTATGTTGTCACGATATATTACTATATATATCTGAGTATGTACATTTGACAGACCAATATGTTGATGACCTAATAAAGGTTTATACACCGGCACGCTAGTGTGCATGCAAGGGCATATGGGTAAGACGATCTCTCAAAGGGATCATACAAGTTCATTACTGAACCGAAAAACATGAGCTCACTGATGAGATATTGGGAAGAATCAAATTTCGTGTACAGTCATCTCGCTTTGGAAGCTTGATTGAATTTATAGGTTTGATATATACTTTTGGAAAGTATATGATTAAGACCTAGGTATGATATATGCTTTTGGAAAGCATATGATGGATACCGACTCCCAATGATCGATTGAGAAACTTAAAGATAAAATCATGAAGTAGACATTATAAAATTGATCTAATAATTTTGGTTTATTCTAGGTTTTCCAATATGCAGGATGTACGGGTATTTGGAATACCTAAGGGTGATGCGATCATGAACAATTGTATAACCATGACACTTCCATTCCAAGGGAGTGATGAAATGGGTCTGGATTTTAGTGACTCCTCTCAGTAGAGAAGTAATCTGATCTTGGTTCAAATGTTGGACATTGATCTGAATATGATTCAGATGCAATAAGAAGATTATGCAGTCTTGATTTAATCAAGAATCTATGAGAAGCCTGAGATCTAGATTTGAGATGTGATCTCAATATCCAAGTCACAATACGTGGAACAATGCAATCGCCCTGTCCTTATCTCCAAGTATCCGCAAAGAAAGTGCATTATCCTTGAAAGAGTTCAGGATAATTTCATTATTAATATCGATATCCAAGCATTGAGAAAATTTATAATTGAATGTGATTTAATTATCATGATTAATATGAATTCTATTCATATTATAAAGAGAGTTATCTAAGATAATTAAATGTGATTTAATTATCAAAGATGTGAATAATGTGAACGTGATTCATATTATTTGGGAACATGAAAATAGAGATCCAAGATAACTAAAAGTTATTTGATTATGATGGATATGAATAATATGGATAGCACTATCCATATTAATCATATATATTATAAATGTGACTTAAAATATATAAGAGAGAGATATTTGTAATTTACATTTATTAATTAAATGTTGATGTGAATTGGATTCACGTTGGACATTAATTGAAAATGTAATTTACATTTTATTTTGGGTTGTGAATGCGATTCACAAGTTTCAATGGCATGATCGAAATTATCAAAAAATAATTTGAAATTATTTTTGTGAATAATTATGTAATTAATATTGTTGTATATATGGATTATATATTGAGATAGGAGATCTCAACTATTATGGAATGAAAGTCACATCATTCCATATAAGGGGGGACAACCATGTTGAGCACCCTCAACATGTGTCTGTCCATCCTATATACATGGAATGTTGGTTGCTTTAACTCCAATCCACTCCATATTTGTTGTTTTAATTTAAATTGAATTATATTGATTGATTTTCAATGTATTTAATTTATTTAAAAGACAACAAATTATTGTTGCAAATTTGTGCAACAAAATGATGGCCATTGAAAGAAACACAAATCAATGTGAGCCATTGGATTTGTGTTGTCCATGAGATCCATGGATCTCAAAACCCTATATAAGAAGAGGCACCCCTTGCTCTTCTTAAGTTTACAAGTTAGACAACATATGCTCTCTCTCTTTATCTCTACACGCCCTCTCTCTCTCTCATATGGTCGTCCACAATGGAAGCCCTAGAAAGAGTCTCTGTAAAGCCATGAAATTGGCATCTCTCGAATGCCATATCATAAGATCCGACTCGTCAAGAAAAAACAACGTAATTTGTTTCGTGTAAATCGGACTTCGTTTCGATTTATTATGATTTTCGGAAGAAAGAGAAGTAAGGAGGGTGAAGACGTCATTAACCCGTAATGATTGTCATTAAGACTAATTAAGCATGATTAAAGAAATTAATGACAGATTGAAAACTACTAATGATCATTAGCAAACACTAATCAATAGTTAGAAAAAGATAAGCGTATGTTGTGAAAGTTAAATGTGATTAGTGAAAGTTAATCACGATTAGTGTTAATTAAGTGTCATTAATGAATCTAGAATCCTCTGGAATAATCTAACTTGAGCCCTAAGTTTCGGATAAGTTTTATCCAAAACCATGGGCCAAAACCACGGGTTCTAACCACGGTTAATGGCTAAACCATGGTTTACTAACCATGGTTAGCAATTTTCTGGAGCCTATAAATACCCCCCCCCATCCATTCATTCTCTACAATTTCCACTACCACCACCACCCAAGGACTAGGGTTGAGAGGTCAGGAGGAGGAGTGGGAGGTGGGCAAAGAATGCTAGAGAAGTGCTGCCGGGAGAACAAGGAGGAGGAAGGTATGATCCTCTCTTAGTTTGCTTCGTAAGCTAGACGTTCAATTCATCCTCTTTTCTTCCAAGTTTTGTTCTTGATTCATCTTTCTTTCTAATTCGTTTCCTGTTGTGGTTCGAGGAGAAACTGGTGTAATACCCTACTTAGGTGCAGGCGGCTATGCACGTCAGTGAACCCTGTGATTCGTTACACATTCACTCACTAAGACGTGTGGTGTCTACTGATTCTCCAGTGCTTATTGTTCTTTCTTTTCCGTTTTTTTAGTTTTTTTGATGGAGAAATCTGTGTAGTCTCCTACTTAGGTGCGGGAGGCTATGCACGTCAGTAAACCCTATGATTCATCACACATTCACTCACCTTAGACGCGTGGTGTCTACCGATTCTCCATCGCTAAAAGTTTGATTATATTATTTCAGTTTCGCTATTATTTTCCTCTCGATTATTTTATAGAGGAAACTCTTCTCCTTTTTATTTTTAAATATGTCCCGATATAAGGGGAAATTCTGCCAAACTTTTCCGAGAAATATGTCCCGATATAAGGGGAAACTCTGCCGACATTTTCTGAGAAATATGTTCCGATATAAGGAGAAACTATGCTGAAATTTTCCTAGAAATATCACCCCATATAAGGGGAAGCTTTGCTGAAATTTCAAGAGAAAATATGTTCTTGGCGTTCTTCGTGTTCTTCGCGTTCTTGGTGTACTTCGTTCGTTCTTTACGTTCTTGACACGTTATTAGCAGTTTTGATACGAAAATGAAATTCATTCGTTTCAAGAGCCTTAAAGAATCCTTCAGGTTTGTGTACCAAACACACCTAACCTAAGGAAAGATATCTTACGAGAAGCGCACTGCTCAAGATTATCTATTCATCCAGGAATTACAAAGATGTATAAGGATCTTCATTCATACTTTTGGTGGCCGGGAATGAAGAAAGATGTTGCTGAGTTTGTGAATTCATGTTTCACTTGCCAGCAGGTAAAGGGTTCACACCAAAAGCCACCAGGATTAATGCAACCCCTCCCTATACCTAAATGGAAATGGGAAAGCATTTCCACGAATTTCGTTATTGGTTTACCTTAGACGGCTGGTAGTAAAGATGGTATTTGGGTTATAATAGATCGTCTAACGAAGGTAGCACACTTTATTCCAATAAGCTTATCTTTCACTCTAGACCAGCTTGTTGAGTTATATATTACACATGTGATTCGCCTCCATGGTATCCCAAAGGAAGTAGTTTCCGATCGAGATTCACGATTCACCTCACACTATTGGGAGAATTTCATGAAAGCCTTAGGTACACAACTATGCTTAAGCACAACATATCTTCCACAAACATATGGTCAATCAGAACGTTGATAAATCTCGTATTCATCATGCTAAAATTCATCTACTAAACCCCTAGCTTAATCAAACCAAGAAAAACCACCTTTAATTCTTTATTTTTATCTTGTATGACATTGTGTATAATTAACCCTTAATTATTTGTATTTAATTTCCTTTATTCTTATTGTAATTATTTTATCATCAAAAACCCCTAAAAATTAGGTAGATAAATTGTCTATAATTCGCTGACCATTAAAAATAATAAAAAAATATAAAAACATCTCAAAACCAAAAAGCCGGTATTTTTATCCCCCTTAAAAATACACCCAAAAATACGTTTTGTACAAATGACATCTTTTGACCTTTTTTCCAACATTAAAGTTGTAGATCTCGTCGAGATGAGCAACTTTCATGTTTTAACTTTTTCCTAATTTCGCCTCTAACTATTTCTTTTGTATTTTTTTGTATTTATCCTTCTGATTTTTCTGATTAGGCCACGTGGCGCCCTCTGGGCCGCCCACGTGGCCCGCTTCCCCTTACGCCACCCGGTACCCATCATAGCCGTTGGATCCACTCCGTCCCGCCTTCATCTGAACCGTCCACCATTGCTCCACTCCCCAGCCATCAGATCTAACTTCCAAATCTAATCCTCGCCGCTACCTAGCGCCCCATCTATAGCTGTTAGATCTAGTTCCTATCCTATGGCTGCCATCTCTCTACTTCACCCCCTCACTGTAGTCGCCCGATCCCACGTGCATCCAACCGTCGATAGTGACTCACGTAGACCTTTCTCCCAGGCCATTGGATCTTTTCCAAATCGCATCCTATCCATCCATCAGCACCTATCTCTGCCGTACGATTAGATCTTCTAATCTTATCTTCACCCTTCATCCGCGCCTTCATCCAAGCCGTTGGATCGCTAGATCCAACGGCTGTGGGTCATCGTCTTCCTCCTCTCCAGCCATTACACCATGTGAGACCACCGCCCCCTTCCTATTTTGGAAGGCGTCTCCAACCAACCCTCCTCATCGTAACACCACCTTCACGTTGCCCTACCCTCTGCCATCCTCGCGCGACCACCATCATGCACGGCTATCACTCCTCCATTAAATCCTCGATCGTCGAAACCCCCCTCTTCACCACGTAACCGTCAGCCGATCTCCGCCTATTTAAGCCATCCCCCGTCGCCTGAGACCCTCATCCACCATTCTGGGTCTTCGACCCAGCCTCCGGCTCTCTGGTGACAGCGGAGGAGCCCTCGCATGGAGGCGACGATGGCCGATCATCCCCCGGTGTGATCCATGGTCATCTGACCATGCTGCGATCACCCCGTGCGTCGCTAAGCATCGAAGACTGGCTGCCTTCATCGTGCGATGACCGGAGCAACGATTGCTGCTCAGCCCAAGCCGCCTCCTCCACCAGGGTTCCCCTCTCCGACGAGGTCCCCTCTCCCCTTCTTTTTCCTAATTTTCTCCTAATTTATTCACCGTATACCATCGCTGCCACCCTCACCTGATCACCCCACGACATCCACCCGACCACCAGCATCCTCGCCAAGACCCCTCCCTTCTCCAGAACCTCCCTCAGATCCGGACCCCCTTCTACTCCACCTCGCTGGAGAAGAAGATGCAGGCCACCGCCTCTCGTCACCTCCACGGCCTTCCACTCACCTCACACGCACTCCCACACCTTAATCTTCGGCTATACTAACAATTGCAGGTGCTTCCATCGTCATTGGCCGGGAGATCAGATCGGAGCTCATTCGCGCTCTTCTCCTCCGACGGGGTTCCACCAATCTCCCCCTCCGACCAGCTGTGTGGCCTCGCCATACCTCCAGGAGCTTCTCCGACCTTCCAGAAGTCTTCCCCAACCTCCAGATACTGACGCGGATCATGGAGGAGCAAACGACAGGTCACCGGAGCCCCACCTCCTCCTATGGCCCGCGGAGGAGGAAGAACTTACAGATGTCGTCCGATCATCTGGATCGGACGGCTACGATGAAACCATGTGGTGATCCGAGCCACAGTCCGCCCCAACAGGCTCGGATCCACCGAACTCGAGCCAAACCATCTAATGAAGCCACGTGGCCCGAACCTGAGGTGTCTCCCGAGCCTAGGCGCCTCATGTGCACCGCATGTGAGGTCCTAGGAAATTTTCATGAAAGACCCCGGATGTTTTGGTATTTGCAGCTTGGTCCCCAGGCACGTGCCTCACGTGCGTGCCTGGGTAAATTACAAGGTATCCCTCAGATTTTCTAGAAATTGCAAAAAGGTCCCCGCGCGTGAAAAAATATAAAGAGGCCCAGGCGATTTTTATTATTTGCATTTAGGTCCCTCCAAGGATCTAAATGTAATATTATCCTTTTTATTTCTTGTACTTTTATTACAATTATGCCCCTGCATTGTTTTCTTTATAACTTGAGCTTCATAGGTCCAAATTGCATGATTTTTAGTGTCATTTTGATCCTTGTTCCGTCCTCTACATCATAGCATGTTTAATTTTCTCATCCAACATCATTTTAAATGAAGTGAATTTGTGTGATATATGGTAGTCCTGCTCTCCTTGTTCTTGCTTTGATTTGATGATTTTTCTTCATATTGTGATTAAAACGACCCTGATTTCTATTTTTATTTTGTTGCTCATATTTTTAGGGTATATTTGTAATCTTCTATCTGCGTATAAATTCCTCTGCATTATTTTCATGCATCCTCTTAAAATTGCATAAAAATCAACTAAAAATTGCATACATCATGGCATTGCCTTGTAATTAGCATAGTGCATCATACAGAACTGAAATTGATAATTTATTCACACTGAGCTTCATTGATCAAAATTCGATAAATAGATTAAGTAGCTATGTCCTTGTGTTCGACCTTGGTAGACTCACCAAGTATAAATACTCCACAGTATTCAAAGATTGTCGTATTTTGATCAACCGATTTTCGCCTCCTATACTACAATTATCAATTATTAAAGATACGAATTTCGCGTTCATCAAATGACGTCATTGTCGGGGATATGGCTTAACTTAAGTTATTTGTTGAAATATTTTTGAATTTTTTCGAGATATACAGGTCCTCATTTCATGCATTATTTCTTGCATCATAACTGCTGATTTAATTTCTCTGTATGTTCTAAATTTTCTCTTTTGTGGCAGGGCCCATGAAAATTGAGGACGCTTGATCTTCATGGAGGCGTGAAGTCAGGAGCTTCCGTTGAAGATGTTGTAAAAGAATTTGTGAAGAAATTCTGATATTTTAATCAGTCAACCTGTATTTGCATCCTGCAAAAGAAACATGCATGTGCATATTTATTTCCAGTTTTTGCATGTTGTAAAAAGAAGGTAGATCACTTGATGATCTACCCACACCCCACACACAACACACTTGCACATACACACTCATCCCCACCACCTCCCTCTGTATATTTTACACTCTCTCTCTCTCTCTCTTTGTGTATATTTCACCAACCCCCCCCCCCCCCCACACCCTTGTATCATAGTACAGACACCCCCCCAACTCAAACCTTACTTAGGTTATTTGTAGCCTAAGTATAGGGGGGACCTGCCTGCTCATCCCTCCCTCGTATTGTCTTCTTGCACTTAGGTCAATTTTTGGCCTAAGCATAGGGGGACCCTATTCCTCAGTACCGATATATCACTCTATATTTGATCGAGCCTTGGCATCATGGCACTTGTGCTATGAGGACATAGAAAAATTTAAGTATAGGGGGGTATATTGTATAGTACTGTATAATTGTTTTAAAAAACTTTTTGAAAAATTTATTTTCAGGCTTGGTTTTGGTAAACCTGTGAACTGGGTTTTGTAAAAACCTTGTAAAAATATTTTCTTAAAAATTTTAAGGATTTAATCTATGTAAATAGACCTTTTCAAAAAATGAAAAATTGAACACCTTTGATTTAGACTCTGGCTACTAGGCTTAGTAGACACTTTCAGTGAGGGAACTTCGGTCTCTCTTAGCAGAGTGGGTGGTTTAAAGAACACCGCATATGGACCCATCCTTAAGGATCACGGGTCTATTTATCGGCTCGTACTTACACCCATACTAGCTGAGAGCAGATACTTTTATTCATTTGAGCTTGGACCAGTCATTGTCTCTTCCAAGAATAAAAAAATTGAAAATTAAAACCCATAAAAATATGTAAAAGTCAAAAATCACACAAAACTCACTAACCAAGGAGGTGGTGTATTCCTGACATAAACACATTCACTCAAGGCTTGAGGATTTTGAGGGAATTGGATTTCTGCGATCTTGGAAGTCTGAGTTAACATGCCTTAGTCACTAGGGTTTTAAAACTTAATTGTCCACACTTCCCTAGTTTGAAAGATTTGAGCGCTATATTGCACTCTCCATCTCTACCTTTAAAAGAATATGATCAGCACAAACACTCCACAACTGCATGTTTGATGAGATGAGTTGAGTTATCACTTGAGGAACTAGGACTAGAGATTTGAGTTTAGACCCGATCTGAAGATATTCGAGGATGGGATAAAGTTAATGAAGGCTTCAGAAAATCTGAGTGTCAGCAAAACCCTAGCCAGTATGTGAACAAGATTCATATGCTATCTCTTTTATACCTACCTAAAGTGCCAGGTTGTGATGAAACTTAATGAATATTGTTGATCAGTATGCACCAACCTTTGGTAAAAGCAGTGGAGCTAGCCAACAAAAGCTATGAAATGTGAAAGAAAAGCTCTATCAACCAAGACAAATTATAAATGAGCTTCCACCAATGGCAAGCGCTCCCAAACATTTTCAAAGTGTCCACTTGGACCAAGCGCTAATTAGGACCAAGGAGTCGTGGCTAACACCAAAAAAGGGCTAACATCGTAAATGCTACAAGCTTGGGTGTCGAAGGTATCTTAGATACTCAAAAGAGACACACCCCGGTGTACTCCCAGATTAACAAGTGCAGACGACTCCAACTCTCTTGACGGACACATTGGTCAACAATTTAAAAATTTATATGTGTTGACTAAAAAGGCACTCGAGAGGCCCCTTGTTCCTATGTGAGGGAGAGAAAAATAGACACAATCTTATGCCCTCATCATCTGACCGTCCATCTACACTTTCAAGTCTGACAAACTAAAGAGACGGTTGATTGAAACAAGAATAGGCTTATTCCCTAGCATCGAGGATGAGGTCTATAGAAGAATCTTTGGACTGGAACTTTGGGTGATGCCTAGGCTCGACTCTCATGAAATGCAGTACACTAAATTTCATATCCTTATACTGTATGTACAAAAAGAGAGTCTGATAATTAGACAAGTTGGATTCCTTAAGACTAGAGCATGGATAAACACATAATTTTAGGATATCTTAAATTAAGGGTCTTCGAAAGATTGAGCCTAAGAAATCTTCACTTGCACTGTCAGGAATTAATCCGACTCCTTCATTCTTTAGATGCTCAAGGACGAGCATGGTTTAAGTATAGGGGTATGATGAATCTCGTATTCATCATGCTAAAATCCATCTATTAAACCCCTAGATTAATCAAATCAATAAAAATAACCTTTAATTCTTTATTTTTATCTTGTATGATATTATGTATAATTAACCCTTAATTATTTGTATTTAATTTCCTTTATTCTTCTTGTAATTATTTTATCATCAAAAACCCCTAAAAGTTAGGTAGATTAATTGTCTATAATTCACTGACCATTAAAAATACTAAAAAAATACAAAAACATCTCAAAACCAAAAAGCCGGTATTTTTATCCCCCTTAAAAATACCCCCAAAAATACGTTTTGTACAAACGACCTCTTTTTGCTTTTTGTCCGACATGAAAGTTGTAGATCTCGTCGAGATGAGCAACTTTCATGTTTTAACTTTTTCTTAATTTTGCCTCTAACTATTTCTTTTGTATTTTTCTTTGTATTTATCCTTCTGATTTTCTGATTGGGCCACGGGGCGCTCTCTGGGCTGCCCACGTGGCCTGCTTCCCCTTCCGCTACCCGGTGCCCATCGGGGTCGTTGGATCCACTCCGTCCCGCCTTCATCTGAACCATCCACCGTCGCTCCACTCCCTAACCGTCAGATCTAACTTCCATATCTAATCCTCGCCGCTACCTAGCACCCCATCTACAGCCGTTAGATCTAGTTCCTATCTTGTGGCTTCCATCTATCCACGTCACCCCCTTACTGTAGCCGCCCGATCCAATCGTCGATAGTGCCCCACGTAGCCCTTTCTCCCCATGTCGTTGGATCTTTTCCAAACCGCATCATATCCATCCATCAGCACCCATCTCTGCCCTATGATTAGATCTTCTGATCTGATCTTCACCCTTCATCTGTGCCTTCATCCAAGCCGCTGGATCGTTAGATCCAATGGCTGTGGGTCATCGTCTTCCTCCTCTCCAGCCGTTACACCATGCGAGACCACCGCCCCCTTCTTATCTTGGAAGGCGTCTCTGACCAACCCTCCTCATCGTAATGCCACCTACACGTCGCCCTACTTTCCGCCATCCTCGCGCGACCACCATCATGAACGTCCATCACTCCTCCATTAAATCCTCAGTCGTCAAAACCCCCCTCTTCACCACGTAACCGCTGGCCGATCTTCGCCTATTTAAGCCATCCCCCGCTGCTTGAGACCCTCAAACACCATTCTGGGGCTTCGGCACAGCCTCCGGCTCTCTGGTGATAGCGGAGGAGACTTCACATGGAGGCGACGACGGCCGATCATCCCTCGGTGTGATCCATGGTCATCTGACCATGCTGCGACCGCCCCGTGTGTCGTTGAGCACCGAAGGTTGGCTGCCTTCGTCGTGCGATAATCGGAGCAACGATTGCTGCTCATCCCAAGCCGCCTCCTCCACCAGGGTTCCCCTCTCCGACGAGGTCCCATTTCCCCTTCTTTTTCCTTATTTTCTCCTAATTTATTCACCGTATACCATCAGCTGCCACCCTCACCTGATCACCCCCACAACATCCACCCGACCACCAGCATCCTCGCCAACCCCCCTCCCTTCTCTAAAACCTCCCTCAGATCTGATCGCCTTCTACTCCACCTCGCCGGAGAAGAAGATGCAGGCCACCGTCTCTCATTACCTCTAGGGCCTTCCACTCACCTCATACACACTCACACACCCTGATCTTCGTCTATACTAACAATTGCAGGTGCTTCCATCGTCATTGGCCGGAGATCAGATCGGATCTCCTTCGCGCTCTTCTCCTCCGGTGGGGTTCCACCAATCTCCCCCTTCGACCAGTTGTGTGGACTCGTCGCACCTCCAGGAGCTTCGCCGACCTTCCAGAGGTCTTCCCCAACCTCCAGATATTGACGCGGATCATGGAGGAGCAAACGACAGGTCACCGGAGCCCCGCCTTCTCCAGTGGCCCATGGAGGAGGAAGAACTTACAGGTGTCATCCGATCATCTGGATCGGACAGCTACGATGAAACCACGTGGTGATCCGAGCCTCAGTCCGCCCCAATAGGCTCGGATCCACCGAACCTCGAGCCAAGCCATCTAATGAAACCACGTGGCCCGAACCTGAGTTGTCTCCCGAGCCTAGGCACCTCACATGCACCTCAAGCGAGGTCCTAGGAAATTTTCATGAAAGACCCCGGATGTTTTGGCATTTGCAGCTTGGTCCCCAGGCACGTGCCTCACGTGCATGCCTGGGTAAATTTCATGGTAGCCCCAGATTTTCTGGAAATTGTAAAAAGGCCCCACGCGTGGAAAATTTATAAAGAGGCCCAGGCAATTTTTATTATTTGCATTTAAATCCCTTCAGGGACCTAAATGTAATATTTATCCTTTTTACTGCTTGAATTTTTATGATAATTATGCCCCTGCATTGTTTTCTTTACAACTTGAGCATCATAGGTCCAAATTGCATGATTTTGTTTTGATCCTTGTTTCGTCCTCTACATCATAGCATGTTTAATTTTCTCACCCGACATCATTTTAAATGAAGTGAATTTTTGTGATAGATGGTAATCCTGCTCTCCTTGTTCTTGCTTTGATTTGATGATTGTTCTTCATGTTGTGATTAAAACGACCCTGATTTCTATTTTTATTTTGTTGCTCATACTTTTAGGGTATATCTGTAATCTTCTATCTGCGTATAAATTTCCCTGCATTATTTTCATGCATCCTCCTAAAATTGCATAAAAATCAACTAAAAATTGCATACATCATGGCATTGCCTTGTAGTTAGCATAGTGCATCATACAGAACTAAAATTGAGAATTTATTCACACTGAGCTTCATTGATCAAAATTCGATAAATAGATTAAGTAGATATGTCCTTGTGTTCGACCTTGGTAGAGTTGCCAAGTATAAATACTCCACAGCATTCAAAGATTGTGGTATTTTGATCGACCGATTTTCGCCTCCTGTACTACAATTATCAATTATTAAAGGGGCGAATTTCATGTTCATCAAACATACTATTTAGACTTTAGATGATATGTTACGAGCATGTGCCCTAGAATGGAAAGGATCATGGTTGAAACATTTGCCTCTTGCAGAATTCACATAAAACAATAGCTACCATACAAGTATTGGCATGGCACCATTTGAAGCACTTTATGGACGAAGGTGTACTACTCATTTGTGTTAGCAAGAGGGAGGGATAAAGAGCCTTTATGATTCAGATAGACTACAAGAGACACGGGAAGCTGTATAGCTTGCTCGAAAAAGACTATTGACTGCTTAAAGTCGCCAGAAAAGCTATAGTGATACTAGGCGATGAGACCTTGAGTTTGAGGTAGGTGACTTTGTATTTCTCAAAGTATCACCTATGAAGGAAATTCAGAGGTTTGGTGTGCATGGGAATTTAGCACGCAGGTTCGTGGGTCCCTTTGAAATTATTTAGTGCATTGGAAAAGTGGCTTATAAACTTACACTTCCTCCACATCTTTCGGCAGTACATGATGTTTTCATGTATCAAATATGAGAAAGTACGTTAAGGATCCAGAGCATAAGATAAGTTATGATGATTTACATGTTGAGTCAGACTTGACATACCAAGAGATACAGGTGCAAATACTTGACAGGGATATCAAGAAGTTGAGAAACAAAGAGGTGCCTCTAGTTAAAGTTTTATGGCGCAACCAAGAGTTTGAAAAAGAAACATGGGAATCTGAGGTAGAAATGAAAGAAAAGTACCCGTACTTGTTTGAATGATAAAACTATGTATTTGGTATATGTTCATTATAAATGAAAGGATGTTCATTCCCTTTAAGGTTGTTATAGTCTCAATCCTCTTTAAGGTTGTTATGCATGTATCTCTAGTCTCGAGGATGAGACTTCCTTTAAGGTTGTTATAATTTTAGAGCCATGAACTTGGCATCTCTCGGATCCCATATCATAAGATACTGGTCAAGAGAAAACCAATGGACTTTGTTTTGTGTGAATCGGACTTCGTTTCGATTTATTATGATTTTCGGAAGAAAGAGAAGTAAGGAGGGTTAAGACGTCATTAACTTGTAATGACTGCCATTAAGGCTAATTAACCTTGATTAAAGAAACTAATGATGGATTGAAAACCGCTAATGATCATTAGCAAACACTAATCAATAGTTAGCAAAAGATAAGTATAAGCCGCGAAAGTTAAATCGTGATTAGTTAAAGTTAATTACGATTAGTGTTAATTAAGCGTCATTAGCGAATCTAGAATCTTCTGGATCGCTAGAGCCCTAAGTTTTGGATAAGTTTTGGCCAAAACCATGGGCCAAAATCACGGGCTGCTAACTGCAGTTAAGGACTAAACAATGGTTTACTAAACATGGTTAGCGGTTTTCTGGAGCCTATAAATACGACCCCCCACCCACCCATTCTTTTTCTACGATTTCCACTACCACAAGCAGCCAAGGGCTAGGGTTGAGAGGTCAGGAGGAGGAGTGCGAGGCGGGGAAACAACGCTAGCGAAGCGCTGCTGGGGGAACGAGGAGGAGGAAGGTATGATCCTCTCTTAGTTTGCTTCGTAAGCTAGACTTTCAATTCATCCTCTTATATTTCATGTTTTGTTCTTGATTCATCTTTTTTCCGATTCATTTCCTATTGTGTTTTGAGGATAAATGTGTGTAATACCCTACTAAGGTGCGGGCGGCAATGCACGTCTGTGAACCCTGTGATTCATCGCGCATTCACTCACCTAAGACGCATGGTGTCTACCGATTCTCATGTGCTTATTATTCTTTCTATTCCATTTTTTTAGTTATTTTAATGAAGAAATCCATGTAATACCCTACTTAGGTGAAGGCGGCTATGCACATCATTAAACCCTATGATTCTTCACACATTCACTCACCTAAGACGTGTGGTGTCTACCGATTCTCCATCGCTTACAATTTGATTTTATTATTTCAATTTCACTATTATTTTCCTCTCAATCGATTTTATAGAGGAAACTCTTTTCATTTTTATTTTGAAATATGTCCTGATATAAGGGGAAACACTGCTGAAATTTTCCAAAAAATATGTCCCGATATAAGGGGAAACTCTGCCAAAATTTTCTGAGAAATATGTCCCGGTATATGGGAAAACTCTACCAAAATTTTACTAGAAATATCACCCACTATAAGGGGAAGCTCTGCTGAAATTTCAAGAGAAAATATGTTCTTGGCATTCTTCGTGTTCTTCGCATTCTTCGTGTTCTTCGCATTCTTCGTGTTCTTCGTTCATTCTTCTCGTTCTTGACACATTCTTAGCAGTTTTGATACGAAAATGAAATTCGATCTTTTCAAGAGCCTTAAAACATACTTTTTGAAAACGAAACATGATAAAGCATTGCATACGTGAGAGAGAGCTTGATTAGGTAACAAAATCCTTCCTTTTGTTGTTGGGGTTTCATACGAGATTATTGAAATTCTTGATTTTATATTCTTTGCTATGAAAAACCCTAATTTTGGCTATTTTTGAAAAAGTACGAAGAGTTGCTTTGTGATTCCCACTAAAATAAGGTTTAAGCATCGAATTGATGCAATGGCTTGGAAAGTTAGGGTTTGGGAGTTAAAAAAGGCATAAATACGAGTATATATGAATATGAACAATATATATGTGAGTCTATACTAAGTGTTGCTGATTATGCAAACCGAAGACGTAACGAAAAAATTACATTATGGGAATTGATGTGGTTTGAGTTGGATCATGAAAAGGATTGTGTATCACTCTAAGGATAACTGCGAGTAGAACTACAGGTCGGGCATGCAACCTGTAGGTTTGTCGAAAGGAACCCGTATTGGCATTTCCCTACCTATGTGGTACATGGTTGCCCTGTTATGATAAGTGTGCACGAAATGAATGATTTTCAACGCGTGGTACCGGGAGCCAATATCTTCGGGTTGAACGACGGAAGATGTGGTCGTGTCATGTGGAGACATGGGTGGTTCAATAGCAACTGGGTCACGATAATATGTATTTAAGCTACTAGGTTATAATGTTATCCTAAGGTTTTAAGCAACTGAGTCCTCGAGGATGGTGTGCTCGTTTGTTTTTCCAGGCTGAGGGTTTGAGACCCTGATTAATAAAAAAGGAAATTGTCATGGTAGTATTTGAGGATTGGTTGAGGCGACGTGTGGCGGCATAAGCTTACCAAGATCAACACAATCTCCAATCCCGAAGTGTCCACAGCCTCGGAGTCCAAGAATGGTGGGGTTTGCCTAGACTAATCCTTGACGTAGAATAGAAAGGAATAGGACTTAAATTAACGAGAAGGAATGAAACCTTTTGTGATAATAGATTTTGAAAAAAAATTACACAATTTGTTTGCTTTTCTCTTCTTCGTTACTTAGCATTTGCTAATTTTTATCATATGATTGATGGAAAATCCAATAGGTGCCGGTGAGAAAGTGCAAGGACTTTAGTAATCCAGCCAGTTAACATAGTCATCCAACCAGCCACAGTAGCTTTTCTCAGTAAGGTAGTTAGTAATCTTTTGTCTATTTTCCTTTCAAGCTGACGTGCATGTAAATGGTTATAGTATAACAATGTTTTATGTGAACCTTATTTTGTGAATGGAAATGTGTTAAAATACTTTCTACTGAGTACTTTTAATTGCAATCTGTTCCTGAATGTTAGTTGTGATTACTGAATAAATTATTGCTGAGTAACCAGATCCGGATATGCAAGGATTCGATGACCCGGGAAACGGGGTCATGACAGTCTCCATCGCCGCAGTGTCATTGTTATGTTGCCCGATCGTTTGCTCGTGGATCTCCGTCTCCTTTGACACGCATTGCTCGTGAAGAAGACGTCATATCTCATTTAACGAGATCAGTAGATCCGTTGCTTGGATCATCAACATGGATTGCGAGAAGCACGCGTTTCATCAACGTGCTCACAAGCGTTCCTCCATCGGATCGGACTTGAGACAGGAGGTCTCTTCGTTTAAAGACTCGATTGCAACCATGCTTCAAGAGGTAACCCTAATACTTGTTTGTGTTTTAGACGAAATGATCCGAGAAGTATTCTTGGATCATGTGGTTTCGTCGCATGAAAATTTTTAATTTCCACGTCCTCGAGCAACTAGTGCTACTAGTCGTTCCCGATTCCATACAATGCAATCCTCACGCTTCAGTAATGCGCTTAAGGATCTAACCATATCCTTCAAGAAGCGTGAAGGTCTCATCATATGGAGAGCGACTATTCATACTATTTTCTCAGGGTAGCGGAATTTAAAAAGATTTAATAAGATGAAACCACATGATTTAAGACACTTCTCAAATTGTTTCTCGCAATCCAAGATGAGGATCCAAGAAACGAACCTCCTAATTTCATCACACAAAATCAGACATCTTCTTCATAAGCAAGAGTACCAAGGAAGACATATATCTACAAGCGATCAAATCGGCAACACAATGGTGTAGTTCTGACTGTGACTCTCTCTAGTACAAGGGATGGATGACCACACTAGAGAGAGAGATGGGGTGTGGATTGAGAACGGGAGAGAGAGAGAGAGAGAGAGCGTGTGTGTATGTTTGTTCTCTTGGAGTTGTGTTGTAATAGAAGAGCTAAAGTTGTATGTTCTTTTATAGTATTTTAGAAGTCCATGGATCACAATTCATGTGCAAGAAAAAATCAATGGTTGAGATTTATTTGTACTTTTATTCAATGGCTATGATTATGTTGCATAAAAATGCAATAATACACCGTTTAAATTAAATTAAATATATTGAATATCATCAATATAATCAATTTAATTAAATCAATAAGCAGTGAATGATAAAGTTGGAGGCTAGCCACCTTCCATATATAGAGGGGACGACCACCTTGAATTAGTCAAGGGTAGTCGTCGACCCTCTAAATTTAGGAAGGCGGTTCCCTCTTCCAATTATGTGAGATTATATCACATAGTCCTTCATTTCTTTGCATCAACTTTTGTTCAAAATTAAATCACAGAAATAATTTTAAATTAATTTGTGAATATTTCAATCATTCCGTTGAAAATATGTGAATCATATTCACATATATAAAATAAAATGTAAATTGTGTTTTCAATTAATTGTCCAATGGGAATCCAATTCGCATCAACATTTAATATGTAAATGCAACTTACAATTAGCTCTCTCTAATATATTATAAATCACATTTAGAATATATGTATGATTAATTCGATAGTATTATCCACATTATTCATATACTTGATAATTAATTCATATTTAATTATCTTAGATCTCAATTCTCATGTATCTAAATAATGTGAATCATATTCATATTATTCCTAATAATTAAATAATATTTAACTATCACTTTTGCGATGCTCAGATACATTATTCAACAATAGAGCTATTCTTGTCAAGAATAATGTTCTTTCTCTATGGATACTTGGAGATAAGGACAAGGAGATTGTACGCTCCATATATAGTGATTTGGATGTTGACATCATATCTTAAATCCAAATCTTGGGGATCTCTTATAGATGTTTGATTAAATAAAAATCATAAATCTAATCTTCTCAATGCATCCGAATCATATTCATATCAATGTCCAACATTGGACTAAGATTAGATTACTTCTTTAATGAAGGAGTCACTAAAATCCAAACTAGTTTCATTACTCCCTCGGAATGGAAGCGTCATGGACATACAATTGTTTATGATCACATCACCCTCAAGTATTCTTAATACATGTACATCTTGCATACTGGAAGGCCTACAATAAATACAAAATTTCATATCACTTTTAAATGGTCTCTTCAAGCTTTTATCATTAAGCTTCTCATACGGTCATTGAAAGTTGGTATTGGTCATACTCTTTCCAAAAGCATATTTCACACCTATAAATTCTTGTCATGCTTCCAAAGCAAGATGACCTTGGGTGGAATTTGATCGGTCCCAACACATCATAAGTGAGTTCATGTCTTATGATTCAATATTGAACATGTAGATACCTTTGAGAGATCAAATTACTCAAATGCTCTCATATGCACACCAACTAGCTGGTGTATAGACCTTGATTATATCATCAACCTATCCGTCTGTCAAATGTATATACTCATACATATAGTAATGCATATGTCTCCGGTCAGAGGATGCATGCCTATATCGTGACAGTGTACGACATAGGTAGTTATCTTGATCTCTTTAAGTCAACTCTTTCACCTAACTTATCTGATGCCTCTGAATCTCTATTCCTATGCAGAGGGCATGCATCAAGAGGCTGGTCAGATATCAACCTTCAGAGAAGGATTGATATCTCCTTGAGATCATCTCTTAATAATCATTTGATGGTGCTCGACAAGTCCTCGATCTAACTCTTTAGATTTCATTCAAGCACCAGCCTCTATGATTCAATCACTGAATCAACATGTGTACAATTATTAAGATGTACATGGTAAATAACCCTATTTGTACTAAAGAGTCTACCAAGCAAATTAGTTATTCCTCATTTCATATTAAGGAATGATAACATTTATTGCATAATGGCTCGTTTGTGGGCTCACATGTCCAACAATCTCCCACTAGCCTACAGAGTCATTAATGGGCTAATCTTTAAACCTACACTCATGTTCTAATCATAAGCTAAAAGATTTGTAGGATGACTATTCACTCTATTCCTGAGAGACTGTGTCAAGTTCTCTTACACACTTGCATATCCTCCAGTAATAATGCTCGCATCTAATGTGAATGTTGCATCTTATGCAACCAATTCTCAATCTTGTTAAAGAAGTTATTGTGCATTTGTAGGTATAATTCAATAGTTATTATAACCAGTAAGTCATACCCCCTTTCCCGGGGATCTCTATCTCCTTAGTTTAAGACAGTCTTAAGTCTAGCAAGGTATCTCTAAGTAAGACATTTTAGTCATTATATATAATCTCTTTATTTCTTATAGAAAAAACTTTGAGATCACTATCTTAAAAATTTTGTGCCTTTAAGGCATTGATTCTTACTGCAATTTAGTATTTATCTCCATAGTAGGAATGGTAACATTTTACTACTCTCACTGCATCATAGACATTTGACCTTTTGTACACATCTAACATGCATCGAGCTTCCCATAATTGATGCACTAGGGCATGTAGTTGTGGTATACACATCCTCAACTCTTTAAGGTGATATCCCTTCAGATACGTTAGTACCATATATTAAGGGAAAGAAGCTTTCCTTGGAGTTTTCCAAAAAATGGAATATGTCCAAGATTTGTCACTAATATGATGGTTCCAATACCATTTTCTCTTTGCTTCTGAACAACTTTAGACTAAGATATAAGAGGAATCTTCAAGATCATATCTCAAGGTATAGAACAACCAGATCATAAAATACTGATTATCATCCTTATATCATTCCAAATGATTAGGATTTTATCTACATTTAGCACGATGAACACAACGACACTCCTAGTAAGCTTCACATGGTTCATCAAGATTCTATTTGAAATCATAACCATTATAATTTCATCAAATCTAATGTTCCAACTACAAGATGCTTATTTGAGTTCATAGATGGAGTTCTACACTTTGTGTTCTCTAATAAGGAAGCCATGGGGCTACTTCATATGGATATCCATGTTGAGGTATTCATCGAGGAATGCAATCTTGACTTCCATCTTTCAGATATCATAGTCAAGCTGTGTAGCTATAATTAGCAATATTCTTATGGATTTGAGCATGGTTATTAGAAACAAATCTCATCGCAAGCGATGTCTTCTTTTTGTGTGTATCTAATGGCTACGAGTTGTGCTTTGATGGTCTCTACCTTCTCACTAGTTCCCTCTTTCCATTTATACCCAATGGGTTTGACCCCTATAGGTGGATCCTAAAAGGTTATGAACATCCATTTCATCATCTTTATTCTATCATTTTGGCCTTAAAAACCCTAGTAAATGCATGTAAATAGCATTAATTAATGTTTTTTTCATTCATCCATTATTGTGTAAATAGTGTATAAAATTCATTTTTTAATACCAAAATTATGAAATAAAGAAAAGAAAAGAAAAAGAATATAATATTGTCATTATTTTATGACTTGAAACCCTGAGACCTAGGCATCTCGTTGACTTAGTTGACCAGGAATAAAGTAGGGGGAGATAAGGGTCCAAATCTAATAAAATTCCATATTTATTTTATTCATTTCTATTCAATTTTGGGACCTATTTTGAGTTCCACTTTTTATACTTAAAATAAAGAAACATTGTCCATGAAAGTTATATATAATTAAATATAGAAAAATACAAAATTGATTTTAAACAAAAATAAATATACATATAAAAAGATATACTCTGAACAAGATTCCAAAATCCCAACTTCCCAGACCCATATCTCTCAAAAACTCAAAATATATTAAAATCGCCTTTAATTGCATATAACTTTAATAAGCTATTTAATGGAGGTGGTTTCATATTTTTTGGAATTACGATTTGAAAGTTAGGTTTTGAACCCCTATTTTATACTTATACTGATTAAAATATTCGTTTTATTTATTATTCATTATTTTCTATTTTTATATTTTTTTAATATTATTAATAATATATGTATATATTAAAACAGGAATAAAATGTTCAAGAAAACATCAAAACAAAATACTTGTATAAAACACATAAGTAAAATACCAATACCAATATAGATAATACAACTATTTATTTAATTGTATAAAATACATCAGAAAAATAAAATAAAAATATATTTAATTTTATAAAATTAAGTTTAAAATAAATAAAAATAATAAACCTAATTAATAAGATTGAAATTACAAAATAAAAATAAAATATTAAATTATATGGATTAATATACCTATATATAACCCTAAAAGGGAACTTGTAATTTTAAACCTCAAAAAATTAAATAAAATTCGGAATAAAATACTTTAGAAAAATAATAATTTTTTTTTATTTTATAACCTAAAATTAATAAAATCAACTATTATTTTTAAATGAATTTTGAATTCTTTTCTGCAGGTTTTTCCTGGTTGGTCCACGTGGAGCAACCTGGGGGCACGGAGAGGTCAACTCTTTGACCCGCCATGCACCTGTGTCAGAACCTCATTTTTGTCGATATTCACGATTTTTTTGAGTCTTAATCTTCCACACTTTCATGATACACCCTTCTTGACTTTTCATCCCCATTTATCAAGGATACATGCCCAGAGATTTTTTTTGTTGATTGCATCGCTGAATTGTGAGATTCCCCTCGATCTTTGGAGCTCCTCGTCCATCCCACCCGTGGTACATAACTCACGCGTCTTCTTTACCCCATTTTTTTGAACCCCTTCGGTCCATTTTCTTCCACTCCTGAGGTGCTGGATGGCTTGACGGTAGTGACGGTGCTCTCGCCACCTCTTTAGGTTGGTTGGAGGAGGCGGCTAAGGCGGCTCCACCCTCCATCTCCGGCCATTGGTTGTGAGGTATATCTCGAGCGTTACCGGCCTTTAAGGTCCCTTTTCTACTTGTTTTTCTTGCATTTTTTAGCTTCACCAAAGTCTTAGCATCCTCCTCGCTTCTTTCCCTTCGCATTTTACCTGTTCAATCATCTCCGCCACCCCCTCGCCAGAGCTCACTCCGGTGAGTCTTTTTTCTTGATGTTCTCCGCCCTATTTCACCGCAGTGGGGTCGATGCATTTTACCCTTGACCCTCTCACTTTGTTTTACGGGTACAGGAGTCGTAACGCACGCCTGGGGCGATTTTGAGGTCTGATCAAGGTTCTTGGAGCTTCACGGCTCCGCCGACCTCGTGCGGCCACTCTGGGCTTCGTCGGAGCATTTTGGCCCCTTCAGACGATAGAAGGTACCTGCAGGAGATTTCGTGACCATTTTCAAGCTTAAAGACAAGTTGAAGAGGGGAGATCAAGACCAGGGAAGCTCACCTCGTCGGAGACGCTTCCTTGTTCTTCCTCGTGCGTTCCCAGCCATCAGATCGAGTCGAGCCCCAGATCGAGTAGTTGTCGTCGGATGATCATGTACCTCCACCGTCCGATCTTCCACTGAAGACCTAATCTAGGCCGTTGGCAGCCGAAAAGTCGTCGGCCATCCGTGTGCTACCACGTGGCGAGTGATTGCCCCTCCACCATTGGATGCTTGTCTCTTGCTGGGTATTTTGCACTTTTTACCCTAGAAAGTTTTGTATTTAATATTAGAACTCAATCTTTCCTTTATCGTTCATATAGTTTTATAGTATTTGCATAACACTTCCTGCATTTTTGGAAATGACATTGGAATCCGAGCCACATATCTCAAGTGACGCCTCACGTGGGGAGGACATTTTGCAGATGAACCCTCACAGGTTTACATATTCCTATTAAGTCCTGAAACTTTCTTATAATGTTATAACATTTTGGACATTTTACAACTCAGGCCCTTGGTTTCGGAAAATTACATTTCTATCCTCGCTACGGGTGCACGTGTTTATACACTTGATTTTAAAGATTTTACAGGGAAGCCCTCGTGCCATTATCTATTTGTATTTGATCCTGAAAGTTGACTATTCAGTTTAATTTTTTATGAAATTTACATTTTGGCCCTTACCGTTTTATATATTTACAAAAATGCCTTACTAGTATTGTTGTTTCTCTTTGTGGTCTCTATTTATTTCATGAATCTATAAAAAATGGAAAAAAATTTCCAAAAATAGGCATAGTTTCCTGTTGCATTGCACTTTTACGCCGTATTTTTATTTTGTATTTGAAAAGCATTTTAATATTTATAAAAAATCAAAAACATGCATTTTTGTCCCTGTTTGCACTAGAAAATCCATAATAAAATATAAAAATTTTAAAAAAATTCCAAAAATATATTTTTTTATTAATTTGCATATTTTACAACTTCATATTAAAAGTCACTAAAAATATAAAATAAACTCATCAAAATTGAAAAACCCTTAAAACCTTTATAAAAATGTTAAAAACTCTTAAAAATCAAAAAATACACTTTCTGTTGTTGAATTTTCTCTACTTTTATCTTTATTTTAAAATTAATTTGGAGAATTTTGGTTACTGTTTGATATTTTTCATCTATTTTTGAGTATTAATTTTATTCCTGTTTTGAGTATTTTTTACTTTAAAATACTAAAACAAGTAGCAAAAATACAAAAAATCACAAAAACATTAGAAAAAATAAAATGCACAAAAAGATTTTATATCCTATATTTTTCCTATTTATGTATATATTATCTTTCTCTTACCTCTCTTGTATATATATCATGTTTTACATATTTTAAAAGACTAAGAAAATATAAAAAAATAAAATAGAAAAATAAATTACAAAATCAGAAAATTAAAAATCAAAATATAAAAATATAAAATAAAAAATCAAATAATAAAATAAATAAATAAATAAATAAAAACCCACAAAAATAACACATACAGACAAATACATCACATTCATTTTTTAGCATTCATTGCCCCGATCTACCTACTTGTTCCCCGTGTTTGACATTCTACACATACTTGCACATATACACATATTTGTTGTAGAGTTATAATAAATTTTAACTCCGCAATTGATTTTCATTGTATGATCATTGTTATGGGTTAATTATTGTTTGAATCAGAGTTTTGTGTGAGGTCAACTCAACGACTGTTGATTCGCCTTATGAATCAACACAACCTCCGTAAAATCGAGTTCAACAAATGGCGTCGTTGCCGGGGAGCAACGTCATTTAGATTGGGATTCATTGTTGATTGTGATCGTTTGGCTATTTCTATGCTTCCATTATTTTCTTATTATTTGATATATCTTGTTGACCTATCTTACCTCCTCTCTTTTTTGACTTCGTGCGAGGTACCACGGATTGAGGGAGGCGCTCTACCCTAGGTGCCTACACACCTACGTGAAGCTGGCATCAGCTAGCTGACCTAGCACCAATGAGACTTAGAGAATTTTTTAAGATCGAGCTCCACTCATTTCATTGTATTTATTTGTGTAGTTTTATGTGTGAGAGAGACTGTAATTTGTAAGAATATTGGTACCCTGAACTTTAGACTCTCGGGCCCAATTTTCAAGTGTTTGTTCACTTGAGGGCTAACCGTAATTTTGCCACGTTTTATCGCCTTTTTCCTTTTGTTTCTTGGTTTTGGTTTTCTTTATTTTGTGTGATTGAGCCCTTGTATTTTGGAGTTGCTTGTCGATAGAGTAGGTCCAAACACTTAATAAACTTTGCTTGTGCCTATAGTTAACATTTGGACTTAGTCAAATATCAAATTGCTTCTCACTTAGTCTCGGAACCACCACACCGCGTGAGTTCTCCATACAGCGCTTGCATGACCCATTGTGGTGGGCATCGAGGAGATTCCACGATAGGACACTTCGGTTCTATTCTAAGTCATTAGCATTGATTGTCTACGCTAATAGCAATTTTTGAAACTTATGGCGATTTCATCAGCTTGCATTGCATATAATGTAGGTTTCAATTCTGTTGAGCATCCTTGCATGTAGAGTGATGAAGGCAAGGTGAGCATTTATGCTTTAGAATACAACATCATTTTTGCTGCTTGCATTGCTTTTCAGCCTCTCTACCTCTTATTTTGATATCCTAGGTGCTTAAAGGAATTGACTCCTCGATAGGCTTGTGCATTCTTATTAAAAATCCAAAAAAGTGATAATCAACAAAATTGGGACTGCTAACATTACTTGACCCAAAATACAACAAAGAAATCTTGTCTTGGGGTGAGTAATCCCCTCATTGTCTTCGTTTTACTTGCTTGCGCACACAGTAAAGACTAGTGCCCAAATCTTATCAAGCCTCCTAAGTGTTTGCGCAACTTTTTAACTTCTCACCTAGCTCTAAAACATACAAGATAAAAATACCGACTTTATCAGTCTCTACCGAGTTCAGTAGGTGAATTGAGAGTTTGTTTTTGTGTGAGTTTTGTTTGTGTTTCTTGTGTACAGCCTAGATCGCCTCTATGCATTTGTGCCTTTTTCTCGCTTCTCTTGACTTGACCGTCGTGTTCTCCCGATCATTTTCCTCTTGTTTTGAGATGAATTGGAGCGTATTTTATCCGTATTTTACGGACCCCTCGTTCTCTTTAGTCGTTCCACCTCCTTTTTCCAAGAGCACTTTGTTTCTAACTTTTGTACATATCCTCCTTAGCCATAAATTCATACCTCAGATTTTTGCCCCACCCACCTTGACATTTCCCTTCGCATCCACCCGAGACTGGTTTATTGGAGTTACCTTTCATGGTTTCCATGATTGAGACCTTGAACCAAATGATGGAGCAAATGAATTTGAGGAGTGATGATCTTACTAGTTAAATAGGTACCATAATACTGCTCCACTATTTGAGGATATGGATTCATTTGAGGATGATCATGAGAGCTTGCAATCACCAAAGATACAAAATAATGAGCAAAATTTAAAAATCCAAAAAGAGTTCGGGAGACCTTTGTTGACTCAGACTGTGAGGAGAGTGCCCATCTACCAGATCATTCACCCACACATCCACTCACACTTTGTCCTACCCCTGACCTCGAGGATATAATTGTACATACTGCTCTTGGCATTCCTCGTGTATATGCTGATTCTGACTTCCTCCCTTGTATGGAGGAGGTCCAAAAAATCAAAAAAATGTTGACTGAACCCGAAGTGGTGGCCGTTATTCATGAGATCATTGATGCCCCACTTTGCCAGACCATGACCCAATTATTTGCTCCTCATCATGAGAAGAGAAAGCAGAGGAGCAGATCTGAGCGTCATATTTAGCCATGGCCACTGCCCACGCCATCACACACCGTCCCATTCCTAGGAAAAAGAATACTGCTACACCTTTCATTTTCTTCACCATCTCTAACAACACATGTTATCACACTCTCCACGACAGTGGTGCTTCGATTAGCATATTACCCTTCTCGTTGGTATAATCTCTTCACTCAGGACCTCTAAAGAAGACAAGAATGATAGTACAGTTTGCTGATGGATCTATCAAGCCAAAGGGTATCCTTGAAAACGTCATTATTTCGATTCAGGGCACGAGGTACAATGTTGATTTTGTCATATTTCCCATGGAGACCTCTACAGGGGAGCACTCTCTAATCATCTTGGGACGACCATTCCTCGCCTTTGCGAGGGTTGTTATTGATTATGGACCAGGAGAGATTCGCTTATGTCCTAATGACGAGAGCGAAGTATTGATCATCGCACCCACTGCCGACCAAAGACATGTACCTGATGTTACTACACCTATTTTGGGTAACCTTGAGGACCATGACCTTGATGAGACTAGGAGAGAGTTTTGTTGTATGTTAGATTCCACTGAGACCCAAGAATTACTCTTCAAGGAGGAAGACTTGGAAAGAATGGACCTCGAAGTTCCTTCTTCTGGGACTTAGTGTTGTGTTGATGGCATCCACGGGATTTACACGATTGATACCATTGAGTGGACGACAGATTTAGAGACTAGATAAGACAGACATAATTTGACTACTTTCACTAATGAGTCTGTTCCTGTTTACTTGGATTCGGATGAAACTAAGGCTGGATTTAATCTTGTTGCTTTCATTCAAGAATTCGGGCCTTTTGATGAGAAAGACGATCCGGTTGAGATTCTTGAGGACGAACACAATTCAACTACTTCTACTGATGTATTCATGCCTTTTGGTTTTGACCTAGATGAGACCTCGCAGGATGACACTGACTACACTTCTTCAGATGATGATGAGTTCGTCCCATTCCACTTTGAAATCTGTGAGACTCCTAAGGCCAGACCTAGCCAGACTACTTCCACCGACCCGTCTGTGCCTTCACACCCTAGGTCCACTGAGGAACTTCACTGTGTTGAACCTGATCAGTTTGCATTATCTAAGCACCCCAATGTCGACTTGCACCATACCAGATCCATCCCTCAGTTGTCCCGTAAGAAGGTTTTCTTTCGACCTTCTTGATCCTTTGTACATCCTTCTCTATTGTATATTCTCTTTTGTATACCTTTGTCCCTCTCCGTTTTTCTCATCCACCCCATTCTCGTATGTGCATTTCTTAGGACATGCCCTGTTCTAAGTATAGGAATGGTGGATGAGCCGAGTGTTCATTCTTCATTCTGTTTCATTACTCCTGGTGTTTCCTATACTTAGGGCTTCTTGTACCAAAAGTATAGGGGGAGTGGCATGTACATCCTCTTCTCTATCCTCTCCCATCTTCTAATCTCTTTTCTTGTTTTCTTCTTTTCCTTTTCTATATTCTTTTTCTATCAGAAAGGTGTCACTCCTTTTTATCAGTCCTCTATACTTATGATGTACTTTGTCTTAAATATGGGGGTGTGCACCCCAAGTTCTTTCATTCTTTGATCCTCTTCATCGTCTCCTCTTCTTGTCTATACTTATGTATATCTTACCCTAAGTATAGGGGGAGACATTCTGAGTACGATCTGTTCATTCCCACCCTTGACCCTCCCTGCTTTGAGTATAGTCTGCTATACATAGGATTATTTGATCCTAAGTATAGGGGGGATGGTCAACTTCTCATTCGTTCATTCGTTTCACCATTCGTTTATTCTTTAGAATTTTCTATACTCAGTATGAGTTATGTCTTCTTTTTTCCTCTCTAATCTATGACGACATAGCTCAAGTTAAGTATAGGGGGGTCGTATATACTGCGTATATACTTTAGCCATAACTCATACTTTCGTATTTTTATTACTATTTAATTCATTAAAAACACTTAATTAAAATAGGTTGATTATTCATCAAGTTCTTTTGTATGTACTGATTAAAAAATCAGGAAGAAATATTTTTTGCAAAATGTTTGAAAAATAGTTTGAAAACCTTTTTGAAAAATCTTTTGAAAACTATTTGCTCCTGAAGCCCCGTTTCTTCCCTACTTCTCCTAAAGCCTCCATTCTTCACGACTTCTCCTGAAGCCCCGTTTGCAGGTCGACCGGGTCCAGACCCGTTGAGTAGTCTTCCTGAAGCTCCGTTTCTTCACGACTTCTCCTGAAGACTGATCAGAACTAACCCTCTCTTTTTGTGCCTTTCGTAGGCCTAGTATTTCCGGCAATTGCAATGGCTTATCAATCCATCATTCCTGGGAGATGATAACCACATGATCAAATTGAACACTTCTTCACCTCTTTCATCGACCCTGCCAGTGAACATACATGAACAATCATCATCTTGGATTGACCATGACAACCCCCTTTTTAGACATGACAATCATACAGAGGACTGGACTGAATACATAAAAACACAGGAACCCTGTATGATGACTACACCACATCAAGATCCGACCACTCATGATCAAAGAAATAAATTATGCTCGGATCAACTCTAAATGTCTGGATCATATGAGCAGCTGCCTTCCATAATTATTGAGGAGATATTTTCTGAAAATAATGATCATATATTCGATATTCCAAGAAACTCCTCTCCTAGCACATATAGGAAAATGGAGATGAAATTATTGAATCACAAAAACACACATCGACTGCTCCCCTTAGTGATCATGAACAAATTTTTGAGGATGATATTTTAATGATAAATAAAAGATTTGACAATGGAGGATAGATTTCAAAAATTGACCAACCGATTAATCTCATTTAATGGTGACTCGGACAGTAAAATGAATGAGCTTTGGAGCTCCTCGTCCATCCCATCAGCTATACATAACTTGCACCTCTTCTTTCCCCCATTTTTTTGAAACACTTCGGTCCATCTTCTTCCACTCCTGAGGTGTTGGATGGCTTGAGGGTAGTGACAATGCTCTCCCCACCTCTTTAGGTTGGTCGGAGGAGGTGGCTAAGGCGGCTCCACCCTCCATCTCTGGTCGGTGGCCGTGAGGTATATATCGAGCATTACTAGCCTTTGAGGTCCCTTTTCCACTTGTTTTTCTTGCATTTTTTAGCTTCATTGTAGTCTTAGCATCCTCCTCGCTTTTTCCCCTTCGCATTTTACACGTTCAATCATCTCCGCCACCCCCTCGTCAGAGCTCTCTCCAGCGAGGCTCCTTTCTTGTCGTTCTCCGCTCTATTGCACCGCTACGGGGTCAAGGAATTTTACCCTCAACCCTCTCACTTTGTTTTGCAGGTTCAGGATACGTAACACGTGCCTAGGGCGATTTTGAGGTCCGATCGAGGTTCTTGGAGCTTCACGGCTCTACCGACCTCGTGTGGCCACTTCGGGATTCGTCAGAGCATTTTGGGTCCTCCAGACAATAGAAGGTACCTGCAGGAGCTTTCGCGACCATTTTGAAGCCTAAAGACACGCCAGAGAGGGGAGATCGAGACCAGGAAGCTCATCTTACCGGAGACGCTTCCATGTTCTTCCTTCAGCGTTCCCAGCCGTCAGATCAAGGCTGAGTCCCAGATCGAGCAGCTATCGTCGGATGATCATACGCCTCCACCGTCTGTTCTTCCACTGAAGATCTAATCCAGGCCGTCGACAGTAAAAGCATCATCGGACATCCCTGTGCTGCCACGTGGCAAGTGATTGCGCCTCAACCGTTGGATGACCATCTCTTGCTAGATATTTTGCAGTTTTTACCCCAACAATTTTTGTATTTAATATTTGAAATCAATCTTTCCTTTTCCGTTCATATAGTTTGTAATATTTGCATAACATCCCCTGCATTTCTTGAAATGACAATGGGGTCCGAGCCACGTTACCTCACGTGACGCATCACGTAGGGAGGACATTTTGCAGTTGGACCCTCATGGGTTTACATATTCCTATTAAGTCCTGAAACTTTCTTATAACGTTATAAATTTTTTGGATATTTTGCAACTCAGCCCCAGGTTTCAAAAAATTACATTTCAGTCCTCGTTACGGGTGCACGTATTTATACACGATATTTTGGAGATTTTGTAGGGAAGCCCTCGTGGATTTATCTATTTATATTTAGTCCTAAAAGTTGACTATTCAGTTTAATATTTTTGTGAAATTTACAATTGACCTTTGTACTTTTATATATTTACAAAAATGCCCTTACTAGCAGTGTAGTTTCTCTTTATCGTCTCTATTTATTTCATGCATCTATAAAAATAAAAAAATCTCCAAAAATAGGCATAGTTTCATGTTGCATTGAACTTTCACGCCATATTTTTATTTTACATTTTTGAAACATTTTAATATTAATAAAATTAAAAAAACATGCATATTCATCCTTGTTTGCACTAGAAAATCCACAAAAAATCTAAAACCTTTTTGAAAAATTCCAAAAAAAAACTATTTTATATTTATTTACATATTTTACAACTTCAGACCAAAAATCACTAAAAAAATATAAAAGAAAACTCATAAAAATTGAAAACCCCCTAAAACCTTTATAAAAATATTAAAATCTCTTAAAAAATCCACAAATTACACTTTCTGATCTGAAATTTTTGTATTTTATTATCATTCTTTTAAAATTAATGTCGAGAATTTTGGTTAATGTTTTATATTTTCCATCTCTGATTTAATTTTGAGTATTAATTTTATTCCATGTTTTGAGTATTTTTTACTTCAAAAATACCAAAAATAGAGGAAATATAGAAAAATCATAAAAATATTAGAAAAAAAATAAAAAGCACAAAAAGATTTTATTTCCCATATTTTACCTTATATATATTATCTCTCTCGTACCTCTCTTGTATATATATCCTTTATATAGTTTTATATATTTTGAAAGAAAAAGAAAATATAAAAATTGTAAAATATAAGAAGAAAATACAAAATCAGAAAAATAAAAATCAAAATATAAAAATATAAAAATAAGAAATCAAATAAATATATATAATTGAAAACCCACAAAAAATAGCGCATATAAACAAATACATCACATTATTTTTTGAGCATTCATTTCCCTGATCTACATGCTTGTTCTCTGTGTGCGACACTCTACACATTCTTGCACCTATACACATCTTTGTTGTAGAGTTATAATAAATTTTAGCTATGCAATTGCTTTTTAATGTTTGATCATTGTTGCGGGTTAATTGTTGTTTGAATCAAGGTTTCGTGTGAGGTCAACTCAACGACTATTGATTCGCCTTGTGAATTAACACGACCTCCGCAAAATCTAGTTCAACAAAGGTTCCATACACAACACTTGTGTATAAAGTCTACTTTAGACTTTATTACTAACATCCAACTTTCCAAGTCATGATCTACATTAGCTTCATCATATAAAGTTCGATCATTGTAAGATTTCTCTAACACATGGAATCCATACGTCTTAGTGGTCTTGCCACCCTCAAATTGATTTGAAGAGGTATGAGTGTTTCATCTTTTAATTGCTCTTTAGTTTCCGATTCTAGGAGCCACATTATCCTCTCAGGATTCAAGGAGTCTCTTTACTTCATTCTTTTCTTGATTCTCAAGAAAGTCTTCCTCTTAAAATCGTATTATTAGAGATGAAATGTTTTAAGAATCTCAAGATCATAATGTAGCTATCAAATACCATCCTTTATTTTTCTAATGAAGTAGCACTCTCAAATGCTAGATTCCAACTTACTTGCATCTATGTTATTTTCATGGACCAGGCTACCATAAATCCTCAAGTGTCCAACATGGGGCTAGGTTCCAATCATAGCTTATGAGGGGTTTTGGGTTCAGATTTGCATGGAATCTTATTAAGGATATATATTACAGTCTCTACTACATATATGTTGGACATGCGAGCCCACGACGAGCCATTATGCAATAGATGTTATTGCGAATATCATTTCATGATCTGAAATGAAGAATAACTAATTTGCATAATAAGTCCCTTAGTACAATTAGGGTTATGTACCATGGCTATCTTAATGATCATACAGCTGTTGATTCAATTATTGAATCATAGAGGCTGGTGCTTGGATGAATATCTAAAGAGTTAGATTGAGGACTCATCAAGCAACGTCAAATGATTGTTAAGATGTGATCTCCAGCCGGAGTAGGAGATGGCAATCCCTTCTCACATAGGCTGATATCTGACCGACCCCTTGATGCAGGTCCTCTGCATAGGAATAGAGATTCGAAGGTTTCATATTAGTTAGGTCAAAGAGTTGACTTAACGAGATCGAGATAACCAAAGTCCTATATCTTATGATGTCACGATACAGGCACACATCCTCTGATCGGAGACAGATGTGTTACTATATGTTTGAGTATGTACATTTGGCAAACCAATAGGTTGATGACCTAACCAAGGTCTATACACCGGCGCGCTGGTGTACATATAAGGGCATATGAGTAATAAGATCTCTCAAAAGGATCATACAAGTTCACTACTGAACCGGAACACATGAGCTCACTCATGAGATATTGGGAAGAATCAAATTCCGTGCACGGTCGTCTCGCTTTGGAAGCTTGACTGAATTTATAGGTTTGATATATACTTTTGGAAAGTATATGATCAAGACCTAGCTATGATATATGCTTTTAGAAAGTATATGATCAATACCAACTCCCAATGATCAAATGAGAAACTTACTAATAAAACTCTGAAGTAGATAGTATAAAGTTAACCTAATACTTCGGGTTTATTTTGGAACTTCCAGTATGTAGGATGTACAAGTATTGGGAATACCTGAGGGTGATGTGATCATAAACGATTGTATAACCATGACGCTTCTATTCCTAGGGAGTGATGAAATGGGTCTGGATTTTAGTGACTACTCTCAATAGATAAGTAATCTGATCTTGGTCCAAATGTTGGACATTGATCTGAATGTGATTCAGATGCAATGAGAAGACTAGATTTGCAGTCTTGATTTAATGAAGCATCTATGGGAGGCCCGAGATCTAGATTTGAGATGTGATCTCAATATCCAAGTCACTATACGTGGAACAATACAATCACCCTGTCCTTATCTCCAAGTATCCGCGGAGAAAAGCGCATTATCCTTGAAAGAGTTCATGGATAATTTCATTGTTAATATAAGTATCCAAGCATCGAGAAAATTGATAACTAAATGTGATTTAATTATCATGGATAATATGAATTTGATTCATATTATAAGGAGAGATATCTAAGATAATTAAATTCATTTAATTATCAAAGATATGAATAATGTGAATGTGATTCATGTTATTTGGGCACATGAGAAAAGATATCCAAGATAATTAAATGTGATTTAATTATCATGGATATGAATAATATGGATAGCACTATCTATATTAATCATATATATTATAAATGTGATTTATAATATATTAGAGAGAGCATATTGTGTTTTATATTTATTGATTTAATTGTTAATGTGAATAGGATTCACATTGAATGATTATTGAAAATATAATTACATTTGGTTTTGGGTTGTGAATAAGATTCACATAATTTCAATGGTATGATTGATATTTTCCATAAAATAATATGGAATTATTTTTTGTAAAAATATTGTCAACAAGAGATGATGATATATATCATGAGATAATGAGATATCATGATAATTTGAAAAAATAGACCGATTCCACCAAAGAGGAGTGGACGGCTACAACTCTCCATGAGGAGAAGTATAGCCATCCCCTCATGGGGAAATTGGTTTGCCCTCTTCATTATTTTTCTCTTATCAAAGATGATTTAATTTCGAATTAATTTTGTTGATTTATCAATGGAAATTGATTTAAATTAAATCATTAGTTGTTGTGTTTTTACAACAACATCAAGGCCATTGAAAGAAACACAAATCAATCTCAACCATTGATTGTGTGTTGTCCATGTATTGAGATCCATGGACTCCCAAAACCCTATATAAGAAGAGGCATGCCTTGCTCTTTGACTTGCCCCGACTCGACGAGTCTCTCTCTCTCTTATTCTCTATAGACGTCCTCTCTCTTCCTCTCTCATGGCCGTCCACCATGGATGCCCTAGAGGGGTTCGTCGTCGACGCAGCATCATCGTTATGCTGCCGAATCATCTACTCGTGGATCTCAATCTCCTTCGATGCATCTCGCTCGTGAAGAAGATGTTGGATCTCGTGTGACGAGATCAGGACATCCACCGCTTGGATCATCAACATGGATTGCGAGGAGCATTGATTCATCCTCGCGCTCGCAAGCATCTCCTCCGTCGGATCAGATTGAGACAGGATGTCTCTTCATTTAGAAACTCGATCGCAACCACGCTTCAAGAGGTAGTCCTATTACTTGTTTGTGGTTTAGATGAAATAATCCGAGAAGTGTTCTTGGATCATGTGGTTTCGTCACATAAAAAATTTTAATTCATGCTGCCTCGAGCAATTAGTGCGACTAGTCGCTCCTGATCGCATTCGATGCGATCATCACTATTATGTGATGCGCTTGAGGATTTTCCCGCATCCTTCAATATATACCTAAAAACTAAGAGGTAATTATGCTAAGAGTCATCATTGATCAAATTATGCCACGCATAATCTAATTACATCTCCCTACTACTCCATGAGCTGAGGTATATTAGGAAGAGTGAGATAGGAATGATATTACTTTCTCTGTAAGGTATTCCTTGAATTTATCTAATAGGTATGACTACCTAGATTGATCAAATTCATTTCATCTTCCTTCTAACTCTGTTCTCAACAAAAATTTCGAACTCTTTAAACATTTCAAAGGTTTCTAATGGGTAAAAGAAGAAATCTCATACCATGAATAATCATTCATGGATATCACATATCATTAATGTTTATTATGGTATAGAAGGTCCACATACATCAATATGTATGAGGTCCTAAAAACCTCAGTGTCTTACACCATTCCCATAGAAGGGTACATCAGACATTTTAACTTTGAATACAATATTCACAAGTATGTAAGATTTGAACTTTCAGACAATCTAAAGTTCCATCTCTTACTAGTCTATTGATCTTATCAATAGAAATATGTCCAAGGATTGATGCAAGATCATTGTCAAATGATCTTCATCCTCCCATTGATCTTTTAAGGTTTAAATTTCCAATATTAGAAATATTAATGGACTATTTATTAATATCTGAACTTAGTATAATCCTCTAAAGTTCAGATTATTATTATCTAAAATATATCCATAATAACCTTTTATGATAAGTCTATTCCAGAAAGTGTCAATTTCTAAGTTTAGAAATAAAAAAAAGAATGTATTCTCATATCTAGGTCATAAAGATATTCTCTAAGACTAATGGATCTACCAATGAAAATATGTAGCCTTTCTCTCCAATGGAGATTGTTGCAACAATTGCATCAACCCCCATGTGTATGACTGTTAAACCTTAAGATCAAAATTTTCCATTATTCTAAAACATATGCTATCAATTGCAAGTGTTAGTAGAAGAAGGAGATACAATTATTAGATTTTTAATCCTATCTAATAAGTAAGTAAATTTCAATGATCATATGTAGATGTAGAATATCTAGATGCACTATCCATGTCCTTCTATAAGGATCTTAGATGGTCTAGACAGTCATACTATCAGTACATCGGCTTGTTGCAATATTGGCATTCATCCAACTCTATGGATATCATGTGTATGGAAGTCACCAAAGTACATTCAACTCTGACTCTCCTTCTTACATGGGTCAGACCCATGCTTCCATTGCGCTCCCTTAATACCTAAACAATAGTTTCTTAACATAAGGGATCTCTTAAATTGAACATGTCCTCAAAGAAATTCAATATAGCAGTATCTCAACATTTATTCTTGCTTCATCGTATTCATACAATATAATAATATGATACACTACGACAAGCTTAAGTAGATATTTTATAATGATGACATTCATCATATCCACACTCATCTTAAGTCAAAAGGGACTTAGGTTTATGCAAGTAATCAAACATTTTGATTACATCATCTATTAACAAACCACCATTTTGCATAATGCAGCGAACCAAGTCATTTATGCTTAAATGTTGAGATCACATATGTTTGCCAAAATATCTTCTTCAGTTTTGAATAATCTTGACAATTGTGATCATCACCTACATGTTAATTCCAAAGTACACTCGATGAGAGATCAAGACTTTACAGACACACAAATCACAAGTTCTTATCATATTGTCTATTTAATAGTCAATCCTCAAAATCATGAGGAAACTTGCACATTGCAACCACAAACATTATGTGTCTACCTGTAAGTACTACATATTGATCATGGATCCAATACATGATATTATATTGATCATGATATAGTATAGATTTGAGTTGATTTATTGAAGGTTATCGAAATAAGACAATTTTCATAAATATAATTTACTTTGATTAAGGATATTAATGTTTTATATTAAATTTGTCTTGCCTTTTAAGCTCTGAAGTTCATTTTTGTATTCACTTTCAGAGCAAGATATATATTTACAGATTTAACTCGCAAGATCTGAGATCTCCTTTTATCTCTATTACATCCCAATAATATGATAAATTGTAACTCAGATAAAAACCTTGCAAGTCTAACTTGCATTTTCCAATTCGTTCTTTAACAAATGGGCTTACACTTTCGAGAAGAAAAGAGCTCGATCCATGCACGCTTGTATGTAAGAGTTGTTACTTCAAACATGCATCTCCAGCATACAATCCATTGCGACGAAACCCTTCACCATGATAGGAGACCATGGATGTCATTTATATGATCCTACTTAAATTTTAATTAATCATTATTAATCATATTCATTACAATTACTTCTTCCAAGAGAATTACAACTCTATTCATAATAGAGTGTTTATTTTAATTGGATCTATATAATTTAATCATTAAATAAATTATCAATTCTATTCAACCCACATATAATTAGGGTTTATTTGATATTAATATATAGTATACACCCTCACAAGTACGTATTATTTTGTATATTTTAATGATTAGAGTATGATTTGACTTACTCATATTATTCTTTCCTCAAAAATAGATCTCGCCAGTACACTTGAATTACGTTGGGAGGGAGCATTTACTTGACATGCAAGGTGCTAATTAAGAAACCAAGCCAATATGCCCGGATTAGACACATTTACCATTCCGATTGAGAACAATACAAAATAATGTCAATGTACTTGCGGTTTTATCGATCAACTATGAAAAACAGTATCATATTATATAGTAATAACTCAAAAATATTAGGCATCTTAAAATATTTTTGAGATCTTAAATTTCTAGGCATATTAAGGAACCATGTTTTGCATGTAAAAGTTATTCTAAAACTATTGTAGTATAAGGTTTTCCTCATGAAATAAGCAATCGATGGCCATTGATATTTAATCAATTACTTTCATACAATTTCCATGATTTTCATTGAATGATAAACACATTAAGCTATAAGATTTGATTATCGAATCGTTATATGTCTCGTCTCTACTAAATATGGAATATCTAAGGCAAACAAGTCAGAATTACTCGAAAAAAATTGGAACGGTTTTTTGGTTTGATTATCTACTTAATGCAAGTGTTTATTTCATATTTCATGATGAAAAATAGTAAGAAAAATTAATTTCTTACAGATCCTTGAATACATGCAAAAATAATTTCATAGCAGCGAACTCTTCAATTTTTCATTCATGCACTTTTGATGCCAACAACTGGCTACTATTTTTGGGAAATATTTATACATTCTAAATAAATTTTAATAACTAAAAACTCAAAACAATGCACAAACAGGTGGTTTTTATTTTAGCAAAAAAATCAATACGAAACTTGCATCACATGCAAATGAGTCTTTACGCATCTGAAATACAAAACCTTGTTTATCTATGGTTTGAATCACATCTAAGACATGAACCATGGCTCTGATACCACTTGAAGGGTATGGAAAAAAGTATTAAGCACATCACAGAAGTGTGAAGATCGCATAATATACAGTTGAGAGGGACAAGTCATACTAGTTGCTCGGGGCAATGGAATTTAAAATTTTTAATAGGATGAAATCACATGATTCAAGAACACTTCTCGAATCATTTCGTCATAACCACAAACAATATATAGGAATACCTCTTAAATCGTTGTTGCGATCGTTGTCTCTAAAGGAAGAGATTGCCTATCTCAAGTCCGACTCGACGAAGGAGACGCTTGCAAGTGCATTGATGAGATGCATGCTTCTTGCAATCCAAGATAAAGATCCAACCAACGGATCTCATGATCATCACACAAAATCGTACGTCTTCTTCATGAGTAAGGAGCACCGAAGAAGACAGAGATCCAAGAGCGATTGAAGTGACAGCACGACGGTGTAGCGATAATGACAACTCTCTCAAGTACAAGGGGTGGACAACCATACTTGAGAGAGAGTGTGTGTCTGTGTGATGGGATGTTTGATGAAAATGAGAGACAGAGCTCTCTTAGAGTTGTGTTGTAAAAGAAAAACTAGGGTTTCCTCTTTTTTATAGTATTTTGGGAGTCCATGGACCACAATCCATATGCAATACAAAATAATGGTTGAGATTGATTTGTATTTATATCCAATGGTTATGATTTTACTGCATAAAAATGCAACAATAATTAATTTAATTTAATTTAAATATATTGACTAATCATCAAAATGATAAATTTAATTAAATTAATAAGCAATGATGAATGAGGAAGGAGGCTAACCACCTTAATTATATGGAGGGGATAACCACCTTGAATTAATCAAGGGTGATCGTCCACCTCCAAATTTAGGAAGATAGTTTCCTCTTTTAATTATGTGAGATTTTATATCTCACTTAATCCTTCATTTGTTTGCAACAACTTTTGTTGCAAATTAATTCACAAAAATATTTCTTAATTAATTTGTGAATATTTCAATAATGTCATTAAAAAGATGTGAATAATATTCACACATCCAAAATAAAATGTAAATTGTTTTCAATTAATTGTCCAATGTGAATTCAATTCACATCAACAATTAATATGTAAATATAATTTACAATTAGCTCTCTCTATCTGTCTCTAATATATAATAAATCATATTTATAATATATATGATTAATATAAATTATGATATCAACATTATCCATATCCTTGATAATTAACTCATATCTAATTATCTTGGAACTCTATTCTCATGTATCTAAATAATATGGATCATGTTCATGTTATTCATGATAATTAAATCACATTTACTTATCAATTTCCCAATGCTCAGATACATTATTCAGCGATGGAATTATTATTGAACTCTTTGTAAAATAATGCGCTTTCTCCGCAGATACTTGGATATAAGGACATGGTGATTGTGCGTTCCACGTATAGTAACTTCGATGTTGAATTCATATCTCAAATCCAGATCTCAGGGACCTCTCATAGATGTTTGATTAAATCAAAATCGTAAATCTAATCTTCTCATTGCATATGAATCTTATTCAGATCAATATCTAATATTTGGACTAAGATTAGATTACTTCTCTATTAAGAGGGGTCATTAAATCCAAACCAGTTTAATCACTCTCTCGAAATGGAAGCGTCATTGTTATACAATCAGTTATCATCAGATCACCCCCGAGTATTCCTAATACCCGTACATCCTACATACTAAATGACATTGAATAATTTGAAGTTTTAGATCACTTTTAGACTATCTTATTCAAGGTTTTTATCATTAAATTTCTCATTCGATCATTGGGAGTTAGTATTGATCATATGCTTTCCAAAAGCATATATCATACTTTAAATTCTTGTCATGTGGCTAAAGCTAGACGATCGTACATGGAATTTGACCGGTCAATACCTTATGAGTGAGCTCATATCTTTCGGTTCAATAATGAATCTGCATGATCAATTTGAGAGATCGTATCACTCATATGCCCTCATATACACACCAGCTCGCCGGTGTATAGACCTTGATTAGATCATCAACCTATCTATCTGTCAGGTGTATATATTCAGACATATAGCAATACATCTATCTCCAATCATAGGATGCATGCCTATATCCTGACAGTATATGATATAGTCTTGGTTATCTTGACTTTGTTAAGTCTACTCTTTGACTAAACTTATCTGAAACCTCCAAATATCTATTCCTATTCTGAGGACATGTATCAAGAGGTTGATGAGATATCAACCTTCAGATAAGGATTGTCATCCCCTTCTCAAACTGGAGATCATCTCTTAACAATCATTTGACGGTGCTTGATGAGTCCTCAATCCAACTCTTTAGATATCATCCAAGCATCAACCTTTGTGATTCAACCATTGAATAAATATTTGTATGATTATTAAGATGTCCATGGTACATAACTCTATTTGTTCTAAAGGACCTATTATGCAAATTAGTTACTCTTCATTTCAGATTAAGCAGTGAACTGCAATATAATTTATTGCATAATACCTCGTCGTGGGCTCTCATGTGTCCAACAAGAGGGGGATGCGTCGGAGGAGGGCAAAGGGTGTGCACGAGCTCAGTTCACATCGGGGAAAATGGAGTGTGTGTGTGTGTGGGTTCAAATTGCGTCAGAAGAGGAGGGAGGCATCGGGGGAGGGTGTGTGCAGGCACAGATCACGTCATGGGAGGAGGGAAGCGTCAGGAGGATCGCGTTGGGGAGAGTCTGGGTAAATCAGGGAGGAGTCGCGGGAGGAGGGCGATTTGGGGCAGGTGGTGGTTTCAATTTGTGAATGGCCCCAGCCGTTGGATCCATTCCTCGCACGTGGCGAGCAACCGACCTATTACTGCAGACTCTGCTATAGTTTACTTACAACGGACAATCTATTCATCGGTGGAAAAGGTCTTCACTGAGAAGGCTCAAAACTTAAAAGTCTCTCTCTCTCTCTGGTACCCAAGTTCTTGATATCATAAATAAATGGTATAATTTGCTCCTTTTCATAACTGTAAACAATTCTGTCTTTTACAAGAAAAAAATCTCAAAGAATATGCATCACACCCATCAACAATGGAGCAAGTAGAAGCTCATGACCGTTACAAGTAACCTTGCTGCAATCGACGGTAATACAGTGGAGTGCTTTGATAAAAGATCAGGAAGTAGAACTAGCCAGTGTCTGGACAATGGTCGTGTGCCAGGGATTTGAAAGGTGTGCAATCAGATTATCAACGGGACCGCAGTGAGTAACATAAGCCTGCACAAAGATGCCGAGCATCCGCGACCATTGCAAGACGTCCTACATATATGATGGATCAGTTGGGGAACACATATTTCAAAAGTGAGAGACGGAAAGTTCACCATTTTTTATCTCCTTCAGTTTCCAAATACGAGCAGTTTCAGGCTCCTTTGCCAAGCCAAGAGGATTGAAAAGTGGACCGCCTGGATAACTGCAAAGGGCAGCAAAGAGAGGGTCATATCTTACGTTCTAAGCAAGACAAGAGGCATGTTGTTCACTGTAAAAGTTCTGTAGAACATTAATAATACATACCCAGGCTCCTGTCCTTCCAGAGAATCCTCGATTCCAAAGAAGGGACCGTCCCTGGCTTGTGATCCTGGATTAATAAAGTCCATGTATCTTTTGGTTTCTACAAACCTTCAATATTATGCAGAAGTGTAGTAGAAAATTGTACACAATGGATTTAAACGAAAAAAAAACAGAGTAAGGAAAAACTTGCTCTTACCCCATTAAAATAAGTTGAACGATGAACAGCGTCCTTGTGTTGGCAAAGTCGAACTCCACTGCACCTGCCTCATACCAAACTGGCAAATCTCTTCTTCCGCTCACTCGAAGTAACTGCAGCATCGTCAAAATCAAACAGAGGATGAATGTCAGCAAGAATTCTGTTAAAGTGAATCAGTTGATTTACTTTATAAATATATAAACATATATGTAGCAAAAACATGAATTTATACGTCTACATACACATAGACTAGCATAACTGGACAGCATAATACTTCTGAAAATTAACATGCATGCATATTTGTAGGTCGGTATACATATACGTATACGTATAAGTATACCTTTATACATACGCATACACGTGTGCGTACACGCACACACCCACATATAAATGTGTGTATGATATCAAATGCGTCATTTTGTTGGAAACAGAGGGTCAATCCCCTCGAACAATCTAGGGTAAATTACAATAAAAGGACCGATCTTTACATGGATTCCCAAATAAGGGACTGATCTTTAGATTGTAACAAACAAGGGACCCATCTTTGATTTAACGGTGGAGGCCTCAACGACGTTAACATATTACTCAATTTATGATTTAGATGGACGACTATACCTCTGAGGGATTCGTTTCACTTTCCGCACTCGACGAGAGGTTGTGCAACATACAGGAGGAGCACCGGCACGAAGCTTGGGAAGGATCTAGTCGGCCCGTTCTATGGCATGGCAGAGGCTGCAGGTAGAGGGGGCCGCTCCCTCGAAATGCTGCTACTCGGATGTGGTCTTCGATCAGGTTCGATGGTTGTGTGCATCTTGGACTATGACGAGTTGCCTGAAGTTGTTTCGGCTACAGGTTGATCTATCAGACACCCACCCAACATCCGACCCCTCCAGTGGGTTCTCCTTGCACACCCAGCTCCTTCACTCCAGCGCCACTCTCGCCCCCTCCCCATCCGTCCTCGCATCCTTCAGCGACGTCGTCTTCCTCATGGTCGGTGCCCCCTCAGACGTCCGCTCCCTCGTACTTGACTCCGGCCTCCTCCCTTCCCTCCCCCCAGGAGGTGTCATCATGGACATGACCAGTAGCAGCCCCGCCCTCGCGCGAGAAATCACCCTGCTGGAGGTCATGGGGAAGGTGACGTACGTGGGCAAAGCCGGGTGCGGGCAGAGCTTCAAGATCGCGAACCAGATAACCGTGGCGGGGAGAATGCTGGGGCTGAGCGAGGCGCTGGTGTTCGCAAAGGAGGCGGGGTTGGACGTGGAGGGTTTATTCAGGGCCATGATGAGCGGCTCGGCGGGGACGAATGTGGGTGAAATATTCGGCGAGAGAATGGCGAGGAGGGACTTCGAGCCCGGTGGGTTCGCCGAGTACATCCTCAAGGATCTCGGGATGGCGCTGGAAGGCTTCGGAGGAGGCGAGGTCGTGGCCCTCCCGGGGACCTTGCTCTGCAGGGAGCTCATCCAGGGGATGGTTGGGAACAGAGATGGGAGGCTGGCTCTCTGCACGGGCTTGTCACTGTTATCGAGAGGATCTCCGGTAAGCAACATGGAGGGTAGGGCTCTTCCTTATCGTCCTTCACCTCTGTCTTCTGTCTTTCTTTCAAATCCTGAGGAGATCACCCAATAACTCTGGCAGTGGGGGTTGCTCGGAGCTCCTTCAATTAGTTGGTTTGCCATTATGGTTAATCTTTCAATGAGTTGTCCAAAATCATCAGCTTCAGTGTGTTGGTTGTATACCAATATATATCTTTATATGTATCTGTATAACTTGCTGGTTTTGATTTAAAGCTGGTTGAGGTGAGCTTTTGGGTGTTGCTTTTCCTGATGATCGGATTCCCTTCTTCATCGTAAGTGGTGGATGAGCTGACAGACGATGACCCACAAACCTCAAACCCCCTCTTGGTCCCTATCGGAGAAAGAGGCGGCGAATCGGAGGGAGGCGACACCGACGGAGAAACCAACGTGGAGGGCAGGGCATCTGTGAATAAATCCTCAGCCCGCGGCCGTTCGCCAACCAGCCCCTTCATCTCGAACGCTCCACCTCTCCTTCCCTTCGAGCACCGTCACGCTCTTGTACGATCATGGCATCTCCAGCTGCAACCGTCGACCCTTGCCAACACGCCTCATTGTCGCCTTCCGCTCCACGTGCGGCACCTTAGCCTGACCTTCGCCAGCACCGCCTCTTCTACGAGTCAAACGAAGAAGAAAGGGGGCAAAGCTCTCCTCACGTGAGGGACGTGCAGGAGAAGTGGCTGGGTGCATACAGGAGGAGCACCGACGCGGTTGGCATGGACGAGGGCTGCGACCGCCATGGTGGGAGAAAGGGGGAAAGTGAAAATGAAGGGTATACTCGTCCATCTACTGTTATTCAATGACGTCGTTGGGGCCTCCACCGTTAAATCAAAGATGAGTTGCTTGTTTGTTACAATCTAAAGAGCAGTCCCTTATTTGAGAATTCATGTAAAAATCGGTCCCTTTTTTTTTAATTTACCCAACAATATATTTTCAAATGTAAAACAACTAATTTGACTTTCAATTTTCGAAGGTTCAACGGAAGTGAGCTTAAATTGAAGCAAATCATAACATCCTGAGAACAACTTTTGTGGCAGCCAATCCCATCCGATTTCAATATTACTAGATGGGAAGAAAAGCAAAGATTTACTCACGTCCGTGAAGAGGATACCGGAGACGGCGGCCATGGCGAAACGGCAGTGGACGAGCTCAGCCTGGACGTACCACTTGAGGTCCTCGGGGTCCTCCCCGAGCCCCAGAGGGTCGAAGCCGAAATCCCCCGCGAGCCTGAAAACCATCATCGAACAACAACATATTACACCAGAATTTATAGACGAGGAGGAGAGCTGCTGTTCTCACGTGCCGTCGAGATGGGCGGGAGGGTCGAGCCCGGGTAGCCACGTCGCGCGGTGAGCCCGGAGGACGGCGGAGACACGTGGTGCTACCCGGAGGAGGGAGGCGTCGCGATCTCGCTGACGCAGGAGGGGGTGCTGACGTGGCGGCGAAGCGGAGGTAAAGATGGCGGCGGCGGCGGCGGCCATTGGGTTTTTTGAGATGGGGAAGCTCGAGCCCCTCGCATGGTATTGGCTTTCAGCCGGTGGCATGTGCAAGGAAGTGGGCCCACATGCCGTCTCCTCCTCAAATTTTTGGATTGGGTAGAGTCAGGAGCCATCTTTATTAGGCAAGATTTTCTCATTAACATTTACTCCATGATGCATCATCTATTTTACAAGAAATTCTGCCATCGGGATGGAAGACGTCAGTTGATTATTGCCATGTTCCAGTAAAATGCTCGTGTGAAAACTTTGTCATTGTGAGGACATTACAAAACCTGGATGAAGTTCTAAGAAATTCTGGCATCTTTGAGTGGGTTGGTGGAGATACTCTTGAAGAAATGAAGGGAACTATTTGAAAGAGATTGAAAATTGGATGAAGAGGTGAAGAAAGCATCATATGAAATTGCAAAAAAATTAGAAAGAAAATCTACATCCTTCTTTACATTTGAAAGCTCTTTTCTAATGTGTATATTTATATTCTCACTTACTAAAAATGTGTATTATGCCTTTCGAACAAAAGCAAGATAATCTAATATTAGGATGCTTCATCTCACTTAAATATGCAAGAAATGCATATTCACGTTCAACTCCCTAGTTCGTTCTTGTTTTGATTATAACTCCAAACGATAGCTCAAGTACACGTTTGTAGCACAAAAATCCCCAATTTTGGTTCTTGTCAATTCGCTACGGTAGAAGATTTAATAACACCTGAAGTAATTCTTCCTCTCATGACATTCCTATACGATCCACTAGTCATGTAACCCTTAGTACTGGACAGATAACAACTAATACATGCAAAAAAGCCAAATGAGAGTAGTACGAGGGATTTCCTTTCACGGATTCTTGCCTAGGGCTCTTTTCTCTATATCAGAACTCGACCTGGAACATGCTTCTTCCTCTGGCTTGTTCAAAAAAGAGAGTTTCGGGTATTATGGTCGAAGGCCATCACCACAGACAGAGCCCGTCAGGGAAGGGGGATCCTCTCCAACAGACTCGCCTGAGTCTAGGGATTCGACAGGTCATCACTCCCCTCACCGAAAGAAGGATGACCAACTACAAATGCTTTTCTGATGCACTAAAGATATAAAGGTATAAAATCATTAAAAATAGGAAAAATGATAATATAAAAAATACTGTAAAAGAATTAAAGTAGAGATGAATGTCCGTGAAGAGAGAGCAGAAGATGATTTGCAAAGTTGCATATAGTTGGATTTTTCATTTCTTGAAGCTTTTCTTTCGAGACTTTTCTTTTAAATATATAGAAACTAATTAATGATCCTAAAGCGAAAGATACATTTGAAAATATAATAATTAAACTATCACCAGCTAGAGCCTCGGTATGTACACATGTCCAATTTGAGAAAAATGCATAAAAGAAAAGGCACTTCAAAAAACTATGTAGGAAAAAGAGATAAAAAATATAGTCGGGAAATATATATATGTATGTATGTATATGTATATGTATATGTATTTTTTTATGGAAACAAAAATACCTCAAATAAATCCTAATGGAAACAATTAATCTCCTTAGAGCATTAGGATGCTTGATTTCCAATTACTTATTTAAAAAGCTTGGAAAGCACATAAATATGTGAGTTTAATGTAGGTTATGTCGATTTTTACTTATGAAAATTAAGGTTGTAATGATGTGGCATGTTAAGTATGAAATAATCAATCACAAGACAAGTAATTAGATATATAAAGTGTCTATTTTATTGTTGAATTTATATGTTGTATAGATTTGAATGTGAAGATGAATATGAGAAAGGTGTCTTTGAAGCCTGATTATTACATATACTAAAAATATTTTGAAAATTGACATCGAAGCTCAAATACCAAGCAAAAGTTGAAAAAAATATTTATGGTTCAGAATAATTTAGTATATCCTAAACTAACTATGCGAATTTTTCAAATGGAATATATTTATGGTTAAAAATATCTCATTGCAAATTATGAGGAGAGTTCAACATTGATATTCTTCAATACTTAGAAAAAACAATATGGTATAATTTTACGAAATAATATTTTACTTATGTGGAGGGAAATAAATGATACGGGATTCAATTATTTTTTGGTTAATATGCAACTCATAGAAAATACAAGTATTTGGGTCTTTTTGTATTTTTTGAAGCAAACAATAATAAAAATGAATGGTTTTTGGCCAAGCAGTGTATCTTGAGTAAACATATTTACTGTAATTTTTATTTTTTTTATTATTTACAAATATTTTGATAAAAATGATTTTTAATATTTTATTTAATAGAGAAAGATTTGGGAATTTAATTCATAATAAATGGCAAACCACAATAATTTGCGATTACAATTCTCGCATATGCATATTAACATATAAAGTGGCACTTGAAATTTTGCAAGATGATTTAATTTGGATTTTTAATGCATTAGATACTCAAAGCAAAGAACTATTAATGTTACATAAATGGTGAAATATTTTTTGGAAGATTTTGTTAGATGTGTAAGCCTTGGGTAAAACATTTCTATAATAAGATGTCATTAAAATAATATATCATTAAAAGTTTTTTTATTTTCACTCCCTTTCTAACATTATATTTATCTATCTGAATGCCCTTATTAATAGGTCTCTATGTTTAATTAGGGTTATGTACTATTGTCATCTTGATATCATACAATTATTAATCCAAAGGTTAGATCATAAGGCTGGTGATTGATTAAAATATATAAGGAGTTAGATGAGGAATCAACTATATCGTCAATTGATTATTAAGAAGGGATCTCTAGCTTGAGAATAAGATGGCAATTCTTGATCCATAGATTGACATGCAACTGACCTCTCTGATGCAGGTCTTATGAATATGAATAGAGATTCAGAGGTGTTGGATTTGTTAAGTCAAAGAATTGACTTAGCGAGATCGAGATAACTAAGACCTATGTTGTATACAAGCATGTATAGGCACGCATCCTCTAACTGAGATCGATATGATACTATATGTCTAAATATGTACATTTGGCAAGACATTAGATTGATGAAATATTCAAGTTCTATACACCATTATGCCGATACACATAGGATGGCATATTGAGGAATACAATATCTCAAAGGGACCATACAAGTTCACTACTAAAACTAGAAGACATGAACTCACTCAAGAGATATTGGGAACAACAAATTCCATCGATGGTTGTCTTACTTTAGAAGTAAGGGAAGATTTATATGTATGATATGATGGGAGTTTATAACTCTGTATCACAGATTCAAGGGAAAATAGCAAATGATTTACAAACAAGTAGTTCATCATATGAACTCCGATATACGTATAAAAAATTATGTACAAAACCTTATGGTATAGGAAATAATTTAAACAATTTTGTAAATACATGGGATTATTATGCTTATTTTTGAAGTGTGAATCTTTAAAGGAAGAGACATCTCGAATTAAGTCTGATCCGATGACTCCTCTCATGGGCATAAAGATGACTCGCGTAGCTTCCCATGAATATCGATATCAACTTCTTCTTGAATTTTTCCATGCCAAGGGGAGATCAAGATGATCCTATCTCCTGATTTCATCACATGAAATCGAATCCTTCTTCACGTACAAGAAGCACTAAGTAGAAGCTTTCTTCTCTCTTAAAAGGATGAACCAATGTAGAGAAGGTGGAGGCAATATGGTGGACGTGTAGAGTTATGTATGGTAGAGAGAGGGGAAGGCCAAGAGAGTTCTCAACTCTATCTTCTCTTCTCTCTAACCTTTCAAGGTAATGCGGAATTAATGTAATAAATTATGCTCCTAAGAGAGCGGTTGATCCCTCTCATAAATATAAGAGGGGGATGTCCTTAGGAGTCCTACTCCTAAAGGGGACATCCACCCATGTAAGCCCTTGGGTGGCGATCTAAAGGAAAGTAATAAATTCTTTGCCTTCAATAAATATGAGTTCTTTTTGTCCTATTAGTTATTGTAAAAAATAAATCAAGAGATAACCAAAGTTTTTGGAGGCTCCTAATCATATTAGGACTCCAATTGTCCTAATTTTGGTTTCAACCTCCTTTCGACCATTCCATTATCACGATTTTATCATGTAATTAATAATTCTATATTTCATGAGAGATAATTCATAAATTATGATTCTTATTCACAGATCCAAGATAAAATGTAAATCTAATTTCATTTAATTCCAATATCAATCATATTCACATATATTCCCCAGAATAATATATGAATCATATTCATATATTTATTAGTTATATGAATCAATATTCATATTAATTAAATAATGTGAGTCATATTCACAGTCCTTTATTAATTATTATGAATCAATATTCATATTAATTAAATAATGAGAGTCATATTAACAAACCTAGATACCCATATTTATGATAATAACAATCGTAATATTGATATCATTAAGTACAAATCCCAATACAGTTAGGACTTACGAGTAGTTGTACTGGTTACTAGGAGATAATATTGGGAAGGTCATACTATTCACAAATAGTAACTTGAAACTTGGATTACTATCTATTTAATCATTAGACCACTTTAGGTGAAACACAATACACTAACGAAACACATAACATTGTCCATGAGCTCAACAAATGATCAAAGTGATTGATACGAATTCCAACTCCATTTCTAATTATCGTCTAAACTTTTTGGAGCTTAGAAATTAGCTCTATAAGTAAGTTCACCATCATTTCCATTTCTATTTTTATTTCCAACATTTGGACATTGAAATTGGAATTGGAAATTATAATTGAATCTAATCAAATAAGACAAATCAATTAATTATCATGTCATTAAGACATGATGTGGAGTCACTAAATCCATCCAGTTTTGTCACTTCCTCGAAATAGAAGTGTCATCATAGATGATCTATTAAGATAGCTTTAACCTACAATATTCCCAATACTCCATCATTCTACATCCTAAAGGAATTTGATACACCCTAAGTTCAAACCCTTATTTGATTGTCTCTTGTCAGGGTATATCAATAGATTTCTCAATTGACAATTGGGCGACTATAAATCATATCCTTTTCAAAAAGCATATATCAATATCTAGAATTCATGTCTTAAACAAGACGGCCATGCATGGAATTCTACACATGTTTGCTTCTTTGATGCCATCGGAGCATCCTTTTGCTTGCGTTAATGCACACGTGTTATCTGAGAGCAATGAAATGTGAGATTCTAATGAGTAAACTATGCCAAGTTCCAAGATGAACTTGTGTAACTACACAACCTCTATAACAACATCCAATGTCATTATGCATTCTACTTCAGGTATTGAGTCTGTTGTGGTGTAATGTTTCTTTCTTATCCTGCTCATAATGCCACCATTCAACATGAATATGAACCATGAAGTCGACTTCCTATCATCCACATCCAAATGAAAGTCTGAGTCCATGTAACATAAGACTTGGAGATCATTATCTCATAACCTAATACATAGTCTTGAGTTCTTCTTAGGTACTTGAATATGCTTTTCACTACGGTCTACTTTTCTCTCTCCATATTAGGATTGGTAATGGCTTACCACTCCCACTACGTGGTGGATATTTGGTCTTGCACACATCATGGCATACATCAATCTTCCTACAATCGATTCATAAGGGCATCAGACCATGGCTTTCTTTTCCACAACAGTTTCATGGAGACATCCCCTTTAGGATAGGTTAATTCCTTATCTTAAAGAAGGAAGACTTTCTTAAAATTATCTATCTCAAATCTTTCCAAGATCTTGTTATATCCTTGTTGTGATGGTCCCAATACCCCTTTTCTCTACTCTGAATAATTTCAAACCCAAGATGTAAGATACTTCGTTATCTTTCATTTCAAAAGCATGGGACAACCATACCTTAACCCTTGTTATTTTCTCAAATATCATTCCCAATGAAAAGGATGTCATCTACATAAAGCACAATGAACATGACGATTGCTCCAACTAAGATTCTTGTGCACACTGAAAGAACCAGATCTACCCTTGCTTAATTAGTGAAATTAACAAGTTATAGTTGGGCAATCACAGATCAATCAAAAATGTCTTAATTAAATTGATTAATGTATGAGTGAATGAAAATTTTTACCATGGACAAGCCAAAGGTTGAACTTACGGAGGTCACTATCTCCTTAGGTTATTTCAGATAATTCAGGTGCTAGGTTTTTTAGGAAAACTTGTTTAGATTTTCTATGCAATTAATGAATGAGATGAAAGTGTAGAATGAAAATATTAGGGTCAAATTAGCCTAAAGTGAAAATTCCAAATTAATGTCAAAATGAGCTAAAAAATCCAAAATGTTATTCCCCTAATTTATTTATGCAATGATCAATCCGAGAACACCTTTTTTTATATTTTTATGGCATGATATGCATGCATGAAAATGAATCTTTTTCAGAGGATTTAATCTAAAGTTTTGTACAAGCAGAGTATAAAATTTTGAAAATTGGAATTAGGGTTAAAAATGATGAAATTAACCTAATGTAATTTTTTGTAATTTTCTAATGCAAATTATTTTTTTGTGAATTAAATATGCAAGCTTTGTAATTTTTAGTAAATTAATTTTTAAGCATTAGCAAACCTAATTTTTTCTAAAATAAATTATCCTAGATATATTCCATAAAGATCTATCCAAAAAAATTCGCAATCCTAAAAATATTATGTTTACAAACAATTAAAATTCATTTACAGAAAACACAAAACAATTTATTTTAAGGAAATTACATATACAAATTAAATGATTTTTGGGCACATTATAGAGGGTAACTTAATCTTAACTAATATGATTTTGATCAATTTTTGCAGCAATAAATGAATTACTAGGATCTAATGATCACCGATGGGGTAAAATATGATAAATTTCACCACAATTAAAATAATAAATCCAGATAGCTTCTTAAATCACCAATATATATTCACATCAAAGATTAAAAAAAGGCATGACATACATGGAGATTTCAAGAGAAGAAAGACGATGGAACAGATCTTGCGCTGAGGCTCTAACAGATCCTACTAGGCTATGTTAGATCTTGAAGATCCTAGGTGTCTGTCACAACAGATCCTACTAGCACTCTGTATGGATCCTCTCACAATGCTCAGTTCCAAATAGAAGTAATTAACCATTTTTAATTTGACTAGATCCACGAATGAAGAAATATAGGCACGTGATTAAATTAAGTTGTGGGACCTAGTTACCGGGTCAAGCAATCTTAAATATAGGGGCTCAACCACAGAAAACAAAATAAAAGAAGGCAGGAAACTTAGAATGTGTGAAACAAAATAAAATAAAGGTGAGAAAATGGTGAGAAAACCGATGAGGCCTTAGGTGAACATACACACAAGCAGTGGACCTCGTATGTAGTAGTTTCCAAGTGTCCTGAATTAATACAAATTAATGTACAAAAATGAAAATATAACACTCTCTCACAAAAATAATAAAAAAGGTGTGCTAGAGATCTACTCCTCTTTTTCTCTATATGTATCTCTCTTCTACTCTCTCCAATTGACCTATGCAGAAAAGGGCAATCTCCTCGCGGCTCAGGTGCGTCAAACTCCTAGGAATTCACCGTCGCCACACGAACCCTCGCAAGAAATTCAACAAACGAAATGGTTAGAACAAACTAGTCAATTATCGAAAATAAAAGAGAAATAAAAAGAGAAATAATGTACACTAAGTATATATAAGCAAATGCTACACTCCATTTCTCCCCAGCAATGGTACCATTTGAAATACCAACTATTAGAGGTGGACAGAAGCTAGTCCACTCATGGCGGGACCAACAGTGTCGCTGAGGTGGTCCGCTTCCGACAGTTAGTGAATTCAACAATCAACCCAAAGTATAATAGAGCAGTCCATGCAAACTGGAGTCAAACTTTTTTATAAACCCTACACATAAAAGTGCATAGTGTGCAAGTATGTGTAGGGTGTCGAAGAAAAGAACAAACAAGTGGAGTAGGTATTATTATTTATCTCTAAATAATAATGTATTTATGTATATATTTATTTGTGCACTATTTACTTAGTATTTTTAGGGTTTTTACTTATTTTTTAATTTTTATTTATATTTCTTATACTAATTTTTAAATTTAGTTTTTTATTAAAATTTCCTATTTCCTTTTCATTTTATAATATATAATAAGTATATATAAGTGTGAGTGTGTGTGTATAGATATATCTATATACATAATATGTTTAATGTTTGTAATTTTTTGCTTTTTCTTTTGAATTTTAGTGATTTTCGGTTTGTAGTGATAAAATACAATAGTAAATACTATTTTTAGAAACTTCTAAAGATGTTTTTATAGTTTTTGTATTTTAAGTTAAATAGGGAATAAAAGAGCTCCTTTTGATTTTTAATAAACAGGAATATGCAAGAAATATGTTAAATGTTATACATGATGTGAATGAGCATACAATCAGGGAAATTATCCCCTATTGTTGCATATTTTTTGGAGGACAGGAAATATTTATAAAAAATAGAAAAGTATAATAAAAAATATACAAGCTCGCAAGGGAATTTATGCAATTAAAATAAAGGATGAGGTATTTCTATCAAAATACTCAAATTTTTGAGCTGCAAATCCCAAATTTCAAAATAAATTATAATTTAGAATATCAGAAGGCTAAGGGTATACATGAAAATTGCCAAGCTCACGTGAGGGGCCACGTGAGTTGAGCTGGTAGTGGTCTTTGATGTAATATAAATAAGTATAGGGGATTCTAATCAAATTATCCCAAAATTTAACACTTAATAAAATATTTACTTGGTTCTATAATAATTGTAAAAGTTCATAGCGGGATCATGCAATTTTACCAACTTAACACCCCTTTATTGAGTGGTTTCTTAGAAGATACGTGGAAGATCTGATAATGGACGGGACACACCGATTCGATTTAATTGGATGACCCGGATTAGATCTGGATCGTGTTCTTAATCATACGATCGGCAGCGGGTCAAGAATAATAGTTGAAGAACTCGATCTGGGTTCACTTTGATCATTCCATTCTCTGTCCTCCCAATGCCTTCTCCGAGCTCTGATTGGTGCTATACGTTACTGGTCATGCTCTGTCGGTGCAGGTGATGGCCGATGAGGCTCCGATGGTCTCTATGAGGCTCTAGAATATCATATGGCTCCAGGTGACATGGAGTTTGTTCTTCATCGATCCTCGGCTCCAGATGGGTCTCCAAGACATGATTCCTACGCAAAACGATTACACGGTTCGAAGGCACTATCCTTGACCAGATGTTGAAGCTGGTAAGCAAAGGGGGATGGAAAGGTGAAGATCTCCGGTGATGGTTTAGAAGGAGGAGCTCGACTCCCAGATCCACAAAGGATCTAATCTTGAAACGAAGTGGATTTTGCAAAGAAGATGTAGATAAATGATGTGGCGTGAAGATTGAAGAGGGAAATAGTCAAGAACAGAGTGATTTGGACTGGAGCTCAAGGTCTAGGTGAAATTGAGGATTTTCTTATTAAATACAATCTACAAACTAAAGATCGAATAAAAGTGTGGGAATGGAAATTAGACCTAAATATTACCTAAGAGCGGGAGAAAATGGCCTTCATTCAACCTGAGGTCAAAGATGTAGAACCGTCGATGCAAGCTCGGGCTATGAGCTTGGATCTCCTCCGATGAAACTCCTCCTAGCTGCAGATGGAAGCTCCCTACTCCTGTCACAAGTCGTGAACTATAGGGCCAGATCTGAGGGGCTAAGGGTGGTCCAGGGGTGATCAAGGGGAAAAATGGTGAAGGGTGGAGCTCTAAGGATGAGATTGGTGAGTTTTGAGGTAGTGTTGCATGCGGTGGAGGATGGTTAGGTGGGCGACATGGTGTCGGTGAGTGTAGCAAACATGCATGCTACAGGGAGGTGGAGAGCTTGAGGGAGAGGGGCGCATGGTGTTGACTTGAAATTTGGGAGAATAAGGCCTCCTGTGAGCTCTGACAAGGGTGTCGAAGGTTGCAGAATAATTGATGTAAGTCAACTAATGAAGGCCTCTAGTTGGTCCACGTGGACCAACCAGAAAATTCCATGATAAAAAATCTGTGTAAATTCATTAATAAATAATAAAAGACTTATATAATTTTAGTCTATAACAAAAAATGTTTGTAATTTTTTGTAGTACTTAATGCCTATTTTTATTTATTTTTACAGAGCTATTTTTAACATGTTAGTATTTACAGTATAAATCCAAGTAAATATACATGTATTATGGATATTTTATTTTTAATTTGTAATTTGTATTTTGTATTTTATTATTATATACATGTATTATATATTTTTTATTTAATTAATTACATATTTGGATATTTTTACTGCATTGTCTTGAACTTATTTGCATACTTAATTAATTAATTAATTACATATATACGTATAGGTATATATAAGTATGTTTCATATATGTAAAAAAGTACGTGAGTTATTTTATTTAATTTTGATAGTTTCATCTTATTTAGTTATGTACATGTGTTATAAATAATAGTTACTAAATTATAAAAATAAAAGAAAGTAGAAAATATAAAGAATAAATATATTGAATATAATATACATGTATACTACACAATGGAGGCCCAAAACCTAATTTTCGCATCTTAACACCAAATTAAATGACACCCTTAAATATACTATTTAATTTTATCAACAATAAGGCGAGTTTGGTCCATTTTGAATACAAATGGAGAAGATACATATTTGCAAAGTTTTCTTTATGACTTTTTATTTTGTGTGTCTCGAGCACACTATGCATTATTTTCCAATGAACTCAGTTTTGTAATTTTCTTTGTATTTTTATGTACAAAATCCATGTTGAGGGTTTATTGATTTGAGGTGTAAAAATAATAAACTAAAATAGGTCCCAACATACAATTATTGTGCAAAATATATAAGGGTTTTTTGTGTATTTTTTGTACAGTTTCTCTGCCCTATCTCCCACTACTTTATTCCTTCTCGACTAAGTTATCATGATGATTTGGTTTCAGGGTCTAGGGTCACTCAATGTCTTTGATACTTCAGTCTTTTTCTTTTCTCTCATTGATATTTTATTTGAATTAAATAAAATATTTATACAACATTTTATATAGTATTTTATGCAATTTATTGAGGTGTTTATCTTGACAAATTAATTATATATACATGCATTTAGCTAAGGATTTAAGGCAAAAATGAAAGAATAAATGTGATGAAATGAGGATTCATCAGACTTGCATCAAGACGTCGGTCTGATATCAATCTTAAGAGAAGGATTTCCATCTCCTTATCATGCTAGAGAAAATCTATTAACAATCATTTGATGGTAGTTTATGAGTCCTCAATCTAACTCTTTAGATATCATCCAAGCACTGGCCTCTATGATTCAACCATTGAATCAATAGCTTTATGATTATTAAGTTGGCCATGGTACATAACCCTAGTTGCACTTAGGGACCTTATCAATGTATTCATTTATTTAATATCAGACATGAAGTGAAATAAATAAATAACATTTATTGATATATAAAATATTAAAATATCATTAATGGTAGAAATAGTTCATATTGGGCCCACATGGCAAACAATTAAATATAATATTTTTATACTGCAGTTGATATCTATTTTTGAGTGTTATTTTATACAAATTAATGCTATATACATGCATTTAGTTAGGGATTTAAGGCCAAAATGAAAGAATAAAGATGATAAAAATGGAGTTTCATCACCCCTTATACTTGCCTTTGCTGGCCCCTAGCAAACACTTATGATAATAAGTACATAAAAATAAGATAGAGAAAAGAAAAAGAAAACAACTTGGAATAATTTTAACTTTTAAAATTGTCTTGATAAAATCAATGTTCAGAGCTTAGTTAAGTCCTTTGGATTCTTGGTTTGTTCTGAACCACATCAAGGTTAAGAAGTGTGACACAATAGCCCTTAGGTCCCATATTCCCATCATACAGTTCAATTCACAATCTGATCAAACCATCCCTCTCAGTCGCATACTCTCGCAACCTTGAAATGAAAAGTATCATACAGTTGAATTTGCTAGCTCTCCCCAGACAAATCATTGAACTATCAAGGAGTCTCATCCTATGGCAATTTGTCCTCGAGGAGACATATATTTCCTTCTAAGGTCAGGTGCATGCAAGTAGACAATCGAATAGGAGAGAAACTAGAAGAATTAGAAAAGAAGTGGGAATGGACCAGTGTAGTCACATTCCCTTATAATGCTCGGCTAGTGTAACTGAGTTTTCACCAAAGAATTATTCATTTTTCTGAAATCTCAATGTTTTTGTCGAATTTCTAGTATAGGCTTCTTTTTGGATTTTTTTGCCTTGCATTTCTCTGCATTCTTATTTTTACCTCGTCGGATATAGAATCTTTTGCTTTGTCCATGTTTTGAGGTCTTGGAAAAAGTTGTGCTAGTAGGTGATTCCTCATCTGAAGCATGTTTCCAATCTAGTATCCTATCGTTAGATGTCCTTGTTATCAAAAGAAAATGGGTTGAAGTACTAGTTTCTACAGTCCCCAAGAAATGGTTCCAACGCCACCCTTGACGAAGCTGCCTAGTATCGTCTCGACGTAGACTCCAAGATCTTTCAACAAACTATCACAGTTGAGCTAAATGTTAAGTGTGAGGTCTCTAGTCAAGCCACTATCTCAAGAGCCATACGAATGACAGGAAGGATTTCTAGTTCGACACACTGAATCGACTCATGAATATAGTCCCACAGAACCTACAAAATTAAGTCGAGGTTACCTGAAGCCTCTCAATTCTAGTCCTTAATGGGTTCCTTTGAAATTAAATGGATTAAGGTCTAAACCATGCTTCGATCTTTAGATTTTATTTTATACTTGTTCAATTATCTTGATCATTCTGAAAAATATGAATTCTATGTACAATGCAAGAAAATCTTTTTGTGAAGCATATTTATAATTTTGAACTTTTTATGGATTTTGAAAAGTTTTGCAATTTTTTGTGCAGTTTTTTAAAACATTTTGCAAATTTTTGTGGGTTTTAAATTTTTGAAAATTTTAAGGATTTTTAATAAAGGTTAGTGAAATAAGTATGTGTAGACATTTACACAAGAGTGCATCAATATTTAAAAGAATTGATTGTAGGATTTACACTACCAATAATTTACAGGTTTAGTGTTAGTTATTATTAACAGGTTTTATATGCACTGCTTGTAATGGTTTTAATTTTCTACAATTATGCATAAGTGTTCTAAAAAAATGAAAATATTTTAACAAACATTTTGAAACCTTTATTTTGAAAAAAATTCAAACACTTTTGCAAACATTTACAAAATTTGAAAACCATTTTGTAATGATTTTTAAGTATGTATAGATTTTTGCAAAATATTTTTACAAACATGTTCCAAATCCATTGAAACAAATTTCCACAAATTTTATTTAATTAAATGTAAAATATTTTGCAAATATTTACAGAAGGTTCTTACAAAGGTTTGAAAACATTTCACAAAAAGTTTTCCAAATGATTTCAAATTATTTTTTCAAGTCAATTTACAACCATTTTTCAAATCATTTTGCAAAACCTTTTTAAACCGATTTATTACTTATATTTACAAAGAACTATTGAGAAATTTTATACATAATTATTAACATATTATTTTCCATTAATTAATTGTATACCCTACCAATATAGTATATTAACCATATTATTTAAAAATACGAAGTATGAATCATGGCTAAAGTAGATACAATGTATATACGACCTCCATATACTTAGCAAGAGTTATATCCTCATAAGGACCAAAAAAAGGAAAAACATAACTCGTGCTGAGTATATGAAAGTCTATAATACAACGACTAAATAAAGAATAAGAAGTCAGTCATTCCCCTCTATAATTAGGATAAAATAATATTAAGTATAATAGACTATAAAATAATATAGGATGATTGATGATTCTCCATTTCATTACATTTATTCTTTCATTTTGGCCTTAAAATCCTAGCTAAAATGCATGTATATATCATTAATTTATCAAAATAATCACTTTCTAAATTGCACAAAATATTGTATAAAATATTGTATATTCAATGTATTTAATTTCAAAATAAAATAATAATAGAATAAAAGAAAAAGAAATGAAATAGTAAAGATAATGAATGACCCTAGACCCCGACACCCAGTCATCATGATGACTTGGTCGACAATGAATAAAAGTAGGGGGGATAGGGCAGAGAAATTATATAAAAATACAAAAAAAACCCTAATTTTCAATTCATCAATAATTAATTTTTGGACCTATTTTCTTATTGTTTTTAGACCTCAACTAATAAAACTTTCAATATGAATATTGTAGATAAAAATACATAGAAAATTATAAAATTGAGTTTACTGAAAAATAACTCATAATGTGCCAGGGACACACAAAATGAAAAGCTATAACTAAAAATTTACAAACCTGCAACTTCTCCACACTATATCGAAATTGACCAAGCTCACTTTAATTATATATAAACTTTAATAACCTATTTAATGAGGGTAGTTTCATTTATTTTGGAGTTAAGGTGTAAAAGTTTGGTTTTGATCCCCCATTGTGCAATATAAGAATATATTATATTCAATATATTTACTCATTAAATTTTATCACTTTAATTTTTTATAAAATTTTAAATATTATTTGAAATATATGTACATAATTACAATGAAATAATACCATTAAAATAAAATCAAAATAAATGAATTACTTTAATACATATGTAAAGTATACATATATATACCAATATAATAAACACCCATATTTATTTAAGTGTACATAAAAATTAAGAAAAAATGCAATAAAAAATACTTAAATGTGTTTTTAAATAAATTAAAAATATATAAAATACATGTGTATAATAATAATAAAATTTATAATACAAAATAAAAATATCAAAATACATGTACATATAACTATATTTTTACATGTAAATATTAGCTTACAGTAAATAACCTCGAAAAAAATAAATACAAATAAGAATAGAATACTACATTAAATTACAAAACATTTTTTTGTTTTAATAAAAAATTACTTAGTTTGTTTCTTATTTATTATATATATTACAATGAATTTCTACCTTGAAAATTTCTGGTAGGTCCACGTGGACCAACCAGAATGGTTCATTGGTTGACTCGGGTCAACTGACCCTCTCTCTTCCTCAAGCCATGGATCGATCAGAACTCAGCTTTTCATCCTTTTGTCTTGTTTGATACCATGTTGATATGCTAGGTGTGTGATGAATCCCTAATCATCACTCTATATTCTTTTTATTTTAGCTATTTATCTTAGCAAATCATCATGTAAATACCTATACATACAATAACTTAGCATTATGCATGCATTTGTTAATATTACATAATTAGCATGTATTTATGCAAAAATAAAAGAATAAAAGAAAAGAAAAAGGAAGGAGGTATTTTGAATAAATACAACGGGGTCCGAACTCCAAGATAAGGTCAAGCATTGACCTGATCGCCAAATAAAACAGGTAGAGAGAGATAGGGCCTCCTCTATATTATTGGTGTAAATAAATAATTATTCTTAACAAAATGAAAATAAAACGTTCTTTCTACTTCCCTGGATATCTTCCTTAACATAAAATAAAAATAAACTCACCTCTCACTTGCACAACATACATCACTCTTTATTTATTATGTACATATACATAAATAACAAAAATAAAATAAAAATTATTTTAGACTCCTAAAGACCTATGTAAATGAAGAAAATATAAAAAGTGGGGTATTTATGTTAAAATAACAAAATAAAAATAATTGTACAAAATACAAAGGTATATTATACCTATATATAATACATTATACTGTATAGAGATTACTTTATTTTTCATAAAAAAAATAAAAATCACAGAAAAATAGTTTGAAAAACTAACAAAAAATTTTCATATTATACACTTTTTTTATTTAGAGTCATTTATTATTTAATTGAATTTGTAAGTATTTGACAAATCCTAATTTTTTGAATGGCAGGTTGGATTGTTGGCCGTTGGTCAACGGCTCCTTCCCCGGGTCAGACCCTGATCCAGTTCATTGGAGCCTCTTCTCGAAATTTCCCAGTCTGACTCCGTCCTCCTTTGGCCTCAAAATTTGGACCTGATAATCCTCATACCTCCGACATCTTCATGGGTCCTTTAGCCGATTCGATTCACTCTAAGATTTTGCGCTTTACTTTAATCTTTCCAGACCCTCGACTCGCTTATAAATTATCTCTTCTGCCTCCATGGAGTGGTAGCTCGTACCTTGCTCCCACTTCGACCACTAGACACCTCCATCTGAGTGACAGCTACTTGGAGAACCCCTCGGACCTCGGTTTGGTGAAGTGAAGACGATGCTCACCCTTCATGGCCGGAGATCCGCCACGAGCAGCCTCTCCCACCATTTGCATCGAGGTTGAGGCCATTATCCCGTCAGTCATCTTTGCCTGAAGCTCCGTAGAACTCTCAGATCTTCAGGTATCCCTCATTTCCTTCGCATTTCCCATTTTAACCAAGTCATTTCATTCAGCTCCATTGCATGTTCATCTGCTCCGACCGGCTGGTCGGAGCCTCGATATCCATATATATACGCTCAGATCGAACCCCCTATGCACACTCCACCTTGCACCGTATCCTGATCATCGTGAGGCGCGTCCAGTCGGTTGAGATTAAGGACCCGATCACCTCTATCACCTTCGTCAAAGATCAACCCTCACCTCATATCGCTTCTTTCCATTTCTGGTCAAATAACCCTCGATCGGAGCTTCGCTCCGAGTGAAGCCTCCCTTTGCAGGTGTTCGCGCGCACTGGGAGACTCACTTCTATCCACCAGAGGGTTTATTAGAGTAGCTCCAGGCCACCTTTACCTTGACGTACATCCGACCATCAGCTTCTTCATCAGACACATTAACTAGACGCGGGGTGGCCTCCACAATCACTCCTGACCATCACGATCGACCATCGGAACCAAGGATGCCATCCTAGGCTCTGGTGAACTTCACCTCGGCCCTGTTCTTCCAGACACCTTCTCCGTAGTTGGATTGGACCACCTCTGCCAGATTGCATCTTCACCGTCGAATGGAGTAGCTTTATCGGCCCTTAGATCTGACATCTGATGCATCAGAGCCCCACGTCCTCGGCCGCACCTGAGGCGTCAGATCTGACACAACAGAAGATCGCATCCGCACGTTCGCACGCCTCCAGAGCCAGCTACGTGTCCACTCACGCGCTCCGTACGCGCTTGCGAGGGTATATTACATTTCCTTCCCTGTTATTTTTATGTTTTATTTCCTAGTTTGTTAAATAAAGTTGTAGTTCATACATTTTGTATATTAGTCTCTGATGTTTCTAGTATTTGCACTTTAGTCCTCCCAATTTGAATACGTGTGCACGATCACATGCCTGGTGGTGTTTTTGCATGTCTTGTCCTGAATTTGTGATTGTTATTGATTGAATGAAAAGTTTCATAAATTTGCATTTAAGCCCCTGTGCGTTGGATAGTTGACATGGGTGCGGATTTTGTGGCATTTTTGCATTGATAACTCTAGGCTTCTTATATGCATTATTATTCAGTTTGGAAACTTTAGTTTATTTACAATTTGGTCCCTACAACCAGTGATTTGTTTTAGATCAAATATTTATCAAATCCACTCCAAAAATTCCCCAAAAAATACCATTAGTTCATGCTAATGTTTAATATTTTTGGTAATTTTTGTGACTTGATTTGATTTTTATTTGATATTTTATAAAAATAAAACTCCTAAAAATGTATCTATTTATTTTTTAAAATACCAAAAAATATAAAAATACCTACAAAAATTCTATAAAAATTCTTGTGTGTTGATTTTAGTGTATTTTCACTTCAATACCAGTTTCATTCCATTGTCTATTATAAAACATCTAAAAATCACAAAAGACCAAAAATCTAATCAAAATTCTAGAAAATTCAAAAAATGTGATTCCAGATTCTGTAATTAGGTCTTTCTATTGACTTTTTCATAAAAATAGCCTCCAGGCCTTTCAAGCAATTTTTAGTATTTTAATCTTGCCTCTTGGTCACAGCTAAACATTGTGCTTCTGTTTTGTGTTTATTTTATTTTTATAAAATATTCTAAAAATATGAAAAACACCATAAAATTTCCAAAACCACTTTCATATTTAAAAATAAAAAAATATTTTAATTCCGATTTTTTTAGACATTTTTAGTCTTAATAAAAATTGTTGAAGTTTTATTTTCTTTATCTTTGCATTTCTTTTATTATTGGAAAATATAAAAAATGCAAATTAAAAATCACAAAAATATGCCTTGTATTCTCTGATTCTTGACTACTTCGTAGGTGTTGCTCGTGCTCCTTGTGTTCGACCCTGGTCGCTATACCAGGTTAAATAAATATCAGAGACTGCTACATTCGATTTCATGCTTTGATTGTTTTATTTGTGATCTTGATTTTCTTGTCGAGCCCGACTCGGGTGGTTGAGGTCGCAACGACCTTTGATATCACTTATCCTTGATCGCCTGACTGCTCATCATAATGGTGCCATTGCTGGGGAGCACGACTTAGTAGTCGATTTTCAAACTTAGTTGTTTTATCTATTTTTAGCTCTATTGTTATAATTGCCTTCTGACCCATTTCTTTTTCACTTTTTGTGCGAGGAACGGCCCGAGGACCGGTTTGGAGGAGACCCGTACTCGAGGAAGAGAAGGAGCAGGAAGACTTAGTTATAATTCATATAGTAGCTTAAAGTATTTATTAGAACAATTTATTATTGTTGTAATAATACAGGGACTTAGACACTTCTAGACACTTGGCATATCGGGGTCTGTTTCGCCGAGTACCGGTGTGCTCAGGGGACCTCACCGCAGTTTTATACGGGTTTTGATTTTATCGCCTTTTATTTTTATTTGATTCTCGGCCATTAAACTTAAGAATTTCTCTGATTATGATGTAACTGCTTAAGGCCCAATCCCTAATTATTTTCCTGCACCTATAGTTCGTAATTGACCTTACTAATAAATCACAATAAAAAGTTTGTTTAATCAGACTCGAGTCAACGCGTCGTGAGGAACCACATACAACGCTGGTAGGACCTGTTGTGGCAGGCACCGAGCGGTTCCAAGATCGGACTCCGGACTTAGTCTAATTAGCTAGCTACAGTTCTTTTGGTGTAGAAATTATTCATCTAAGGTTGTTTTCTTCTTGCATAATTTAGATTAGTTTACTTTATGACTTGAAATTTATGCGCGGATCACCCTGCAAGTAAAGTGCTTGCGACAGGTACGCAACCTCTTAATTTACATGCATCATAGTGTTTGATCGCGCATCGGCTTTTTCGACTTCTCCCCCTTTTTTTCGACTATAAATAATCAGGAGAATCGAAAATTTTGTTAGGAGTTTGTTCTCTTATTGAAAATACCTAAAAGGATAACTATAAATTTGGGACTGCTAATCAAACTTGATCATAAAATACACTTCACAAAAATGTGATTTGGGAGAATCATCCCCTCATTGTTTGGTTTGATTGTATGAGAGAGTGACCCACACGCTAGGCTAGAGCCATACCCGGAACTCTTGTTAGACTACTAGTCTTGGGGTTAGTCGTTATCCAGTAAGGATCACTCCAGTTTCCGGTAAAGCGGGCCACGATATCCTTAGCAGAGCAGGTTGAACGGGTAGCCGGTAAACGGTCCGCAAATTGTACTGGATAGTAAAGATCTAACTTCGGGATTGGGCTAGTCTCTTGGGAGCGTCGGGTTCCTACCAGCTCGCTTAAATGCTCTGTTAGACTGAACTATCACCTAAATAAAACTGACAAGATAAAGGACCGAACTTTCACGGTCATCAACTCTGCGTTACGTAGGTGAATTGGGGGTTTGTTTACTGATCTTATTTGTTTCCAAATCCCATCCACCTTTTCTCCACACGATGATGGATTGCAGGTCCTTAGGCAGTCCTTGGTTGCACCGCTTTGAGCACTCCGCCCCATTCATTTAGGTTGGTTCGTGAGAGCCCAGACCTGCTCTCCAAACCTGAGATCGATTCTGCCCTGTTCCCCCTCGAGCACCCTTCTTCCAGTACCGAAGTGCCCGAGCACAGATCGGAGCAGATATTTGTTCATTTGACGGCACCTTAGTTTGAGTTTTTTTGCCTTTGTAGAGACCTAAGATATGGCCAGCAGTGAGAAGCGCACAAATGGGCCGCCCCTAGAACACCACATATGTTCTAGATCAGGGTGCCATCAACAACATCCTGTTAGCTTTATTGGAGAAGATGCAGAGACAGATCAGAGACCAAGGGGTTTTCATGGCAGATATGCGTAGAGAGATGGCCCAAATGCGAGCTGACCACAAAGAGCAGAACCAACAAGATGGTGGAGAGATAACAAAGTTTGGAGGAGGAGATGGACCTCATTCGTAGGAGCCACAAGAGCCAATCCGACCAGCCAGGCCGATGAGAGAGTTTCCACAACCTTGATGTGGACTCTTACACATCGTTGGATTCAGCTCTCGACGATCATGGGAGATTTCAAGCTCTCCCCTCAGACTATTCAGTTGTTGCCCAAATTCCATGGGCTAGACATCGAGGAGATGTATATGCATCTTCAAGAATTCAAGATGATCTGCAGCACGGTCCACGATAGATAAGTGGATGAGAACACCATCAAGATAATGGCTTTTCAGTTCTCCCCGGTTGAAAGAGCAACCTACTGGCTGAAACATTTAGGGAGGTACGTCAATTCATGGGAACAACTTCGGATCGAGTACTTGAATAAGTACTATCCACTGGCTGAACGAATGCAGCTAGAGCTCTGATAAACAATTTCTCCATGATCCCCAACGAGCAGTTCCATGAGCCGTGGGATCGTTTCCGTGAGTTCATTGACCGGTGTCCACACCATGATATATCCAAGCCCAACTTAGTTCAAAGTTTCTTTTGTGGGCTGACACTAGAGCTGCAGGGGCTTGTGAATGCTTCTTGTGGGGGTTCTTATTACGCTAAAGACGAGGACCAGGTCTGGGCCATATACGAGGAGATGGCCGAGAACTACACAGTTATGTCCCAAACCTGTCTCTACACTCAGGGAAAGCCCTCACCCCATGCCGTGTCCTATCAGAGGATAGCATGACTCGATGCATGTCCTTCCACATCTTCAGCAGTCGCAACATAGGAAGAGTTGTCGGTCGCTGATATGGGCATTATCAACGAGAAGCCGGACCACATCAAGATTATCGAGAAGAAGCAGTTCTAGGGCATGATGCAGATTGACCAGTTGGTACAGACATTAAGTGACCTGAAGACCCAGATCATGTGTCTCCAGAAGGCACAGATGGCTTCTCATCCTGTCTCAGGTCACGAGCTGATCCTAGTAGCAACAGCTCAACCTAGCACTCCGCCCTGCACAGAAAGGTTCACCACATCCAGGCGGAGCCATTCCAGCAACTACAATACCAGTACCTCCAGCCACCGCCATCTCGGGATAACTAGGTGGTGGTGTATCAACAAGACTAGCCACTAGTAGTTCTTCCTCTACGTCCCTTCGAGCAGGAGCCGTTAATGGAAGTCAACGAGGTTTAGTACGACTGATAGCAACCTGGGATCTGCCGAGATCATCCCAGATTCAGGTGGTCGACCGAAGGTGCCTCATTCCAGCAGCAACCTCCAGCTTATGGTGGACAGTTCAGCCAGCCATAGCAGCAACCCCAGTTCCCTCACTAGCTACAGCAGCACTACCAGTCAGGTCCTCATCCCTACCAGCAGAGATAGCCGTGGATGCAGCCACAGCCTCAGCAGTACTCTCAGCTTCCTCCTCATCCTTCCCAGCGGCATCCTCACTTCCAAAGAGGCAACCCGTTCAGTTCTCATGGGCTAGCCTATGAGAACCTAACACTTGATGATCTAGCACGCAAACTTTCCAATCAGCAGGCCACATTCGGGCAGGAGATGGATGGGTTCCGCACGGAGATGAGGGAGATGATCAAAGGGAAGGCCTCCATACCCGCTCAGATCGAGCCAAACCTGAACAACCTAAAAAAATCTGAGCAGGTACAATTCATAGAGGACTACACCTCCTAGTTATTTATTGGGTGACGTTGCTTCATATACATTTGATACTGACTTTGTAATACTTAAGAGTGGTAGGATGCTAGCCAGTGGTGCCTCGTCTGAGCGACAACACCATGAGGACGTAGGAGGGCCATATGAGGTGGATAGTGGTGTTGATGCCATTCATGATGATGACGACGGTGGTGCTGACGCCACCAAGGATGTTGATCCCAGCTGACAGTACTGAGGCCGTCATTTCTATAGATGCAGAGGGTGGTACTAACACCACCAGAGATCCAGATGCTGAGCCGGAGTACGGTGTTGATGCTACAATTCCTGCTGTCGTGGGTGGTACTGAGGCCACCCATTCTATTCCAGTAGTATTTTCTCCAATTTTTATACCACGAGACAATATGAAAAATACGAAAAAAAATTAAAAAGGAAAGGGTTCTTCATCTTCGAATCCATATGTGAGGCATGATGATAGTTGTATGAATTCTATTCCTTCTTAACAACAAGAACCTATTCCTTGCCATCTATCTGAGGAGGGCCCAACCATCCCCTTCCCTCGAGCACTTCGATTAGCTAAGGGGAACAAAAAAGAAAATAAAAAAGAACCAGCAGTTAGAGTTCAGCCAACAGATGATCGATAGATTTTAGAATCAGCTGACTCTACAGGAGGCACTTGAGCACATCCCCCTCTTTAAGAGGAACATGAGAGAGAATACCACCATCCGTAGGAAGATGAGGAACCATAATGCAGAGATCAATGTGCCCACTCGTGCCACCTACTTCGCCATCCAGAATCGTCTACCAGCCAAGAGGCCAGATGCAGGAGCACCTTATGTTGGATGCCATATTCATTAGCATATATTTGATCGGACTCTATTAGACAATGGCTTTTCCATCAACCTTCTTCCGACAACCTTACTTGACTGATTTGAGTTTGGCCCTCTTCGACAGAGCAGGACAGTCCTTCATTTTGCTGATAGATCTGTTAAGAGGCCGAAGGGGTTATTGAAGGACGTAGTCGTCATAATTCAGGACCTGAAATTCCCCATGGACTTCGTTGTGTTGTACATGGAGATATATGAGTCAGTGACCGATACCCCCATCATTTTAGGATGTCCATTCTTGGACACAACCAAGGTGGTGTCTGACCTTGATAGTGGGAAGGTATACTTCCACATCGAGGGTGAGAGTATACAAATAGAGACGATCGACGAGACTAGAGAACGAGATTCAACTTGCTCAGAGGCAGAGCGAGACGTCCACCAGGAGTGAGACCATGTGATCACTGATGATGAAGTTGCTTGGTCTGATCCCGTTTCACGAATCTTCCTTTCACCTTCAGATACTGTAGACTTACCGATCCTAGCAGAGGAGAGCTTGGAGGGCATACTCTTGGAAAAGGACACATTCGAAGCTACAAATCGTGTTCAGTGCAGTGAGGCAGAGTATATTTCTTGTGATTCAGATTCAGATACCTTGGAGTCAGATATAGATTGGACCAAATTTTATGAGTTGTTACCTTGTGTGATTCCAACAGAGCTAGAAGCTAGGGTGGAGACTGAGCCGACGTAGATAACAAAAACACCAGCAGGGCCAGCATGACCAGATATTCATGATCAGCAAGAGTTTTCACGCAGATTTGGTTGTATTCACTCATACATTCCAGAATCTAGAATTGCCAGCTCCCAGTTGTCCAGAACTCAAGACTTTGTCGCAGTCGCTGAAGTATAGGTACCTTGAGGGTGAGCATGAAATGTACATAGTCATTATTTCAACAAATTTGACTGGAGAGCAAGAATCTCGTTTGATGGAGATTCTTGAAAAGAACTAAAAGGCAATAGGATGGAGTGTAGCTGATCTCCAAGGGATAAGTCCGGACCTGTGCTCTCACCATATCTATCTTGAAAAGGATGCTAAGCCATCGTATGAGTTCCAGCGATGGATGAACCCGAATTTTCGAGAGGTAGTCATGATAGAGATTTCGAAATGGTGGAGTGCTGGTTTCATCTACCCCATCTCCGACTCCAAGTGGGTTAGTCCATTACATGTGGTGCCCAAGAAGACATGCATCAATACAGTTGTGAGTGAGTTTGGAGAGGAGGTAACTACCCAGGTACCCACTTCTTGGAGGGTTTGTGTGGACTACAGAAGATTGAATCAGGCCACCAAGAAGGATCATTTCCCACTGCCTTTTATTGATCATATTATAGAGAGGCTAGCTGGGAAGAGTCATTACTGCTTTTTTGACGGGTACTCCATTACAACTAGGTGGCCATTGTGCCCGAAGACCAGGACTAGATGACATTCACCTGTCCGTTTGTGGCTTATGCTTTCAGACGGGAGCCCTTTGGTCTATGTAATGCCCCGACGACATTCCAAAGGTGCATGTTGTCCACCTTCTCGGATATGGTAGGTGACTGTTTAGAGGTTTTCATGGATGACTTTTTGGTCTATGGTGATGGGTTTGATGCTTGTCTTGACTGCCTAGACTCTGTCCTTCAGTGCTGCATTGAGATTCATCTTGTTTTATCCTAGGATTCATGGTGACTCAAGGCACGGTGCTTAGTCATATTATCTCCAACAGGGGCATGGAGGTTGATCCGGCCAAGGTGGATATCATCAGGAAGCTCAATACACCATCCAATATACGATAGTTACGGTCTTTTCTGGGGCATGTCGGTTTCTACCGATGATTCATTCATGACTTCAGTAGGATTGCCTGACCGTTGAATGATTTGTTGACAAGACATCGAGTTCATTGTAGATGATAAGTGTCTTACATCATTTGAGACTCTAAAAAATCTAGTTGTTGAGGCTCATGTCCTTCAGCCGCCTGATTGGTCTCTCACATTCGAGATCATGATGGATGTCTCTGATTTTGCCGTAGGGGCCATGCTAGGATAGAGGAGGGATGGAGTACCTTTTTCCATTCAGTATGCTAGTTGTAAATTGGATACCGCTCAACGGAACTACACTGTCACGGAAAAAGAGATGCTAGCCGTCGTCTTTGCCTTGGACAAATTCAGATCATATATTCTTGGATCCAAAGTGACTATCTTTACTGATCATACCGCCGTCAGGTACCTCATGGCTAAGAAGGATGCCAAAGTAAGACCGACTAGATGGATCCTTCTACTCCAGGAGTTTGATATTGAGATCAAGGACAAACTTGGAGTCAAGAATGTGGTGGCGGATCATCTCTCCCGATTAGAGAATCTTGAGGAATCTGAGCAGACTGATCCCATTTTTGAGACCTTCCTAGATCAGGTGATACTTGCTATCGCCTTGCTCCCATGGTACGCTGACATTGCGAACTATCTTGTTGCCAAGAAAGTTCCACAAGGTTGGCCCAGACAACGAATTGAGACCTTCTTTGCGAAGGTCGAGTCTTACCATTGGGAGGATTCCAGCCTTTATCATGAAGGAGGGGATAGTGTCTGGCGTCGGTGCATTCCTCAAGAGGAGCACCATAGCATCCTCACATACTAGCACAAGCTTGAGGCGGGGGGGGGGATCACTCTGGGAGGAGAACAACACAGAAACTGCTCCAATCCAGCCTATGGTCTCTCTTCAAGGATTCTGATGAATTCATGAAGAGGTGTACTGACTGTCAGAGGATGGGCACTTATGGACAGCGTGATATGATGTTGATACAACCCATTCACTTCTGTGAGGTTTTTGATGCATGGGGCATCGATTTCATGGGTCCATTCCCTAAGAGTCAGGGATTGGAGTACATTTTGTTGGCTGTGGATTATGTGAGTCGTTGGGTTGAGGCCATTCTCGCCCGAATCGCAGATGCCAAGACTGTTTGAAAATTTTTAAGGAAGAATATCATTTCACGGTTTGGGGTGCCTAGAGTATAGATATCTGATAGGGGGTCTCACTTTATCAACGATAAGGTAAAGACCATTGCTAACGAGTTCAGCATAGACCATCGAGCTGCCACTCCATATCATCCTCAGACCAATGGTCTTGCTGAAGTATCGAATAGGGCGATCAAGACGATATTGCAGAAGGTAGTCCTCCCATACCGAAAGGATTGGTCACAGCTTTTGGACTCAGTCTTGTGGCGTATCAGACTTCCTTCAAGACTCCTTTGGGTACATCTCCCTTTCATCTTGTCTATGGCAAGTCCTGCCATTTACCTGTTGAGATCAAACATAAGTCACTTTGTATTGTAACAGATATATTATTGGATCCGGTGAGTATAGGTGATCAAAGGAAGGCAGAATTGGCAGCCTTGTAGGAGCTTAGAGAGACAACCTATTGGAACAACCTACATTATAAGGAGCGAGTGAAGATATGGCATGATTCTCATATTAGCCATAAGCAGTTTGAGCCATATGAGAGAGTATGGTTGTTTGATGCAAGGATTAGATTATTTCTAGGGAAATTGTTGAGCAAGTGGAAAGGACCATACCTGGTCCAAAAGGTACATGACAATGGTAGTATCTACATATCTGAGATGTCATCGAAGTCTACCTTTCGCGTTAACGGTCAGTGCCTCAAACCATATCTAGATCATGAGCCGTTGATTGTTGACGCCGCCCCGATTCTGCATGAGATGCGGTTTTTGACTTACATCAGTTACATCCCATGCCTGATTATCACTGTCTTCCACCTTGTATAGATCCAGATGTCCATATCATCTCATTCTTTAATCTATCACCCCATCTGCATCTTGTGATTATGCTATATTTATGGTGCACTTTACCTTAAGTATAAGGGGGCATCAGACTTTTTATTATTCTTCTCATTCTTTTTACCTCTGTTTTATTGCCTATACTTAGGGATATTTTACCCTAAGTAGAGAGTAGGTAAACCCTGTACATACTTTTACTCAGTTTTCCTTTTATGTACAGTCTACTATACTTAGGATTACTTGATCCTAAGTATAGGGGGACAACGAGCCCTCATAATTCTATTATTTGATTCGCCGTTGTAGTATAGCATTTCTTTTCACTTCCCTATACTAAGCACGAGTTATGTCTTCTTCTTCATCGCTCTTGATTCACTATGAGGACATCGTTTGAGCTAAGTATAAGGGGTGTCGTATATACTACATATATAATTTAGCCATGACTCATACTTTGTGTGAGTGTGTTAATAAAGAAAATGGCTAAAATCCTTTATCTAAAAATCGTTAAAATTTTAAATTTTTTTCTTGTACATAAAATTCTTTCTTGCACATACGTAGCTTTATAAAGATGATTATTGTACAAATATTTGTAAAAATGTTTTGTTTGCAAAAAAATTGTAAATATTTTTGGTATCAAAACTATGTATATAACACAAAATTTTTGTAAAATGTTTGAAAAACAAAAGTTTACAAAAGACCTTATGTAAATATTTGTAAATAATTTGCAAAAGTTCTGCATCCATGCATACAGTCAAACATTTTTCAAAAATTTTGCAATTTTCAAAAATTTTGCATAAAAAGATTTTTTATGTACTTGTACATTTTTCTGAATCATAGTTGACATCTAAACTATCCCTGAATTAAATTGGAAAATGGAGCTTGGTTAAGACCTTAATCCACCTAATTCTAAGAGGAACCTTATAGAATTGAAGGTTGAGACTTTTCAGGTCCATGGGTGACTTAATTCTTTGAGTCCACTAGGCTATGATTACATGTCATCTTAATGAGCCTAAGTAGAACATTTAACAATGAACACATGACTCTCGTAGACAATGGCTTTACTTTCCCCTGCACCTTACACATAGCTCTCTACGGATGAGGTGGTGAGGATGCGGTTTCCTTTGGCTTGGGGTAGCATACGGGGCAGTACTTCTAGTTGGAACCTCTCGTCTTTTTTTAGTGAAGGAAGTGCGCCTCAACTTGGTCTGGCGGTGTTGAGATCTAAAGACAGGAGTTGTGGGTTGCAATAATTCTTCAAAAGAGGGATAGTCTACTGGCTCAAGAGGAAAAATTCCTTATGTATATATGTTGCACCATGTAGATATGTTGTGCATATGCACATCAAAAAAAATATGTGCAAAAGAGAGAAAAACTCCATGAAAAAGTGGTCTGATAGAAAATGGAATACCTACCGGAGTGTATATAGTAAATAATGAAAAGCTTATGTTACCCATTCTTATCTCATGAAGCTTGACGCATGGAGACTTAGATACACTGGTTAGGCTCCCAGGGATACGTGGCTATACTGGCCATGGTCCATTCTCTTCATTCCCCTCTTCTTGAGCTGGTGGAACTTGAACTTAGAAGGGAATACCCTGCTCCTCGAGGAAAGAGATGCCAGACTAGGGCATTAGAGTTACCTTATTGAAGGAGGCTGGTACTTTGCCATTTCTGAGGTGGCGAGCTACATATCACTTACACAGTACAAGAAAATATTCATGGTCATTAGAGTTTGTGTATGTAGACTTGTTCTGATCTGGATGATTGAGGAGTCTTGACCATAGATTAATGGAACTTAGAGGTTGTTGAGTCTTAAACCTAGGTCCAAATAAGGTTCTGACAAACTAATAATCCAAAGGTCTAACTGAGCTCTATACTCCAATTTAATGAAGACAAGTTTAATAATAAACCTTGATTCTCCTTCTTTTTCTTTTCTTTTTCTTTTCACTTTTTTTATATGTGTTTGCTAAGGGATTAGCAAAGGCAAAGTATGGGGGGGTGATGAATCCTTGATCATCACTCTTTATTCTTTTATTTTAGCTATTTATCTTGACAAAGCATCATGTAAATACCTATAAATACAATAACTTAGCATTATGCATGCATTTGTTAATATTACATAATTAGCATGTATTTGTACAAAGATAAAAGAACAAAAGAAAGGAAAAAGGAAGGAGTTATTTAGAATAAATACATAGTGATCTGAACCCCAAGAGAAGGTCAAGCATTGATCTCATCGCCAAATAAATCAAGTCGAGAGATAGGGCCTACTCTATATTATTGGTGTAAATAAACAACTATTCTTAAAAAAATGAAAATAAAATGTTTAGACTAAAACAAATTAAACAATTCCTGTATATCTTCCTAAAAATAAAACAAATATCAGAAAAATAAAATAAAAACAAACTCACCTCTCAATTGTACAACATACATCATTCTTTATTTATTATATACAGATACATAAAAAACAAAAACACAATAAAATTATTTTAGACTCTTAAAAACATATTGTAAATGAAGAGAATATAAAAAGTGGGGTATTTGTGTAAAAATAACAAAATAAAAATAATTGTACGAAATACATAGGTATATTATACATGTATATAATACATTGTACTGTATAGAGATTACTTTATTTTTCGTAAAAATAAATAAAAATCACAGAAAAATAGCTTGAAAAATAACAAAAAAATTCATTTTATACACTTTTTTATTTAAAATCATTTATTATTTCTTATTGAGTTTGTAAGTATTTTGTAAATCCTAATTTTATGATTGGCCGACTGGATTGTTGACCGTTGGTCAACAACTTCTTCTTCGGTCAGACCAGATCCAGTTCACTATATCCTCTTCTCGAAATTTCCTAGCTCGACTCTATATTCCTTTGGCCTCAAAATTAGGACCCGTTAATCCTCATACCTCCGACATCTTCGCGGGTCCTTCGGTCAATCCGATTCATTCTAGGGTTTTACGCTTCACTTCGATCTTTACAGACACTCGACTCGCCTATAAATTATATCTTCCACCTCCATGGAACGGTATCTCCTACCTCGCTCCCACTTCGACCCCTAGCCACCTCCGGCTGAGTGACGGCTGCTCGGAGAACCCCTCGGAGCTCGATTTGGTGTAGTGGAGACGATGCTCACCCTTCGTGGCCAGAGATCCACCGCGAGCAGCCTCCCCTGCCTTCCGCATCGATGTTGAGGCCATTACCCCCAACAACCATCTTCACCTGAATCTCAGGAGCACTCCCAGATCTTCAAGTATCCCTCATTTCCTTTGCATTTCCCGTTTCAACCTAGCCATTTCATTCAGCTCTGTCGTACGTTCATCTAGCTAGTCAGAGCATCGATATCCATATCCATCCACTCAGATCGAATTCCCAACGCACGCTCCACCTTGCACCGCGGCCTAATCACCATGAGACTCGTCTAGTCGGTTGAGATTAAGGACCCGATCTCCTCTATCACCTTCGTCGGTGATCAACCCTCACCCCACATAACTTCTTTCCATTTCTGATCAAATAAACCTCGACCAGAGCTTCGCCCCGAGTCAAGCCTCCCATTGTAGGTGTTTGCGCGTGCTGGGAGCCTCAGTTCTATCCACTAGAGGGTTCGTCAGAGTAGCTCCAGGCCACCTTCACCATCATGCACATCCGGTCGTCAGCTTCTTCATCGGACCCATTCACTAGATGCAGGTGGCCTCCGCGATCACTCCTTACCATTCCTGATCGACCAAGGATGCCATCCAAGGCTCTGGTGAACTTCACCTCGGCCTTGTTCTACCAGACGCCTTCTCCTCCATTGAATTGGACAACCTCTGCCAGATTGCATCTTCACCGTCGAACGAAGTAGCTTTATTGGCCATTAGATCTGAGACAGACACCTGATGCATCAAAGCCCCACGCCCCGACCGTACCTGAGGCGTCAGATCTGACACAACAGAGGATCGCATACGCACGTTCGCACGCCTCCAGAGCTCGCCACATGTCCACCCATGCGCTCCGCACGTGCCTGCCATGGTATATTGCATTTCCTTCCCTACTCTTTTTATGCTTTATTTCCTAGTTTGTTAAATAAAGTTGTAGTTCAGACATTTTGCATATTAGTCTCTGATGTTTCTAGTATTTGCATTTAATCCTCCTAGTTTGAATACACTTGTACGATCACGAGCCTTGTGGTGTTCTTGCATGTCTTTTCTTGAACTTTGTGATGGTTATTGATTGAATGAAAAGTTTTATATATTTGCATTTATGCCCCTGTGCGTTGGATAATTGACATGTGCACGGATCTCGTGGGAATTTTGCATTGATAACCCTAGGCTTCTTATATGCATTATTATTCAGTCTGGAAACTTTAGTTTATTTGCAATTTGGTCCCTACAACCTGTGTGATTTGTTTTAGATTAAATATTTATCAAATCCACTCCAAAAATTCCCCAAAAAATACCATTATCTCACGCTAATGTGTTATATTTTTAGTAATTTTTGTGACTTGATTTGATTTTATTTGATATTTTCTAAAAATGAAAAAACCCGAAAAACGTGTCTGCCTATTTTGTAAAATACCAAAAAAAAATCTCCAAAAATTCTATAAAAATTCTTGTGTGTTGATTTTAGTGTGTTTTCACTTCAGTACCAATTTCATTCCATTATCTTTTATAAAACGCCTAAAAATCACAAAATACCAAAATATTATAAAAGTTCTATAAAATTCAAAAAAATGTGATTCTGATTTCTCTAATTAGGTCTTTCTATCGAATTTTCATAAAAATAGCCACCAAGTTTTCATGTAATTTTAGTATTTTAATCTTGCCTTTTGGTCACGACTAAACAATGTACTTCTGTATTGTGCTTATTTCATTTTTATAAAATCTTATAAAAATCAGAAAAACACCATAAAATTACCATAAACACTTGCATATTTTAAAAATACGAAAAAAATTATTTCAAAATTTTTTGGACATTTTCAGTCTTAATAAAAATTGTGGAAGTGTGATTTTCTTTATCTTTGCACGTGTTTTCTTATCGGAAAATATAATAAAATTGCAAATTAAAAACCACAAAAATATGCCTTGTATTCTCTGATTCCCGACTACTTCGAAGGCGTCACTCATGATCCTTGTGTTCGACCCTGGTCGCTATACGAGGTTAAATAAATAGTGGAGACTCTGGAGGAGCTCCGTCGAAGCGGATGCGATCGGGGCTATAGGAGGATCGCATCCTATGCATCAAAGCCCCACTCTAGAGGATCGCATCCTATGCGATCCTCCAGAGCCTCCTATATCTGTACATGGATTTGCAACAAGGTGGAATGACTGTGGAAGTGATCCACTCCAACATAAGAGGAGCTCCGTCGACTTGTTTCGCCTCCTCAACTCCGGTCAAGTCGGGGTCCTATCTTTCTATTCCTAGGTAATTTCTTAGTTCTATTTTAATTCCAGTTTTTATTTTATCATTTCATTTCATATATCAGGCTAAATTCAGGAATACATAGTAAACTTGGAGCTTGAGTTCCAAGAAAAATATTCCATCCATCAACTATAATCTTCCTCGATTTCGACTTCATTCGATTTCCCCTCATATTCTTCACTATTTCACCCTATATCGACCTGAATCCCTCGGGATTCAGCTAATCGAGCCTTGCTATGTCGCACTTTGCCAAAGGCTCGTCGCTCTAGACATCCCCATGCATTTAAGATTCATCTAAGGGTCGAGGTAATATCCCTCGAGTGCCTGAACTTTTTTGTCCAGGTCTCGCTCATTGAAGCCCGTTCTAGTTATGAAGATCAATGAAGAGCATCTCTAGGTTTCCTGGAGCTATCTATACCTCCATATCATCCTTCAATCCATCTAAAGTCCATCTGAGAAGACCATTGCACACGGAGGAATCCCAACCACCTATAGTTGTCGTCGGATAGAGAGAATACTACCAATGCAAGGAGAAATTCAAGATCAAACTCCATCCAGATCTAATATGGGCCATCCATTTAAGTGTTCTTCGTGACTCCATCTCATTCGTCTGATCAAGAGCACGCCCCAGATCTAATCTAGGCCATCCAATTTATTCAAAGGGGTACTCAATCAGAGACATCTGACCATCCACCTCGCGTAAGAGAAGTGGCCGGATCGGAATGATTTAAGTCTTGTAATTTGCACACATATCCTCCACCTCTTTGTATCTATTAACTGACATTGTAGATATTTAATTAAGTTCATAACTTTGTGGATAAATTGCATGCAAGCCCTTAGAACTATTTATTATTGCACTTTAGTCTTGTTCCAGGTCACCTTGTGTGGACCCCAAAATGAGTGGACATTTTGCACTGGTACACCTTGTAGGTTTTGTAATTAATATTTAGTCTTTAAAAATCAAGTTTTTGTATAAAGTTTGTGGTTATTTTGCATGTGACCACTTGGAGTTTATTTTATTTATAAAATACCTCTACCAGCTGCTTGATTTTTATTTTGTAAATTTCTATTTTCTAAAAATAGCCCTTGTACTCTAAAAAATCACAAAAATTAGAGTAAATGCCATCTTGGATGCTCATTCTCAGCTAATATTATATTTAGCATTTTTGTTACATTTGCTATTTATAAATAATCAAAAAGATCTATTTTATTCCTTATTTTCCATAAAAATTACAAAAATATAAACCACTTTGAAAAATTCCAAAAAATTACCTAATATTTATTAGACTAAAATTTTACTACAGATTAAAAATCACAAAAATAATCAAAAGAAAACCAAAATAGTAGCAAACCCTTACTAACCCTAAAAAATTATAAAATATTTTCTAAAAATCCAAAAATAGTTTTTGGCTTATATATACTGTCTACTATATATTAAATTTTGTTTTAAGAAATTTTGAACTCTTTTGTTATTTTTAATTCTCAAATCAATTTAATCTAATTAAATATTTCTATTTTGGACTTTTTTGTTTTAAAAATAAAAAAGTAAAAAATTCCCAAAAATTCTCAAAAAAAAGAAGAATTTTTTGAAAAACTAAAAAATATTTTATTTTAAATATTTTGACTATAGTTATCTATATTTTCATTATAATACCTTATTTAGCCTGTATACTAATATATTATTAGGAAAAAATGGGGCTACCCCTAGGGGGTAGCCAATGGGCTACCCCGTGCCATTTTCCCATAATTTTTAATTTTTTTTGCAAACTTTCATCGTGTATATTCATCTATATATCCCTCCAATATGTCATTCGAATTTCTCAGAAACGGTGACACATGTCTTCCATCTAGAACATGTAATTCTAATGGTATAAACATTGATGTAATCAACCTATTCGCGATGAAGGGCATATGGGTCTTTGTTTCTGATGAAATTTGAATGACATATTTTAGGGATATATAGATGAATATGCATGGTAATATATTGCAAAAAATAAAAAAAAAACTTTTGTAGGAAAATGATGCGGGGAAGCCCATTAGCTACCACATAGGGGCAGCCCCGTCAATCCCATAGTATTTTATATAGATATTATTATTAATTATTCTAAATTACTAATATATTTAAATATTATGCACATATATACATACATTTACAGTTATATTATTTATTTATCAATATACCTACTACATCCCTTGTTCCCTGTGTTCGACATCCTACCATACTTTTCCAATATACACACTTGTTTTTAAGGATTTAATTAATTTTGATCCATTCCTTTGATTTACGTTGCTTTATATTATTATTGTGGGTTGATTGTTGTTTAAGTCTATTGACCTTCAAGATCGATCACATCAGCGACTAAGGTCCGCCTTGTGTGACCCCACGACTGCCTCTCTATAGCAGGTGACTCAACAATGATTGAGGATTCATAATTTACGAAATTAATGGGCTCGAATTGTCCTCCCTATAGTTACGGTATATTATCCATAAGTTTATACAAAGTATCAAAAATTGAGAAACAAGCAAGAGAATGAATAATGAATAACCCGAACGCTCTCATCCCCTTATACTTACTATGAAGCATATCATAAGTATAGTATATATGAATGGGATGAGTGTTATATGAAAGAAAGAATTATAAGACTAGAAATGAAAAGAAGAAAAGAAGAAAATCAACCAAAGATATTTTATATTGCATTGTCCGACGTGTTGATGCTGCAGCATGGAAATCTTCTTCAAAAATCACTTGAATAGAATCGACAACGGTCAGGAATGTGTTGTGCTCCAAATGTGGCTTTAGCAACAAACCGTTGATGATGAATGGTTATGTGTTAGGTGTCACGTTTGATATCAGAGCACTTCTATTGTCACAAATAGTTCTGACCCTGTGAGGCCCTGTACATTTCCTCTTCAATTTCCCTTGAAAAATCTTCAGCTTCACATCGAACATCCATACTTTCTGTCCATGGTCAAAGGTCTTTTATTTGATGTTCTTGTCATGCCAGCATTTAACCGTCTCCTTGTATGTTAAGCTTTTGTCGTAGGCATAGTCTCAGAATTCCAAGAGCTTATTTAGATCCAATTTCCTTTGTTGACCAACTTTCTGTGAGTTGAGGATATAGATGTTAACTTCCCAAAGATATTTGTGAATGATTTCAATGAGAAGATGGCGAGGCTTTCCATACACATGAAGGTAATGCGACATGCCGAAGGGAGACTTGTAGGTAGTTCTATATGCCCAGAGAATTGAATCTAGGACTTGTGACCAATTCTTTCTGTCTGACCTCAAAAGTATTTGTAGGATCATCTTGATTTCTCTGTTAAATAACTCAACCAGACCATTTGACTGAGGATGATTAGGAGATGTAACTCGATGATCGATTTCATACTCCTTCATTAATTTCTTAACCTCTTTACTAATGAAATGACTACCCCATCTGATACCAAAATCTTCGATATCCCGAACAACAAAATGATGTTGTCTTTCAGGAATTTATAGATTATTCTACAATATGTGGTTTGAATAGGGATAGCTTCAACCCAACGACTCACAATGTCTATGGCTAGAGGGATGTATTCATAGCCCTGACTGATAGGAAATGGTCCCATGAAATCGATTCCCTATGCATCGAACACATCAAAGATCTGAATAAGGGGCATGTTATCTTCAGAACTTAGGACTTTTCCCATTTTCTAAAAGTCAATAGACGCTTTGACATATTCATTTTCATCCTTGAATAGTGTTGGCCACCAGAGGCCACACTGTAGAAATATTGCTGACGTTGAATTTCAAAATGATGTTTACCAGTTTTGAGCTTATGGCAGTGCTTGAGTGCACTTATGTACTCCTCCTGAGGAATACACTGACACCAAATGCAATCTTCTCCTTTCCTGAACAAGTATGGGACTTCCCATTGGTCGAAATGGATGTCAGAAATGAATTTTTCCTTCTTCATTCTTATCCAATCTTGTGGAACTATTCTAGAGACAAGGTAGTTCACAATATCGGTATACCATTGGAGATATACAATGATGAGAATGGATTGCTCTGGGAAGGTTTTTGTGATCGGTGCATTGCTCAGCTGAGTATCTTGGCTTTAAATTCCGAACAGATGATCTGCAACAACATTATGAACTTTAGGTTTATCTCTGATTTCTAAGTAAAATTCATAAAGGAGAAGGTTCCATTTGAGAATATGTGACATGACATACTTCTTCTACTACATTTATCTTATAACAGAGTGGTCAGTGAAAACAATAAACTTTTGATCCAAGACAATAGGATCTAAACTTATCTAAAGAAAAAACATATGCTAGCAAATCTTTCTATGTAAATATAATTTTTTTGTGCTTCATCGAGTGTCTTGATGACGTAGTGAATGGCATAGTAAATATCTATTATTTGTCCTAAGACAACCCCAACTACGAAATCTGAAGCATTTGTCATGATCTCAAGAGAAGAGACCAATCGAGTAGCTGTAGGATTGGAGCTCGAGTGATAAGCTCTTTTAGATAATAGAATGATTGGAGAACCTTTTGATCAATAATAAACTCGATATGGGCAAGCTCTTTTAGCTGATAGAATGATTGGAGAACCTTTTAATCGATAATAAACATGATCTCCATTATATAAGATTCGTAAAAGGTTGGGAAAGTTTGCTAAATACCGTGAAGAATCTTCAGTAGAAACCAACATGCCACAAAATTGACCTCACATTCTTCACATTTCAAGGTGGATCAAATTTAGCATTGACATCCACCTTTGCTGGATCGACTTCCGTGACTCGCTTGGAAACAGTGTGGCCCATCACAAATCCTTTTGTGACAATGAAGTGACTCTTTTCCCATGATAAGTCCAAATTCACTTCACAGTATTTCTATAGTACTCAGTTTAGGTGCTGAAGACAAGAGTCCAAACTATCACCGTAGATGGAAAAATCATCCATGAAATCTTCATGAATACTCCTAACCATATCGACAAAGACTGCAAGCATACACCTTTGAAATGTGGCAGGGGTGTTGCACAATCCAAAGGGCATCCTTCGAAAAGCATAAGTGCCGAATGGGAAAATGAAGATTGTATTCTCTCGGCCTTCATGGGCTATCGCTACTTGGTTCTAACCTAAGTACCCATCTAGAAAGAAGAATAATTCATTCCCATATAGTATTTTGAGCACTTGATCTATGAATGACAATGGGAAATGGTCTTTCTTTGTAGCTGCATTGAGATGGCAGTAGTCATTACACACACGTCAAGATGTCGGTACTCGGGTAGAGATCTCCTCTCCTTGGTCATTCTTAACCATGGTGAGTCCCATTTTCTTCGGGACAACATGCAAAGGGCTCACCCATTTGGAATTAGAGATGGGTTAATAAATCTTGTTTTACACCACTTCGTTATTTCTTTCATTACCACATCCTACATGTCACGGTTTAATCTATGCTGAAATTATGGGATTGTTTTGCAGTCATCTTCGATATATATGGGGTGTCATAACAGGGCCAAATTTATCAATCGGATATCGGATACTTTCCAACCAAGTACCTTGTTGTTTTTCTCTTGAACCTCGAGAAGTTGAGATTCGTGATCCGGTATTATCTTGTTGTTGATGATGACCAGATACATATGGTCTTCACCCGTAAGGAATGCATATGTTTCAATTCTAGTAATTGTAGAGTCTGCTTCATAGTCAATTTTGACACTAGATGTTCGGTGAATGATCTTTTAAACTCAAAGAGGTGTTGTCGACCTCTGTCATTGTTGTCCCTAATATAATTGTACCTATCATATCTACAATAAACTCTTCATGATCGGTTTGACTTGAATCTTCTTTAAACATGTTGATCAGTGATTCTGAATTTGATTCCCAGTCATAAAGGAGACATGGAGTGACTGTGTTATCCAGGTCCTCCTCAGAAGAGTCAAAATATGATCCAAAGAAATCGGTTGATCATTGATATCAATAATATCACAGTCTTCTATTGCTGGTGGTGGCTTCCCTTCATCGGATGTGGCCTTCAGTGCGCCGATCATGTCCATTGTCACTCTGTCTCTATAATGCAAAATGTAATCTTTCAAGACATGTAATTGATGACTACTTTGGCAGTTCGATGGAGTGTTCAACCAAGGATGATGGGAATCTAGAGCAACGAGGCCATTTGATAGACCAAATCGGAGAGGAGTTACTAACACCCATTCTCGGAGGGCCTATGGTTCTTGACAAGTCAGCTCCAACAATCACTATATTGACTGCTCTTGCAGTTTCGGAATGTCATCAATCAATCAAATCAATAATCAACCCACAATCTATGATAAATCAATGAAAATTATGCCGGGTAAAATTTATTATACCCTACAAATAAATGTGTATAACAAGTAATTGCATGGATTGAACCACTAAGAGCAAAGGCACCGATAGGTGATTCATTATCAACTGATAAAAAATAAATAATAAATATTTTTGTACTTTTATATTTTCTAATTTTTTTGGGTTTTTTATTTTATTTAATTTTTTATGTATTTTTTGTGCTTTATATTTTTATGTTTTTAGCATTTATAATTTTATTTTATTTTCAATTTTTACGATTAATAATTTATTTTTTTAAAAGTATAAAAGTTAAATGTATATATATATATCTGTATATAATAATATGTATAATATAAGTATTATATATTATATATATAATAAATATATAGAAATTTAGAAAATACAAATAAGAATAATCGTTTATATTTTTCAAGGTTTTAAAATATATTCAAAGTATTTATGAATAAAATACTAATTAAAGTATATATAAGTAATGTTATGTATATACATACTAGATAGGGTTTAAACCTAAAAATAGAGATATAGATACTCAAAAGTTACAAAATAAAATGTTTTTTTATTTTTATAATTTTCACTATTTCCATGATTTTTTATATAAGTTGTTTCTAATTTTTTAGGTATTTTAAAGAGTGAAATATGTAAAAATAGGAGATATATTAATAGGCTGAATGTTTTAGTGTTTTAAATAGATAATAAGTTAGAAATACCCAAAACTATTTTTAATGTATTTTATATAATATAGATAAAAATATATAATAGAAAAGTATTTTGTATTTTATAGAATTTTTGCAAATTTTTATATGGTTAGGAGGGTTTTTCATGTTAAGGTTTTTTTATATTTCTTGTGATTTTTGGGATGGAGTTAAATTATATAGTAATATATAATATTTTTTGTAATTTGAAAAGTGACTTTATATATATTTTTTTATATCTGAACAGGAAATAAATCAGCTCCTTTTGATTTTTAATAAATGTAAATACAAGTAAATACTAAAATAAAATGTGCCACAAACAAGAATAATATGAAGCATTTACTATGATTTTCCCAAGATTTTACACATACAATATCTATTTAAATAAAATAGAAATGCATTAAAAATAATATATAGTGCTGCTAGTGGTATATTTGTGAAAATATAGTACATGGGTCTATGTGCAAAAATACCAAAAAGTTACCACTTATTTACAAATTTTTAGGACTAAATATGAATAAAGGAACCTGATAGGATATCCTTGGAATTTTCCCACCTCATTTGGGCCACCACATGAGGTGAGCAATCACTAGACCTATAAGTAATATTCAACAAGCACGAGGCAATCCATACAATTTTTTACATTAGTTTTTACACTTAAAATTATATTTATATGACCTTTATGCAAAAACGAGAAGGCAAAAGGGTTACTTAAATATTTACCCCCCAAAGTGTGTAATCGGAGGGCTCCTACACTCCTTACGGCAGATTAAGCGGTGGGGGAGGGCTTCATTTTGCTTGGAATCGAATGCCTCAGATTAGATCTAGGTCACGACTTGAATTCAATTACGATGAAGGCTAGAGAAAGAACATGGAAGAAACTCCTCTTCCCCGTCCTCTGTTCTTTGATTGCGCTCAACTCTGGTCTCCTTTTCCTTCACCAATGGGCTCTGGCTTCCTAGAGCCTCCGCACAACTATAGGGTTTGTCAACGAGGTTCGGGCCCCATCGAAGTGGGTTTGGAGCTTCAAACTCCTGGAGATCCCAAAATATGCTTCGACTTTGGGATACATGTATTGTTGGAGCTTCACTACTGCACAAAAAGATCATGGAAGATGGAGGGGTTCTCTCGACCTCCTCCAGAAGTTTGATACGCACAGAAACGACAGAGTGGTGGAGCTCTAATGACAATGGAGGAGGGATCTCTGATTCCTACTTAATATGTGTAGGATAGTAAGGATAACATAGGGAATCGATGGCGAAAAGAAAGGGCTAGAAGACAAGGTGAAAATAGAAGTCGAGAAGAATCAGACACTGATGAATATGGTGCTGGAGCCTAGTGGTCCAACGGTTTTGAACCTTAAAATTAATCTAAAGTATTGATTACCTAATGCAAGTAAAAGATAATCTACATGCATGAAGGAAAATGTGATAAGGAAATGCTACTTAGCAGCTTGGACCTGGTCGAAACCAAGGAGCTGATGAAGCTCGCCAGTGATGCTCGATGGACCTGGATCATCGCTTCCATCACCTCGTTTGCGCTGCAAATCACTCAGGGAGAAAGCTGTCACTGATCTCCACCCAAGTGTGTAAGGATCTGAGGACTCCAGTGGGTACAAGGAGATCAAAAAGGACAGAAAGACCGATTGTGCTTATTTTTAGAACAATGAAGGGGTCAAAGGGGATAACCAATTACATGGAGGATGAAAGGGGTAGTTGGAGTCTAAGGTGTGGTCGAGCTAGAGGGATGGTAGGGCTATCGATTGGTGGAGGTCTCGAGGGAGAAGAAGGATGGAGGTGGCGTGGAGAACTGGGACAAGATGGGTTGGTGACTGGTTCTGACAACGCGGTAGCTGAGGAGTATACAATTGACCTGGGGTCAATAAACGTTGAGCTCTGGTTGGTCCACGTAGACCAACTAGAAAATTCCAAGGGAAATTTCCCTTAGATAATTGATAAAAAAAATATAAAATGATTTTATTAACTTTTGATTATGGAAAATATTTATAATTTTACAATATTTCATTCTGATTTTTATTTATTTTTAGAAATTAATTTCTTATGTGTTTATATTTACATGTATCAACATAGGTGTATATACTTGTATTTAGCCTATTTTATTTATATTTTGTATTTTAGATTTTATATTGATATTTACATAATTTATATATTTATAACTGAGTTGATTGCACTTTTACATATTTTTAGTATATTTTCTAATTTTTTTATTTACTTAGATAATATGTACATATATAATACATGTTTTATGTAGGTATAATGTACCTATATTCTCTATAACTTCAATTATTTTTATAAAATTTTCAAGTTTTTATTCCAAATTTATTATTCATATGTATTTCAAGTACTATTTACAAGTTTATAATAATACGAGAAATGTAAAAATACATGGAATGAATATATTGAATATTATATACAAGTGTACTACTTAAAAGCCAACTTTAGCATCTTAAATCCAAATTAAATGAAACGCCTTCATTATATAGATAATTTCATTCTATGAATAATAAAAGTGAGTTTGGTCAATTTTAGATCTGTATGGAGAAGATACATGTCTGTAAAGTTTACTTTACGACCTTTTATTTTATGTATCCCAAGCACACTGTGCATTATTTTTGAACGAAATAAATTTTGTATTTTCCTTTGTATTTTTACGTGCAAATTTCATATTGAGGATTTTATTATTTAATGTATAAAAATAGGAATATAAAATAGGTCCCAAAATGCAAAATTTTGACAAAAAGAAATAGGGTTTTTAGGTCGTTTTCTGTACAATTTCTTCATCCTGTCTCTCCTGATTTATTTTTTGTCGACCAAGTCATCATGATGAATGGGTCTTTGTGTCTCGGGTCACTCATTATCTTTGACACTTCATTCTTTCTCTTTTATTTCCTTTATTTTTTTATTTTTGTATTAAATAAAGTATTTTATACAGTATTGTTGTCTATATATTGAGTGTTCTTTTATACAAATTAATGCTATATATATGCATTTAGTTAGGGATTTAAGCCAAAATGAAAGCGTAAAGGTGATGAAATGGATATTCATCAATGCCCTGACCATCTTGATATCATACATCTGTTAATTGAAAGAGTTAGTTTATAAAGGTTGATGCATGGTTATAGATATAAATATATAGATCGAGGACACAACCAACATCATCAACTGATATTAAGAAGGATTTCTAGTCTGAGAAGTGATGAAAATATATCTTGAAAGATCTACAATCTGATTGGCACTCTTGATGCATGTCCTTTACATAGGTGTAGAGATTCAAAAGTATGAGATGAGTTAAAATAAAGAGTTATTTTAGCGAGGTTAAATACTAAAGTCCCATATCATATTTTCATGAACATGCACCAATCCTTTGTCCGAAGACATGTATACATTTATATTGGTAGAACAATAGTTTGATGACCAAACAATATTTATATATCGATGAGTTGATTTTCATATAAGAAAATATGAGATATATGATCTCATAAAGGATTTATACATGTTCAGACTTTTTGAAACAAGAGGCAGGAGCTAAATAATGTGATATTGGGGTTATAGTGAATTCCATTTAGGACCTTCTCATTTGTAAAACAAGATACAAATTCAAGAATATTACTATATGCTTTTGGAAAGCATATGATTGATATTGCCACCTCATGACTGATTGAGAATTTTATGGATGAACCCTCAAAGGAGACAACCAAATATGGGATTGAACTTTGTGTTTATTCAAAGTCTTTCAATATATAGAATTGATTAGTATTGGGTACACTTTAGGTTGCTGCCATTAAAATATATTGTATATGATAATAATCCTACTCTAACGAATTCTTGAAACCAAATATATCTTAGTAACTAAACTTTGATTCTAAATGAATGTTAATTAATTGAATTAAATCTCAATTCATAGAGATAATTTCTTGATCCAAAGATTTAGAAATTGGCTCGTTAGAGTTTGGAATCAATTGGAGAAATTACTCAAAAATGTTGGACTGAAACAAACCGAAGTAATCTAAACCCTGCTATTATATAAATATAAATACCAAGTCATTATATATAATCTATATAATCTCTCAGATATTATTTATAAGTATTCATGAATGTTGTACACGATTCCTAATTGGGTTAGGAGTTGTACATTGAGAAATTGACTATCAGATAATAATTGTTAATATCATTGATAAATAAAATAAGAGAACGTATGGATATGATTTACATTATTGCAATTAATTAATATAGATATGTATACTTGATAATTAATATTTATATGAATGTAGTCCATATGTTTTTAGGACTTTTTCGAATATGATTCACATAAATTAAATGAATGTAAATTGAACTTACAATTTTATGGACAGATGAATTGGATTCATTAATTAGTAGGATGATTTTATAATTATCACGTTATAAGTGGTGATAAATTAATTCTATTATTCATAATTATCAAAATCAATTTTACATTAAAATTGAATTTTTTGAAATAGGGCTATACAGAGAGAAAGAGAGTAGAGAGCTTTGACTCTCTACTACTCTTATGGATGTCCACAAACACAAGCACAGAGTCTCACATGGTTGTCCCCCCCCCACATAAAGAGGGGCTTGTCCTTTCTTCTATTGATGAAATACAACTCCAAGCAAGTGCTCTCTACTTCTAAATCAAGAGGAGAAAATGGAAGAGAAAAGTTCTCTTCCATCTCTCCCCTTGTCCATCCCCTTGTATCACCACAAAACCCTTGTCCATCCGCATTATAGCCTCTTCTTTCCTTTCCATTGGATATCAAATTGCAAGAAGATTTATCTTCTTCTTCATGTTCTATGTCTATGGAGATAGAATTGATTTTGTGAGACAAAATTAGGAGGAAGAGATCATCTTAGATTTTGTTCGGTGTGGACAACATGGTTGAGAACAACTCTCAAGTTCGCAATAAGTACCATAAGTCGTCGTCGCTCCACGAGTGAAAGTGTACGTCAAATTAAACTTAATCTAGAGGTCTCTTATTTTACAGACTCATTTATCAAAGATACATTCCCGTACTCTTGTGATCTTGGGAAATCGTAGAAATAGTTTACGTTACCATGTGGTATCATAGTTGCAATCAATTTTCTTGTTATACAATGACATTGTCACTCATATGATGAGCACTTCTTATTTTGAATTTCATTCCTATTTTATGTACTTTCATGATGTGTGATGTTAAAGGTAAAATATTCAGTAGAAGCTTCTCTTGGTAGCAGACATGGTATCTTTAGGCTAATAGGAAGCCCCTCCTTTAGAGATTTACTTTGCAAAGGAGCTTGTAATTGAAACAAAGCCAAGCAAAAAAATTACATTTTGGCATGTTTTTTATTCCAAAAGACATTATATAATGGGTTATAAATATACACCTCCATTGAGAATTAGTTGATAGCAAACTTGGAATAGTAAACCTTGCTACAAGCTAATTCCAAATGCCAATTGGAATAGTAACATGAAAATGATGTATACACGCTGTCTGTTTTGATATACAATTTATTTAAGGAAGGCCATTATTACTTAGGGATAGATATCAACTCTTTTCTTCCTCAACTATAATATGCATTGTTTACTTATCATTAAAATCAAACATACTAAAAAATAGATAAATCTCACGTAATGTTTATCAATCTTTCTTAAATTGTTCGGTTAGAGGAATAAGACGAGAAGAATGCGTTTTCTTTGTAGTGGAATAAGTTCTATAAAAAGATGATATATTTTGTTAGAGAAGAAAAGATGAGGAAATATAATTCGTTATCCTATGCTTATATTTGTTTGTTTTTAGGGATAAATAATATAAATTAGATATGCATGATAAAATAGAGGAAACAACCGATTGATAAGGGAAAACGATTATCTAAAAGGTCCACACGTGCAAATTACTCGATAAAACAGTTACACAAATAATCATAATAAAACACAATTGTGTATGAGGGAAATATTCTTGTTTAGATTTGATAGGAGTTTCTCCGCTGGTGGTATTGAAGAGTAAGACCTCCACAGCGAACATGCTGATCTTAAAGACGCTTCAACAAAAGTGGTGAAACACCAGAAAATGTGCATTGGAAATCAACATGTCTTCATCTCTTTTCGTTTTGATATTTTTAGATTCATAGCAATAGAAGCTGTTGAGCTTTTGAAGAGGGTCCAAAATGTCATGAGTAATAATGTTATGGTTCCTAATTTTATGGATTAGATTTGCAATTCAAAAAAGACTAGCAGTGCAACTTGTTCTTCGTTTGTTTCCTATTTCGAGAATTAACATTAGTAGTAACCAAAATTGGATGTAACTTACGAGGATTGCTTCTGGGAGTAACCATTGAGAAAAAAACAAAATGGATGCCGAAGGAGAGAAGTGAAGTCAGATAACTTAACGAAAATAAGGCAATTTTATACCATTAGAATCCTCGCAGAAAATTACATAAAGCGCTAAATATAACAATATACATTTTATTATTTGGTGATTTGTGCGCCGTTAAAGCCGCTAACACCTGCACCGTAATTCGTATAGTTTTTATACTTACATCTTGACCCTTATAATCATAGTTAAACACTGTAATGTCTTCAGCTTAAGTGTAGGACAAACCGGTCATGATAACTTGAAAAGTTTAAATTCGATTAGACCCGTTGACAACAAAAAAAATACGTAAGCCCAAACTATCAAATACTAATAATCCTCTGCTCACATTTTGTGGGGTTCCGATGTGGGATCATATTCGGGTTAGTGCAATTTGTACAAGGAGTTTTCTAACCCCGCAGTGACGGTCCCATTATCCTCCCAGAAAAGAGGCTTAATCGTGTGTTCTCGTCACCCTTTTCACCAATCAAACAAGGATTTAGTTAAACCTTATATTTTCAATTGCACTTTTATAAATGATAGCAGAATAAAGTGTAACGGAACGGGTCCCAATGACCAGCGGAAGCTTGTGATAGAAGATAGTACGATCAAACTGTTATAAAAAATATAAATAGCATTCAATGATCTGAGATAATATCAAATTCAAAAAAAATCTATAATATTCATTCAACTAACAGTTCCATTATTACAAGTCCAACTTGGTTAGTTTTGCAAAAACAACTGTAGGAATTAAAACAGTATCTCAACAATTCCTGTAGGCATATAGATATCCTTCAGATCTTTAAAGCTGAAACATACCACGTCCGAAATACTGAGGGGTCCGTAGCACGGTCCAGAGGATGCAATCAAACATATTGTTCATCTGAAATTGACAAACATAAATTTGCATAAGCCTAATGCCTAATATGCATCGGGGTCCATGCGTGCATATTCTAACGGTCCTTGATCCGTTATAAATCACGTACATGGATATTCATGTATACACGTCATTCCATGCCAAGATAATACCCATGCATGTCTAAGTTTGATCCCTTTCATGTATAATTTGGCGTCTTTCATAAACATGAATATGCATGTATAATATGTAAATTGCATAAGTAGATATGACAACCATTTATTTCCACTTGTGGGTATATTTCATAAAATATCGAGCAATTTACAAACTTATTAAATCATACACACAACTTTACATAATAGCCCCCATGACTTTGATGGTTTAACTTTCTTAAATCAATTCTTGTATAACATGCAATGGTTCATTCTCTTATTAAACCATTTCTTGTATATTTCATGATGGTTTACCCTTATAAACCATTTTCTTGCATAATATTCATTTACGTATCCTGTTACACGTTTTCAACTGCTGGAACTTGCGGTCCATGGCATGACATGGCAGTGTAGCTACAACTGCAGAGGACTTAGCTTTTGTCTCTATGGTTCCTTGCAACTATACGTCCTTTACGATGTTGCCCCTTGCGGCGTTACCCTTTGGGCATACACGATCCCTTGCAGTCATCCATGTAACTCTTTATGAGTTTATACCTTAAATCTTGTTTAAGGTTCTCAACTATCGTTATACACATATTTATATAATATATATAATATACCTCAACACTTACCTTTTATAGTTTATGCTTACAATTCTTGTCTTTTTTTTCACATCACTCTGTTTCGATTTTTTGTCATATTACATTATATCATATAAATGCTATATTAGAATCTATGATAGCGTTGTTTACATAGCGTTAACAAAGGATTATGGGGGTGTGAAGTTTATTTAGTTTTTGATAATCATTTAAATATAATTAGAGGGTAACTCTACTTGCGCATAATCTAGTGACGGTAAAAATTTAACATTAGCAGGTGTATCAACACTAAATAAATGGATAGAAAGATTGGCTTTGAACCGACCCTAATATCTCAAAACTTCGTAAGATCAACCAAAGAAGCGGAATATATATACTTTTTCAAATCTCAAGTGTATATACACGTATCTATAACAAATTGAAGTTCACATCGTTTGCCATAAAAACCACTGCCATATTTACATGAAAATGAAATAACATTAAAATTTGTAGACATGACCTTATCTCCTCCCTCTCTCTCTCTTGTGTTGAGAATGAGTCACAACCCGACGTTCTATTTATTGATGAACCAAAAATTGTCAACTTTTTGTCAAGCTCTTGTGAACGGCGTTATACATATATTTATTCTCTAATGATTATGAGTATATATCATGCTGGTTCTTTATTTCATTATTCAGGCAGAAAAAGATAAACGGAATCCTATCACCGTGACTAGAGCATCGCCGAAGAAAGTTAATGCGTCCATCACATATCAATTTTATGCCTTCTCGATGGAACCTAATTGATGAGGGCATTGTCCTATGAGGGTTCCACAAATACGTTTAAATGTTCTATTTCAACATGATCAGAATTTGTACGGAAACCTAAACCAATGCATACTTCGAATCCAATGCTCAACTCTGATTGCCACAATCGTCGCAACTCTTCCCGATCACGAATCCACACCTTCTTCCTTCTCCGATCCGATATCGTCATAATCTGTGACGAATGGCGAATCCTTGAAAATCCTTCTCTCAAAATCTCTTTCTAACTCTCTCCCTTTAAGACTCATGAATTACGGAAAAGTCACGTAATGTCTAAGGGGAGGGGCCTTTTATGATTAATAAAAAAGAGTATTTAATTTGTTAATTAAATCCATTTAATTTGAGGTCATTCATTTGAATTCTCATCTAAAAATAGCATGCCGTTACAATCCACCACTCTTAAAAAAAATCGTCCTCGAAATTTCTTAGTTGAGGGACATACCAAAAATTTGCGGGTACTTCTCCTGCATTTCACTTTCTATCTTCCAAGTAGTCTCTTCCTTTTGGTGGTGTTTCCAAAGGACTTTGACCATCAAAACTATGCAACGATAAAGTCGATAATTTTCTATGATCGATGATTCGTATAGGTTTCTCTTTAAGAGTCAAGTTTGGCTGAACCTCAATGACCTCATGCTCGATCACATGTGAAGGATAAGGAGTGCACTTCCTCAGCATAGATACATGGAATACATCATGTAGCTTCGTGTATATAGGTGGTAATGCATCGGATATGCCACCTCTTCGATCCGTTGTAGAATCTCAAAAGGTCCTATGTATTTGGGACTGAGTTTCCCCTTTTTGTCAAATCGTAAGACGTCCTTGGTTGGAGAGATCTTTAAGAACACATGTTCTCCAACCGCGAAACTAAACTCTATTATGTAACGACTGCCAACAATCTTTTTCTGATTAGTTCAACACCTTACTTACTTGTTTGAACAAGTTCCGGTCCTAATATACGCTTCTCATCAACATCGCTCCAACATGAAGTTCATCTGTGAGGTCTCCCATACAATGCTTCATAAGGAGTCACCTTGATGCTCGAATGATAACTATTATTGTAAGCAAACTCCACTAATGGAAGGTGTCTATCCCAGCTGCCCACAAAATCTAGAGCACATGCTCTCAACATATCTTCTAGTGTCTGGATGGTCCTTTCGTATTAGTCATCAGTCTGCGGATGGAAAGAAGTGCTGAACTTCAATTGAGTGTCCATAGCATCCTAAAAACTCTTCCATAAGAGAGAGGTAATCGTGTGACCCTATCAGGCACAATTGATGCAGGAACACCATGTATGCTGACAATTTCATTCACATATAATTCAACTAAATTGTTTATATATTGATCCAGACGGATAGATAGGGAATGCGTCGACTTGGTCAATTGATCAACAATCACCCATATGGTGTCATAGCGATATTTTTGTGATCTTGGGTAATCCGGTGACGAAGTCTATCATTATATGCTTCCACTTCCATCCCACTTCCATTTAGGTATCTCCAAGGGTTGAACAAGGCCTGCAAGTTTTTGATGTTTGATCTTGATCTGCTAACATACCAAACATTTAGCAACAAATTCTGCGATGTCATTCTTCATCTTTGGCCACCAAAAGTTCCGTTGCAAATCCTTATACATTTTCGTTATATCCGGATGAATAGTGTACACCGATCAATGTGCTTCATCTAGAATCTCCTGCCTCAACTCCATATCACTTGGAACCAAAAATCTGTCACGGTACCTTATAGCTTCATCCATTCCGATGGTGAAATCAGAACCGTCTTTCTTGGATGCTTCAATAAATTTAAGAAGATCAACATTTAATTTTTGTGCAGTCAGGAGTTTTCCAATTATCTCTAATTGAATCTTGAGTGTTGTAAAAGATATCTTTCTCGACTCTTTCAAGAAAGGCTTCCAATCTTCAAAATCCTTCATCATCTTCCACTGTAGTTTTAAACTAGCCAGTTTTCCCTCCCATTTTCTACTTAATGCATCTGCTACGATATTTGCTTTTCCTGGATGGTAATTAATAGCAAAGTCATAATCTTTTAGGAACTCTAGCCAGCATCGCTACCTCACATTAAGTTCCTTCTGAGAGAAAATATATTTGAGTCTCTTATGATCCCTGAGCACCTCAAAACTGTTCACCGTAGAGGTAATGATGTAGGGTTTTTAGAGTAAAGACTACCGATGCTAACTCCAAATCATGAGTTAGATAGTTTCTCTCTTGTGGTTTTAGTTTCCATAAGGCATAGGCAATAACTTTCTCATTTTGCATAAGAACACACCCGAGTCCGGTGCCTGATGCATCTGTATATACTACAAAACCTCCACTACCTGACGGTAAATCCAAGATTGGGATTGTGATGAATCTCTGCTTCAAAATTTGAAAGCTCTGATCGCACTTGTCAGACCATACAAACTTCGCATCTTTTCGAGTGAGTTTCGTCAATGGCAGAGGGATCTTTGAGAAATTTTGAATGAATCGCCAATAGTATCCAGCCAAGCCAAGAAAGCTACAGATATCAGAAACATTCTTGGATTGTCTTTAATTCATTACGGCTTCTACTTGGTTGGATACATCTCAATGTCGTCTTAGATACCACATGACCAAGGAATACGACTCTATCCAACCAAAAATCACATTTGGAGAATTTTGCATAAAGCTGGTGTTGTCTTAATATTTCGAATACAATCTGAAATGTATTCAATGCTGCTCCATATCAGAAGAATATATCAATATATCATCCACAAATACGATGACGAACTTATCAAGGTATTCTCAAAATATCCTATTCGTTAGCTCCATAAAGGTTGCACGAGCGTTAGTGAGATCAAACAACATGACCAAGAATTCATAATGACCATACCTTGTTCTGAAAGTTGTTTTCAGTATATACTCTTCTTTTATCCAGAGTTGATGATAACCCATACCAAGATCAATTTTTGAGAAAACTGTTGTTCTCTGCAACTGATCAAACAAGTCATCGATGTCAGGTAATGTGTATCTATTCTTCACCGTCACTTTGTTTAGACCTCGATAATTAATGTAGAGTCTAAGAGACCCATCTTTCTTTTTCACATAAAGAACGGGTGCTCCCGACGGAGAAACTCTGCGATGTAAAAATCCTTTATCCAGATGTTCTTGTAACTGCTTCTTTAACTCCTCAAGTTCTGCAGGTGCCATTTTGTACAGAGCTTTGGAAATCGGAGCCATTCCTGAGATAACATCAATTGAGAAATCAACCTCTCTATGAGGAGGCAGTCTAGGAAGATCGTCTAGGAAAACATTTGCAAAATCTCTGACCATATCTAAATCTTCAAGACATGATTGCGATGATTCAATGTTAATTATTCTAGCACGATATGCGGCACAACCTTCAGCTAGTAATTGGCTTGCTTACAAAGATGAGATAACCAATCTTCCACCCTTACAGGTGCCTTGTATAACTATCTCCTCAAGAATTGGTCTACTCAGGACCACCTTCTTTTCTCGACAACAAACTGCTGCATGATTCTCTCATAACCAATCCATTCTCAATATAACATCATAGGTCATGATGGACAATAAGATCAAATTAACAGTAAGTATATCTTTTCTTATCAAAACGGGTACATTCTTTAAGTACATACCCATGACACTAATATCATGCATTGGTGAAGAAATAGTAAGTACATTTGGAAGCTCAACGACTTTCAAGATTAGTTTTCTTGCAACAACATTCGAAATAAAGGAATGTATAGCACCAGAATCGAAAAGAACATGACATAAATGGTCTGCAAATTTGAGAGTACCTTCTACTGTGGTGTTGGCATCTTCAGTATCTTCAGGAGTGATAGCAAAGACTCTTCCTGTCACCTTCTTCCTCTGCTCAAACAACTTCTTCAGGTCCTTGACATCATTCTTGCAATCTTTCATGAAGTGACCTTTTTCTCCGCACTTAAAGCAAGTAGTGGTTAGCTTGTAGCATTCTCCTGGATGCCTCCAATCACAATGCGGGCACATCTCATATGTATACTTCTTGTTGGCTGATGTATCATCAGTCTTTGTCTTCTTGACATTTATTGTAGTGTGATACGTCTTATAACTAAAGTTCGGCTCGTGAGGATGCTTCCGAGGATTCGCTTGATGTATCCTCTGATATGTTCTATCAATCTCCATGGTTGTTGCAACCGCCTCGGTTAAAGTTGTAGGACATCTAGTGAGCACTTTAATGATCAATCGTACATTCATACCTTATATAAACTTCCTAGCTCGTTGCTTTTCATTGGCACAAATACCCTTACCGTACTTCTCCAATTCTTAAAATTTTGCTGCATATTCTTTGACTGTCATATTTCCCTGTCGGAGATTTATAAACTTTTGGCGTCTCGCATCCTTAGCATGCTCAGGGATGTATCGCTCAGTGAAGCGCTCCACAAAATTGTCCCATTTAATGACTGGAGTTTCTGAAAAGTGAATCCCCTTGCATAAAGTCCACCACTCCTTTACATTGTCCCACAGACGAAATATCCCAAAAATTATTTTTTTCCTTGGGACAATCAGTTGCCTCGAATGTCAACTCCATCTCTCTTAGCTAATGCTCCACTTTTTCTGGCTCATGCAACCCTTGAAAGTGGGCCGATCATTCTAGATGAAAGTCTTTAGAGTCAGTCCACCAGAGTTAGATGTCTGACTCTTCTGTTGCTGAACCATTAGTATCATTTACTCCAGCATCTGCTTCTGCATACCCATAACGGCCTCTTGACTCATCGATGATTCTCGGTCTCCATTGGCTTCCATTACGCGAGGAGGAGCCATTCGATTTAAAAAAATTGACAAGATCAATGAGTTGTGATACTAACTCTTTCTCTATATATAGATCTTAGATCACTAAGAATTGTGGATATCCTATGCCTAGAGGAACTCTAGCTCCGATAGCATTTGTAACGAAACGGGTCGTAACGACCGGCGGAAGCTTGTAATAGAAGATCGCATGACTGGAACGTTACCAAAATATAAATGGCAATCAATGATCTGAGATGATATCAAATTCAAAAAAAGTCCATAACATTCATACAACTATCCATTATTACAACTCCAATTGGGGTAGTTTTGCAAAAACCACTGTAGGAATTAAAACAATATCTCAACAATACCTGTAGGCATATAGATATCCTTCAGATCTTTAAAGCTGAAACATACCACGTTCGAAATACTGAGGAGCCCGTAGCACAATCCAGAGTACGCAATCAGTCATGTTCTTCACCTGAAATTGACAAACATAAAATTACATGTGCCTAATGCTCAATATGCATCGGGGTCCATGCATGGGTATTGTAACGGTCCTTGATCCGTTATAAATCATGTACCTAGATTTTGATGTATACACATCACTCCGTGCCTAGATAATTGCCATGCATGTCTAAGTTCGATTCCTATCATGTATAATTTAGCTTCTTTTATAAACATGGATATGCATGTATAATATGTAAATTGTATAAGTAGATATGACAACAATTTATTTCTACTTGTGGGCATATTTCATAGAATATAGAGCAATTTACATACTTATTAAATCATATAAACTACTTTACATAATAGCCCCATGACTTTGATGGTTTAACTTTCTGAAATCAATTCTTGTATAACAAGTAACAATTCATTCTCTTATTAAATCATTTCTTGTATATTTCATGATAGTTTACCCTTATAAACCATTTTCTTGCATAATATTCACTTACGTATCTTGTTACACATTTCAAACCGCTGACACTTGCGGTCCATGGCATGACATGACAATATAGCTACAACTGTAGAGGACTTAGCTTTTGCCTCTATAGTTCGTTGCAACTATATGTCCCTTGCGATGTTCCCCCTTGCGACGTTGTCCTCTGAGCTTACACGACTCCTTGCGGTTGTTCATGTAACTCTTTATGAGTCTGTACCTTAAATCTTGTTTAAGGTTCTCAAAATATCCTTATACACATATTTATCTAATATATATAATACCTCAACACATACCTTTTATAGTTTATGCTTACGATTCTTATCTTTTTTTTCACATCACCCTGTTTCATTTTTTGTCATGTTACATTATATCATACAGATGCTATATTAGAATATGTGACAGCGTTGTTTACAAAGCGTTAACAAAGGATTATGGGGGTGTGAAGTTTATTTAATTTTTGATAATCATTTAAATATTATCAAAGGGTAACTCTACTTGCTGCACGCATTATCTAGTGATGGTAAAAACTTAACATTAGCAGGTGTATCAACACTAAATAAATGGATAAAAAGATTGGCTTTGAACCGATCCTAATATCCCAAAACTTTGTAAGATCAACGAAAGAAGCGGAATATATATACTTTTCCAAATCTTAAGTGTATATACACGTATCTATAACAAATTCAAGTTCACATCATTTGCCAGATAAACAGCTACCATATTTACATGAAAATGAAATAACATTAAAATTTGTAGACATGAAGTTATCTCCTCCCTCTCTCTCTCTCTCTCTTGTGTTGAGAATGACTCACAACCCGACGTTCTATTTATTGATGAACCAAAAATTGTCAACTTTCTGTCAAGCTCTTTTGAATGGCGTTATACATATATTTATTCTCTAGTGACTATGAGTATGTATCATGATGTTTTTTTATTTCGTTGTTCAACCACAAAAAGATCAACGGAATCATATCATCCTAACTACAGCATCACAAAAAAGAAAGTTAACATGTCCATCACATATCAATTTTAAGCCTTCTCAATGGAACCTAATTGATGAGAGTATTGCCCTAAAAGGGTTCCACACATACGTTGAAATGTTCTATTTTAACATGATCAATATTTATACGAAAATCTAAGCCGATGCATACCTCAAATCCAATGCTCAACTCTGATTGCCGTAATCGTCGCGGCTCCTCCCGATCACGAATCCACACCTTCCTCCTTCTCCGATCCGACGTCGCCGTCACCTACGACAAATGGCGAATCCCATGAAAAGCCTTCTCTCAAAACCTCTCTCTAACTCTCTCTCCCTTTAAGACTAACGAATTGGGGAAAAAGTCGTGTAATGTCTAAGGGGAGAGGGCTTTTATGGTTAATACAAAAAAGAGGATCTAATGTGTTAATTAAATCTATTTAATTTGAGGCTATTCATTTGAATTCTCTTCTAAAAATAGCATGCCGTTACATAAAGTCTTCTTTGATTGGATTACCAAGGCAGCTGGTAGTACTCTAACACTAGACTATAACTTGAACCCAACTTTTGACCTTTGCTTTTTATACCTTTCGACTTTGTTCGCAATGAGTGTTGTTCATGTTTATTTCAAGGAAAAACAAACCATACTTCTTTAACATATGAAAATCTTCCTTCTAGACCGATGCGAAAAAAATACGAACTTTTTGTGCCAGATTTTCGAGGAGAACGAGCCTTCCCTCCATAGAGATCAAGTCTAAAACGCCATTTTTCGTTAACAATAGTCTATAGAGTGAAGGGCAATGTGTGAGGTTGATTTCACAGAGCCGCGATTCCCTCCCACTCTTAGCGGTGGAAGGATCTAAGAAAAAGACGTAAAGGTAATAAATCCCTTATTGAACTCCCTAAAGCCCCCCCATACACCTTGATAAGTTCCTTTGATATCTTAACATTACATAGTATAGGAGTGGATGTAGATCCTCATTTGGTGATAACCATGCCCCAGTTTTGGCGAGCGTGATCTATGAGATCCTGGATCTCACTAGGGCCAGCAATCACGTTGTCATGGTTGAGGTCCACTCGGGTCATGGCACTACGGGCTCTAGAGCTTGCAAGCCACATGCCACGAGCTTTGAGAGCTTCGGCGAGTTCATCCCAGCTGATTTTCCCATCACGGTTGACGTCTACTTGAACCTTTATCCAGCGAAGGAACTGCTCCTCCGTCATGGCTGAGCCATTCTGGCCTCCCAGAGCCCAGGCAAACTTCATGCCTTCTATGGAATTTATATGTATGCGGATGCTCTTGAATGCTAAGTGTGTGATTGGTGATATATATAAGCTACGATCTGGTATGATGGACTTGAATTTGGTTTTATTTTGATTCAATCATGATTGGTGTAGATTCTGTGCAAGTTGTGACCTTATCTCAAGAATAAGAATAAGAGTAATTTGCATAAGGAAATTCAAAAGAAAAAAAGTAGGAGAACAGACGAATCAATGAAAGAAATATTAAGTAATGAAAAAGGAAAAAAGGAATTTGATGTGTTTGACCGAGAACGAAAGCTACAGATCATGAGTTGGAGGGTTTGAATTATTCCGCTGATGAACAAAAATGCAGGATAATGTACAAGACCATCGAAGTATGATGATTGTTTTTCTAATTTATTAGGTATCTTTCCGTATAGTTCAAAAGTACATGTCAAAATCAACCGCTGATGAGTGTTTGCCGCGGTTGATTAATTAGTCAGTTTTCTAACACTTGTGATTCTCACTTGTTCAAAACAAGTTTTAGCGACTAGTGAGTGCGTTTATCGGACTTGCACATGGTCAAAATATCAAAATCGAGGCAATTTTCTTAACCTAAGTGACATCTCCATCCCTCACCAGAGGAACTGGGCCACATCACTTAAGCCAGGCCCTTTGGGCTCGAGGCGATAAAGTCTCGTCGTACTGCTGACGACAACCCTCGTCCCCCATACCATCCTCCATGCAAAGCACATTCCGCAGTATCCTTGCCACTTACATCCAAGGATACATCCCTCCTCTTTTTCGCCCCGACTAGCCCTATTATGCCCAAACATGAGCTTATAAGGATTACACCCTTACCCCCCAACGACTCCTTGACCAACACGATATAATCGATACTTTCTCCTTGCTCTTTGACAAAACATAGGAGAATGTCCAAATGATGATGAGTAGGGGTGTTCATGGGGCGGGTACCCGACCCATTCGATCAATGACCCGCCCCTACCCATCATTACTGGGTCATGGGTCGACCCGACCCGTTATATTGGGTACCCGCTTCTAACGGGTACCCGAATTATATGGATGGGTTACGGGTACCCACGGGTACCCGCGGGTATCACTTCCAAAGTAAAAAATATATGGATGCAATTCACAACCAATATATTCTCTCATTAATGAAGGAAACTCATAAAATTATTTTACAAATACGACATGTACGTGTCAATGCTAGAGATGCAAACTTAAGTGTTAACATATCTTTATCCGTTTTTTAAATTTGACTATGAATGCATATACAAGTATCGACGGATATTAAAATATATTGTCATAGCATTAAAAACAGATATAGATAAAATTATTTTACAAATACGACATGTATGTGTCAATGCTAGGGATGCAAACTTAAGTGTTAACATATCTTTATCCGTTTTTTAAATTTGACTATGAATGCATATACAAATATCGACGGATATTAAAATATATTGTCATAACACTAAAAACAGATATAGATATAAACGGATACTGATCGCAAATGAGTAATATATGAAATGCCTTATATATTAGCTTAAATATATATATATATATATATATTGATTGGATACACGTGATACAGATATACTAATGTATTTATATCATAATATCTATATTATTATGATGAAAGGTATAAAATTATGTTAAATATGGTTGCGGATATCAAATATTCGAAAGTGATATCCGTATCCATTTTAAAATGGATACGGATACCGATGTCAAAATACGTAAAATGAATATAGTGACGGAGTGAATTAATATATATATATATATCCGTATTCATTTGCATTCCTAGTAAGTACAAGGAGTTCGGCGATAAGCAACGAATTACATGAATTAAATGGATTAAATATGTAACAAACACATCAAACAAATTTTAATTGAAATCGCCGTCCCCCTTTTCCTTCCGATCGTAGAGTGTTTGTTCCCTTCCGTGTACACACATTCCGTGTGTGCAGGCGAAACTCGATAGGAACTATTAATATTTGTAGGGGATGACCAATCCTTGCATTATATTTTAACGGGCATGCTTTGCGAGTAGGGTTTTGTCCCCGCATCCCATATTATTTTTCTCGTAACGTAAAGCCCGAATCCTTGGTCCCCTCGACAGCCTCTTCTACGTCACCGTGAACAACCGTGTCGTAACGCCAACCTCATTCGAATTCGATCCATATATTTTAGGTTCTCTCCCGGAAATCCTAAAAAGAGGAGGTCCTAATGGTCCTCATCGAGATGTTGAAAGTCTCAGCGTGTGAACAGTGGTGATTTGAGGTGAAATGGGCATGTGTGGGTTTGGCTGTGGCCCGTATGGGATAACAGAATTGACCCAACCGGGTACCCGGTATGCCAGCGGGTATTTTCCACCGGATCAGCAAATTGGACGGATCAGCTACTTACGGGTACCCGACCCAGAAAATTTTCTCGGGTACCCGTAATCATAGGGTCAGAATTGTCTGAATGGGTCGGGTACCCATTTGACCCGGTAATATTGAACACCCCTAATGATGAGTCATAACATCAACACTCCTCATTAGAAGAATGTATACATTGAATTTGTCAACACTTAAGAAGAGGTGTTCTACAACCTTTCCTTGACGTGGACAAGTTGAATAAGCCTTCATCCTCTCCCGCCCTTGGAAACCTCCTCCTCCATTAAGAGCCTCCCCAGTTTGTGACCCACTCTACTTGCTCCTGCATTCTCTCGTGGCAAGTGCCTTGTGATTCCTCCTCAAAAAGAAGAAGAAGAGTGTCTTCCTCTAATAGGTAAAATACTAAGACTGAATGCCATATTCATAAAAAAGCAAGAGAACATGTCTTCGTCCTTCTCACGGTTATAATGATAACAATTGTAATCCCTATCATAACATTTGAGTTCTCTTATTTTTTTTATTCGTTCTTTGTTTCATTTTTCTTTATATGAGAAGATCTTTTGTGAACACAAACATTTTGTATGAGTCCTATTCTTATTGAAAGTTTATGCATATTTTTCTAATTAATCCCTTGTCTTTCTCTAGCTTTTTAATCTGTTAACAAATATGAGGACGGAAAAAGATGATGTGTTTGAATGAAGAAATAACTTAAGTAGTTTTAAGTAAAGAAAATAGAGAAAAAAGTTAATTTAATTTATTCTTCAAGGTTTTTTAAGGGGAGAACTAAAATTGAAAGTGAAAATTTTGACTAAAAATTTATCCACATATTTTTAGAGGGATCTTCGAAAAATTATTTCTTTAATCTTTTTTGTGCATCCTCTTATAAAACCTTCAGCAACTATTTCGTCATTATTAAACATGATGAGAATGTCACATCTAAATATCTCAATATACAGAACATGTGCTTATTGAACTTATTATTTAGTCTTAATAATAGCACACACCTATAGCAAGTCGCCTGCATATTATATATTTGATTTGCAGGCATATCGGCTGTTGCATTTTAGAAGATATCAAAAGATCAAGAGTCCTCAAGAATTTTTATTCTTGTTGAAATTATATATAATTTGTTTATAAAGTTATTGCATTTCTTGTATCAAGTTACAAGCTCGGTGAATCAGCTCAACACTAGTCAAAATCAGGAACATATAAGACCATCTTAGAACTTGACATGATCGATGACCTTTTGCACCTTATCGGCCAGACCTTGATTGACCAATCCTAATAGCTGATCGATCATTTGATAATTGATTTCATTGCAAGATTGGTCGACCATGTTTTTTATATGATTAATTAATTCCATATTGACTAGTTGAGAGCCTTAATCGATCCTTTTTGCGGTCTTTCAAACGTCTCTATTATAACTACTATTAGTCGATAAACATAATCTGACATGCTAAGTCAACCTTGAGTAATCGAGTAACTCATTTGCACTGTTTGAACAACTTGGTAGAATATCCACGATTCTTGACCATAATTTGAACTGTCACATTCTCAAAGGTCTCATCGTAGCCATTGTTGGAAGACACACAACTTACAGCTACAAAGCAATCTTCTGTAGTGTTGTTCTTTACTCTCTTTGTGCATGTGTTCTTCAACCTATTAAGCATTATTAGGGAGATTTCAATTTTTCAGGAGATACTCTAGTATTTTCATTCACAAGAACTCTCTACAATAGCATTTGATTGCCCGCAAGTTCTCAAATCTCTCTACAGTTAGTCAAAGACATTTTCTCAGACATCAACACTCAGTGAAATTTTTTCGAGCTATATCATGTTATTCTCCTATGCTATAATTTTTCATACATATTAATATTGCTTGCGCTTATATATGAAATTACTGATAAACAATATACCTCTGCTGCTATATAAAATTTGTCATACTTCTTTTTAAAATAACCCATTCTTTATAAAATCTTGACGTTAAATCTAAATATTCATATTGTATTTCTAGCCAATCCTCTACATTGTCAATAGTGTATGATCCATTACTGTTAACTTTGGTGTTTGATCTAAGGTTGTAAAGTGTTTTGATATGTAATCCAGAAATTATGTAAATAGTTGAGTTATTCTTGTAAATAACTCAAAAATAGTGAAATATTTGGTTGACTTAATTTATGGAAAATCTTAAGTCAAGAAAATTTGGCGATTAATCATCAGTTATCGAGAGGCGGTCGTGTGCACTCACAAAGTGAGGACACAGTCGCAGTGACCATTCACGAGAGACGACTAAATCAACAATTAACTCAAAGATGAGATATAGTAATTCAATAAGAAATGGGCTAAAATTTATAATAACCTAGACAGAAAACCCATTCTTTATAAAATCTTGACGTTAAATCTAAATATTCATATTGTTTTTCTAGGCAATCCTCTACATTGTCAATAGTGTATGATCCATTACTGTTAACTTTGGTATTTGATCTAAGGTTGTAAAGTATTTTGATATGTAATCCAGAAGTTATGTAAATAGTTGAGTTATTACTGTAAATAACTCAAAAATAGCGAAAATATTTGGTTGACTTAATTTATGGAAAATCTTAAGTCAAGAAGATTTGGCGATTAATCATCAGCTATTGAGAGGCGGTCGTGTGCACTCACAAAGTGAGGACAGAGTCGCAGTGACCATTCACGAGAGACGACTAAATCAACAATTAACTCAAAGATGAGATATAGTAATGCAATAAGAAATGGGCTAAAATTTATAATAACCTAGACAGAAATGTGTATAATGTACAAGTATTCATGGTGTCGAACCAGTGAGAGCTACAAGAATAGGAAAATAATTATTGTCTATAAAGATCAAACAACAACTATTTTTTTGTATTTTTGGGTTTTTTAATTTTTTTGTGAGTTTTTTATTATTTATTTTTTTTATGGATTTTAAATTATATACTTTTTATTTTTTAGTTTTATAATTTTAATTTTTATAATTTTTATTTCTTTTCCTTTTTAATATGTAAATATATATGTGTATATATAGAAGGGATATTTACCCAACAGACCATGAAATCTTTGTAAATTACCTCTACGACCTTTGAAACATCGATATTCCTCCCTAGACCCCGTAATCTTGCTAACCCTTACTCTACAGACCCTGTGGTTAACTCCCATCCATGTAAACGTTAGAACTAACCAAACTCTGTTATCTTCCTTTATATTATACCCATTTTAGTGGTCAAATTTACCGCAAGTGCCATTGCCTCCCACCTTACCTCCCACCCTCTACCTGCAGCTGAACACGGTGTCCCTCTCCCCCGATCCGCCGCTGCTCGAAGGCCCCCTGCAGGTTGAAGCTCGTGCCTACCACCTCCCCCGGCTCGAGTCGTCGCCGAGCCGCCCCCCTCCCCATCCACTCGGGGTCCCGTCCCACCGCCTGTAGCACCCCCCAAAGACAACACCCGTGTGCCTGCCTCCCCCGCGCCGGCTGTCCTCCCGCCACCTCTCTGCCTTGAAGCTCCCCTGTGCCCGGCTGTCCCCCCGCCGCCTCCCCTTTCGAAGCCCCCCGCGCCCAGGTGCCCCCCCGCCATCGCCTCCCCTGCCTGCCGCTCTCCCCCGCGCCGGTTGTCCCCCCACCGCCTCTCTGCCTTGAAGCTCCCCAACGCCCAGGTCCCTTCCTCCCCCCGTCCCTGCTACTCATCCTCTGCGGCGCCACCTTCTCCGACCGCCCTCCCCCAGGCGCCGCTACTGTCGTCTTCAGCAGCCACGGTCACAACATTAGTTCCGGCCGTGGCCCTGTCTGGGGACTCCTCCGTCGCAACCTCACATCTGGCATTGCTGCCCCCTTGCGCCTCCAGTCCCTCGCTGCTGCACGTCAGTGGGCCGTTGGACGTCTCCTCGATGACGTTCGCATGCAGGCTGAGGGGGGCGTTGTTATCATGCGGAGTAGCTTTCGCCGCATGATGTACCGGCTGTTTGCATGCATCTGCTTTGGAAGTATGCTCGAGGAGAGACTCGTGATAGAGATCGAGAAGGTGCAACGTGAGTTGCTGCTTATTGGCTTGAAGCTCATGGTGTTTGACCTGAAGCCGATGGTTGGGAGGGTCCTTTTGTGGAAGAGGCGGAGGAGGTTCCTGGGTATAAGACAGAGGCAGGAGGAGATCATGGTGCCGCTTATACAGGATCGACGAAATGCCATGGAGAAGTCCTCTCTATGCTACGTCGACACCCTTCTGGAGCTCGAGCTTCCTGATGGTGGTAGGAATCTCGACGACTTCGAGATTGTTAGTCTTTGCTCCGAGTTCTTTAATGCCGGCATCGACTCCACGGCGACAACCTTGGAGTGGGCCATGGCGAATCTCGTCAAGCACCAACATGTACAACAGAAGCTTTACAAAGAGATTGCTGAAGTTGCCCCTTCTGGTCGTGAGATCGATGTGGAGGACTTGCAAAAGATGCCATACCTCAAGGCTGTGATCCTCGAGACACTCTGTCGCCACCCGCCCTCCCAATTCATGCTACCGCACGCGATGTCGGAGGATGCATCACTCGGAGGGTACACCATCCCGAAGGGGACAGTGGTGAACTTTGCGGCAGCGGAGATGGGGTGGGACGGTGATGTATGGAAGGAACCATTGGAGTTCAGGCCGGAGAGGTTCATGGAAGGAGGGGAAGGGGAAGGGGTGGACATAACCGGGAGCAGGGAAATCAAGATGATGCCATTCGGGGCTGGGAGGAGGATATGCCCGGGGCTCGGCATGTCCATGCTCCACCTCGAGTACTACTTGGCTTACCTCGTGAGGGAGTTCGAGTGGAAGAAGGTCGTGGATGGAGAGGAGGTCGATCTGTCGGAAGAGTTGGAGTTCATTGTGACCATGAAGAAGCCTTTGCGCGCTCGCATATCCCTGCGGTAATGGCTCCCCCTCCCCCCCCGCTCAAAGGCCACCCAACACCCGCCCACTCCCCCCAAACCCACCGCTCGTGCCCAGTCGCCTCCCCTGCCCCCGGCCGCTCAAAGCTTCCCTGCTGCTCTGGCCGCCGCTCAAGCCCCGAACGAAACTAAAGGAACCCCGTCGGGCTGTTATTCCAGCCATTGCTTTCCTCCTGAATGTGTCTCGTTGGAAAGAGGAAGAAGAGGGAGAGAGTGGAAGAAAATACACCGTCGGATCTGATGTGGTTTGATTAACTCACTTTTGACTCAAGCAAGTTAGGCTAAGATATGTCAATTTAACGGCAGGGTTTGTGGGGTAAGACGGAGCAAGATTTCGGGGTCTAGGGAGGAATATCGATGTTTCAAAGGTCGTAGAGGTAATTTACAAAGATTTCAGGGTCTGCTGGGTAAATATCCCTATATAGAAATAAATATAATATAGGTTATATTAATAATATATATAATAAATGTATCTCAATAAATACAATTAGGAACATTCCTTTTTATTTTTTAAAGGTATTAACAATACTTATAAGTATTTATAATAATAACAAATATTAATAAGTATATAATTATATATATATATATGTGTATATCGACTATATAGGATATAAAATCACAAAATAAAATGTTTTTGTCTTCTTTATATTTTTCTATATCTTTATTGATTTTTGGTGATTTTTGCGAATTTTGAGGTATTTTTAAAGTTCAAAATACTCCAGATCAGGGAGTTAATAAATAGATTGAATGTTTTAAGTCCTAAAATTAGGTAAATTGTCCAAAATTCCTTTAAAATATTTTTTATATGTAACAATAGGCATTTATAACAATATATAATAGAAACTATTTTTTATTTTTGAAATATTTTTTGATTTTTTAGGGTGAGGATGGTTATTAAATTTTTAAGTTTTTTGTTTATATTTTTTTGATTCTCGGTCTGTAGCTATATCATATATTAATATATGATATCTGTTTTTTGAATTTTTAAAAGTGTTTTTCTATTTTTTATATTTTTATCTATAAATATGGAATAAACAATATTAGATTTAATTGTAACACATGGAAAATGCAATGAAATTATAGATAAAAATATGGGTATGCTACATCATCATTCGAAGCACATCCAATAATTTTTACATGATTTACAGAGCAATGAAACTATTTAATCCTAATTAAAATGCACAAAATAATTTGTAGAAGCCTAAGAGGGATACAAATACAATAAAATTAAAGGTGAAGGGGTTACATGCAATATATCTCAAAGTTTTGAACATACTATAAAAAACATAGGACTAAACCTAAATAACTAAACTCGAATGTGTTTGGTTGCAAAATGGCCAACTCAAATGGGGCACCAGGTGAGTTGACCTGGCATAGGACCTGTGTGTAATATTCAACAAGTACGGGGTCCTAGATGCACTTTTTACACAAACTTAAAAATAACAATAACTATTCACATGACTAAATAATAAAATTATAAAGTTTAGGAATACTTAATAAATTACCACTACTATGCATGCTATCGGATGACAGAGAGGTGTCCATGTGGTTGATCCTACGGTGCTATAAGGGTGCTGCTTCATTTAAAATCAAGGGCCCATATTAGGTCTGGGCCCCAATCTTGATCCGACGTTGGAGAGGAGGGCATTGAATAGTCAACTATCAAGGAGGCAGTTGTGAGGTCACACAAGGTGGACCTCAGTCATTGCGATGGCCGCTCACGTTAGCCGACGAATCAGACAACAATCGACCGACACAATAATATAAAGAAAGCAATCAAAGCATATAATGTGGATGGTAATTTATTATAACCCTACAATGAATGTGTACAATGGACAACCATGTAGGGTGTCGAACCATAGAGAGCAAACATGTGTAGCTTATCAATTATTTCTAATTAATGAGTATATATACAACGCCATTTGGTCTAATGTTTTAGTGGATTTTGATTTTTTTGATTTTTTTGATTTTTGTTTTGCACAAATTTTAATTATTTTTATATATTATATATAATAATCATAATATAGGATATATATTTATACAATATATAGGTATATGTATATATGTATATATAGATATCCATAAGTAAAAATATACAAAAATATGTAGATAAGATGTTTTTGTATTTTTTTATAATTTTATAAAGTTTTGTTATTTGTTTGGAACTTTTGCTAAATTTTATGTATTTTACATTATTTAGTAGATAAAATATGTAGAATATAATTAGGTCGAACTATTTTGGGATTTAAAAATAAATAAGTACTCCAAAATTCCCTAGTATATTTTTAATATATATATATATATTATGTAATAGATAAAAAGTATAGTAAAGAAATAAATATTTTGGGATATTAAATTAATTTTGCAAATTATTTTGAATTTTGACATGTTTCAATTTATAGGGTTGTATTTTGATATTTTTATGTAGTTTTTGATCTGGAGTTAAAATATAACATAATATACATCATATGATTTTCTTGTAATTTTTAAAGATGTTTTGATATTTTTTATATTTTCATATTTAGATGATAAATAAATGTCCACTACTCGATTTTAATAAATTATAAAATGCCACAAAGTAGAAAGTAAAACATGGCATGAAAGATCACCATTTTAGGCATCTACACCATTTTACCCAAAATTAAAATCAAACTAGGGTAATTTTTTTAAAAAAGAATCATATAAAAATAAAATTGTAACATAGGCAGGGATTTATTTCCAATAAAAACTATGTTTATATGTATTTACAAACCCTACATAGAACTAGGAGGGCACATGCGCAAAATCTCCACAAATATAAATACATATCATTCCTAGTAGGGGATAAATGCAAAAAAAACACAAAATTCATGTCCAAACATGCAATTTTCATCAAAATATTTACACTGGTTTTATAAAAAATTAAACTAAATATTTACAAGAAGTTGGAGGGGTATGCATGCGAAAGACCATGCACCTCACATGGGACCACGTGAGGTGACCTGACGAGAACTAAAACGTAATATACTAGAAGTTTAGGGCCCATTATGCAATTTATTCACATCTTAGACTCATATTTATAGAACTAAATAAAAAAGGAGAAGGGGCGTTTGTGAAATTACCAATGTTTTGCGCCATCTAACAGTCCACGATGATACACTTACGCACATTCAATTGTAATGGGTACGCTTCGTTTTGAATTAAATCCACAATCAAGATTAGATAAGGGCCGAGCGCTTCATCTGACGGTTCTGGAGGCATCTTCAAGAACATTAAAGAACACTTCCTCGTTCCTCCTTCGATCGATGAGAACTCCACGCTCGCTTTGAGTTCTTAGTGTATGATCAACTTAACACCTTCCTGGGGCCCAATCGCATCTGAAGGAGGCGTCAAGAGGGTCCATGTCCCAATGAAGGGGATCTGGAAGGGTTTTCTTCTTCATTCACCTGGAGCTTCTATTCTAGCCTCAACTCCACTCCCATGTGTTTCTTCTTTGCCTCGAACCTGCACGAAAGGATTCAGGGGCTCAAGGGGAGCATCCTCGACCTAATTTGAAGTTGTTGCGCATAGTGGGGTGAAGAGGCGGAGGTGCTCTAAAAAATGGTGGTGTGGGAGCATCGATCAAACCAGATTTATGTAGAATCTAGAGGGATTATTGGTTGAGACATGGAGAAGGCGAAGGTGAATGAGATCGAGGTAAGATGGAAGTCGAAATAGGTCAGAATCACTATGATTTCAATTGGAGCTCAAACTCCAGGTCATCGAAAAAATTGGAAATTACCCTAAGTTGTTGTTGGATTAATAAAACTATTGCTAACCCTAAGCTAAGGAACAAAAGTGCGAGATAAAAGACAAATAAAATCAATTCAAACATGGATATTCTAGGGAGTAGCGAACCCTTGCCGGAGGAGTTGAACTCGACGGTGGTGGACCTCCTCTCCGCCTCTTTTCTCCATGCCGACACCTTGAGGGAACTCCTATTGTCACCAAGAAGCTTGCACACACTAAGGATTGGGGCTGCAGGGGTAATAGAGGGATCAAAATGAGAAAGGGGGGGCTCAGGTGGTTTATTTATACACATTATGGAGGAGGCTTATTGACTTGGGGTTTCTATTGAATCGGGGGTATTTTTAAGGGATTAAGGGCTTAGGAGTTGATCATAAGAAGTGAAGCAGAGTTTGTACGAAAATTCAAAGGAAAATGAGTGATGGGTCGCTCAGGAAAACATGTAGAAAATGGGGGGGGGGGTGGCGGCGATCAGAAACCTGACATAATTAGAGGCGCTAAGGGGTGCAGTTAACCTATAATCAACACTCCGACGTTGCCAATGGTCCACGTCAGCCCGCTAGAGGATAAAATAGGGAGAAAATTCAAAAATAAATGAAAAAATATCGATAATGAATTATTTAGCAAAATCTTAAAACATAAAATCAATCCTTTATTTATGTAGTATTTTATAATGAATTAGTTATTTTTATAACTTTATTTATTATGTATTATTATTTAAGTTTTTAATTTATTATATATTACGTATTCTTATTTATTTATTTGTATTTTTGTTTATAATAATTTATTTATTTATTAATTTTTGATATATTTGAATGTGGATTTACATATTTTTGTTGAATTTTTATATTTTAGTTTGTACACTTAAATAAATATGTGTATTGTATCTATATGTGTATTTTATCTGTGTATTTTCAAATAAATTTATTTATTTTGGGTATTTTGATGGTTTTATTTTATTTTGTTTATGTTTTTGTATTTCAAATAATATATAAAATTTTATAAAAATAAAATAATTTTGAAAATATAATGATTAAATGTACTAAATATAAAATAAAAGCATAGAGGCCTATAACCTAATTTTTACATCTTAACTCCAAATTAAATGAAATGTCCTTCATTAAATACATTATAAAAAGTTATACACAATTGAAGGTGATTTGGTCCATTTTGATATTGTATGGAGAAGATATAGGTCTGTGATGTTTTTATTTTAACTTTTATTTTATGTGTCTCGGGCACATTGTGCGTTGTTTTTATGTGAACTCAATGTTGTATTTTTATTTGTATTTATCTACAATATTTATGTTGAGGGTTTTATTATTTGAAATGTAAAAGAAATGTTATAAAATTGGACCAAAAGTGTTTATAGATGAGATAAAAATTAGGGTTTTAATGTATTTTTTGTACAATTCATATTTCTTATACCCCCCTACATTATTCATTGTTGACCACGTTATATTGATGTCTGGGTCTCGGGGTCTAGGGTCACTCAACACCAATGGCGTTTCATTTTTTCTTTTCTTCATTTTTTCTTTTATTTTGGATTTAAATACATTAAAACTATAATATCTTGTACACATTATAAACTGTTTATTTTGAAACATTAATGATATATACATGCATTTGACTAGGGAATCAAGGCCAAAATGAATGAGTAAAGGAAATTAAATGGAGGTTTATCAGAGGGTTTAAGAACATTTGAAGAACTCGTCATTATCGAGTTTGAGTCATCAATATTGCTCGCTTTCGGCCTCCTCCTCCTCTGAAGAGCTCCTCTCCTTCATGGGGTTCTTCCGTGTGTTGTAGGTGCCTCCATAATTTTCTGGGCCCGCTGGAAGATCCTTGGATCTCAAATGACTGAGAGCGATGTTATTTCATCGAAGGGGGAGATCTAGGCATCGCTTCGATAGCAGACCTGCACAAAATGTTAGAGGGCTCGAGCCAAAGGTGCTCAGCACTAGAATGAAGTTTTCACAAAGGGGGAGCTAGTCGAGAGAGCTCCGGTGTTGGCAACAGAGGGAGCTCCGATTCCCACTTGATCGCTGTGGGTTTAAGGAGCAAGCATGGGGCTTTGATGGAGAAATGCAAGGGGAAAAAGATGAAGGTGATTGACGGTTGGAAAGAGGGTGGATCACAGTGAATTTGGTGTTATGGATGAAGGCTCCAACGATTTTGATTTTCCAAATTACGTTATGGAACTGATTAAATGATGAATTCGAGGGTGGTTAGTGAGGATTTTGTAGTAGGCGAGAATTAAGAATGATGGGGGAGTATGGTGGTGGTGGTCTCGAGGAGGGAGGAAGATGGAGGTGGTGTGAGAATGGGAGAAAAGGGGTGTGTCCCAAGGTCTGACAGAAGCGGGCGGAGGGGTGTATAGTTGAATTGGGGTCAACGAAAGTCGCGTCCTAGTTGGTCCACGTGGACCAACCAAGAAATTTTGAATAAAAAATCCTTAGGTAAATCAATGAAAAATAGTAAATGAATTTATTTTTTTGTCAAAACATGAAAAATACTTGTAATTTTATGTAGTATTTTATTTAATTTTTTTATTTTTTACAAGTTTATTTGCAACATGTTAATATTTACATGTTTATATATAGGTAATTTTGCCTATATTTTATATATTTTTTTTTAATTTGTAATCTAAATTTTATTATTATATAAATACTTTTTATATATTTTTCATTTATTTAGATAAACATTTATTTATTTTTATTGTATTTTTTAGAATTTATTTATGTACTTAATTAATTATATACATAAATCATATTGGTATATTATAGTATACTTTACCTATATATTGCAGTGCAGGATTTTTTTATTTTAATGGTTTGTTTTATTTTAATTGTATTCATGTGTTTTAAATAATATTTACAAATTTATAAAAATTAAAGTGAAAAATATAAGGAATAAATATTTTGGATATTATATACATGTATATTGCACTGTGGGAGTCCAAAACCTAACATTTGCATCCTAAAACCAAATTAAATGAAACCATGAACATTAAATAGCAAATTTTATTTTATGAACAATAAAGGCAAGTTTGGTGAATTTTGTATCTGTATGGAGAAGATACTGGTCTGCTAAGTTTTCTTTGTGGCTTTTTATTTTGTGTGTCTCGGGCACACTGTGCATTATTTTTTAGTGAAATAATTTTTTGTTTTTCTTTATATGTCTATGTACAATTTTCATGTTCAAAGTTTATTGATTTGAGGTGTAAAAATGGGGAAAATAAAGTAGGTCCCAAAAGGTAATTATTGGCCTATAAAATTCGAGTTTTCTATGTTGTGTTTTCTGTATAATTGACGACATTATCTCCGGCTACTTTATTCCTTATCGACCAAGTCATCATGATTGTTGGGTCTAGAGGGTTAGGGTCACTCAATGACTTTGACACCTCATTCTTTTTCTTTTATTTTCTTTATTCTTTTATTTTGGTATAAATACAATATTTTATATAGTTTTTATATAGTATTAATTGTGAATTATTGATTGTTTATTTTCATAAATTAATGATATATACATGCATTTACCTAGGGATTTAATGTCAAAATTAAGGAATAAAGGTGATGAAATGGATATTCATCACCATCTATACATGTCTTTGCTAGTCCCTAGTGAACATGTTTGATAATAAGTGCAGAAAAAATAAAAAAAAGAAAAAAAGAAAGGAATTGGAACAATTGTTGACTTTTAAACTTGTCCTAAAAAAATAAAAGTTTGGAGGTCAGTTAACGCCTTTGGATTATTAGTGTGTTTGGAACCACATTGAAGTTAGGAAGTGTGAAACAACATCCCTTAGGTTCCATAATTTTATTATCCAGTTCTCTTCACAGTCTGGTAAGAACCATCCTCTCCGTAGCATACTCTTGCTACCTTGAAATGATAGATTCATGTTTTGTGAATTTTCTCGGCTCTTCCCAAACAAAACATTGAACTATAAAATAGTTTGATTCTCTGGTAGCTCATCCTAATGGAGATAGACATTCCCTTCTAAGGTAGATGTTTCCAGCCTTTACAACCGAAAGGGGGGAGAATCTAGAAGAATGGGAAAAAAAGTAGGAATGGACCAGTGTAGTCTTCATTTCCTTGTGAAGCTCGGTCAGTGTAACCAAGTCTTCACCAAGAAGCATGTTTTTTCTAGAAGCTCGAGAATTTTGTGAGATTTATGGTAGTATTCTTCTTTGGATATCTTATTTGACTTTGCATTGTACTACATTCTTGTTTGTGCCCCGACGGATATAGAGTCTTTGGTCCGTCCATGTTTTGGGGTCTTGGAAAAAGATACACCAGCAGACCATTCCTCATTCGAAGAATTGTCTCAATCTAGACTCCAGTCTTTAGATATCATTGTTAACATAAGAAGTGGGTTAGGGCGCCGATTTCAGCAATCCCCAAGAATGGTTCGTGAGCTTCCCTTGATAAAGCAACCTAGCATCGTCCCGACTTAGACCATAAGATTTTCAACAATCCATCTGGGTTGAGTTAATTTATAAGTGCGAGATTACTAGTCAAGCCATTATTTCAATAGTCTTATGGATGATATGAAGGGTTCTATATAGACACATTGAATCGACTCATGAACATAGTCTCGTGGAACCTAAAGAATTAAGTCAAGGTGACCTGAAGTATCCCAATTCAAATCATTAATGGTTTGCTCTGAAATTAAGTGTATTAAGATCTATACCAAGATCCCTCTTCAAACTTTATGTTAGGCTTCTTTAATTGTCTAGATTATTCTGAAAAATGTAGATGCTATGTACAATGCAAGAAAATATTTTTGTAAATAAATTTTCTAATTTTGTATATGGATTTTTTGAAAAAGTTTTGCAATTTTTTATGCATTTTTTGTAAGTATTGCAAAATTTTATGATTTTTCCTTTTTTTAAAAAAATGCAATTTTTAATGATATTTTAATAAAGATTAATGAAGGTAATATTTACCGGGGAGTGCTTCAATATTTGTTTTAAGAATTTAAACCAAGAATTAAGTTAGTTGTCATTTATAGGTTTTTATATCCATAGTTTGTAAAGAATTTTTATTTGTCTTAATTATGTGTACAATTCTTAAAATATTTTGAAAACATTTTAACAAATATTTTTTAAACTTTATCTTACAAATAATTTAATAAATATTTTTGAAAACATTTACAAAATTTGAAAATTGTTTTGCAAGGATTATTCAAACATTATGTATAGATTTTTGCAAAGTATTTCTGCAACCTTTTTCTAAACCATTTGTAAATATTTCAAAATATTTATTCAAAAAAGGAATTTTTACAAATAGAAATTTTTTACAAAGATTGAAAATATTTTACAAAATATTTTTCAAGCAGTTCAAAAGATTTTGCAAAGAATTTATAACCATTTTTCAAACATTTTGCAAAATATTCTCAACTGGCTTATTAACTGTAATTTGAAAGAATTTGATGTGTGTTTAAATTGTATTAATTATCCATATTATTTGAAAATACTAAAGTACGTTTTATGGCTAAAGTATATATAATGTATATACAACCCCCTACTTATCTTGAGCTATGTCCTTATAGGTCAGAGAGAAAAAGGAAGAAATAACTCATGCTAAGTATAGGAAAGTGTATACTACAACTACTAAAGTAAAGAATGAGAAGTCGGTCATCTCCCTTTACTTAGGATCAATTAGTACTAGGTGTAGCATGTTGTATACAACATGGGGATGAACTAGGATAAAAATGTACAAAATCAATGGCCTATCCCCCCATATACTTAAGGTAAAATATGCCCAAGTATAGAAAACAATATCAAAAATTAGGGGAACAAGCGAGAGAAAAAATAGTGAATAACTCGAGGCACACATCCCCCACATGCCGAGGATGAAGTATATCCTAAGTGTAGCACATATGAATGGGGTGAGGGAAAGACGGAAAAAAGAATTAGAAGAATGAAAATGAAAAGAAGAAAATCTAATCTAATAAAAAATATTTAGAGGAGCATTATCTGGCTCCACTAAAGCTGTTACAGGTGAATCTTCATCAAAAGTCACTTGTACAGAGTCGACAACGGCTAGGAATGTATCATGCCTTAAGTACGGCTTCAACAACTAACCATTGACCATGAAGGGTGTTGAGTTAGCTGACATTGTTATATTAGTACACTTTCGATGTCATGCACAGTCTTGACTTTGTACGACCCCACCTATTTGGTCTTCAATTTTCTTAGAAAAATATTCAATTTCTTGTCAAACAACCACACTTTCTGCCTAGGTTCGAAGGTCTTTATTTGGATGTGCTTATTTCGCTAGCGTTTGACCTTCTATTTGTACATCAAGCTGTTGTCATATACATAATCAATGGATTCCATGAGTATGTTCAGATCAATTTTCTTCTAATGACCACCATTTGGTGAGTCGATGTTGGAGATGTTCACTTCCCAAAGTGACTTGTAAATTACCTCAACTGGCAGGTGTCATATCTTCCCATACACAAGATGGCAGGGTGATATGCCTAAGGGAGACTTGTAGGCCATTCTGTATGCCCAGAGAACTGAGTCCAGTAGTTCTGATCAGTTCTTTTTGTTCGTCTCAGCAGTTTCTACAATATCGTCTTTATTTCTCTATTGGATAGATCTGCCAAGTCATTTGAGTAAGGATGATAAGGAGATGGGACATGATGAGCGGTGTCGTATTCCTTCGTTAATTTCTTAACCTCCTTACTAATGAAGTGGTTGCCTCCATTTGAAATCCGGATCTTCGGAATACCAAACCATGAGATAATATTTTGTTTCAAGAATTCACAGACTATTCTGCTATCTGCGGCTCGAGATGGAATGGCTTCCACCCATCGACTCGCATAATCAATGAAAAGAAGAATGTATTCAAAGCCCTAGCTGTTAGAAAATGGACCCATGAAGTCGATTCCTCATGTATCAGATACATTAGAAATCTGAATTAATTTAAGGGGCATGTTGTCTTTAACACGACGCGTTTTCCCATTTTCTGACAATTGTCATTCGCATCCTTGAATAGTGTCAGCCAACAAATGCTACACTATAACATCTTTACTACTGTTCTTCTCCCATATGGTGGCCACCAGATTCGAGCCTATGATAGTGCTCGAGGACACTTGTGTACTCCTCATGAGGGAATACATCGATGTCAAATACAATAACAAGAATGGGATTTCTCGTTGGTAGAAATGACCTTGCAAAGCAAGGACCATCTGATTAACAATGAATTCGGTATCCTTGCAAAGCAACTCAGTGAGAGGTTGGGCAAGTTTGCTAAAGTCCTTGATGGAGAAGCAATAGAAGCCGACATGACCTAAGAATGACCTCACATTCTTCATGTTCTGAGGTGGCTTGAGTTTAGAAATCACATCCACCTTCGTCGGATCGACGTCCATGCCACACTTGTAGATGACATGGCCCAACACTATTCCTTCTGAAGTGGATCTTCTCCCATGATAGTACACGATAGACATCATGACATTTCTAGGGTACTCTTTCTAGGTGCTAAAGATAAGATTTGAAACTTTCACCACACATAGAGAAATCATCAATGAAGACTTCAAGAAACCTTCCCACCATGTAGGCGAAGACGATGGGCATGCATATCTTGAAAGTTTCCAGAGCATTGTAGAGTCCAAAGGGCATTCTTATGAAAGCATGTATAATGAATGAGTAGGTGAAGGTTGTCTTCTCTTGGTCCTCGTGGGAGATCACCACTTGTTTATACCTGGAGTATCCATCAAAGAAACAGACGAATTCTTTCCCTGCAAGTTACTCAAGGACTTGATTAATGAATGGTAGATGGAAATGGTTCTTATTTATCATTGAATTCATGTGCTTGTAATCAACACACACATACCAAGATGTTGGTTCTCAGATAGAGATCTCATCTCCTTGGTAATTCTTCACAATGGCGAGCCCTAATTTCCTGGGGACTACATGCAGGAGGCTAACCGATTTGAAGTCAAAGATGGGATAAATGAAGACTGCTTCACAACACTTTGTGATTTCTTTCATTACTACATCCTGCAAGTTTAGATTTAGTCTTCTTGAAATTCTCGGTATGACTCCCAATCATCTTCTAGATAGATATGGTGTGATCACAGACTTGGATTTATCCCTTGGAGATTTAAGGCTTTCTAACCAAGTGCCTTGTGGTTTTTTTCTAGAACCTTGGGAAGTCGAGATTCTGATTCTGGGGTTAGTCTGTTGTTGATGAATACTGGATACATATTTTCTTCACCCGCAAGGAGAGTGTACTTTAGACCTGCTGAGAGTGGTTTGAGTTCTGGCAATTACTGAACTTACTCTACAGTCACTTTAGAAACGATGATGGTAGATGGATGGCCTGCTAATTTCAATGAGGTGATGTCCACCTCTGTCACTATTGGATCTGAAATAAATGTGCTAAACATATATGTATTGAATTCATTCTGTTTGTCTTAACATGAATCTTCTTAAAACATGCTACTCAGTGACTCGAATTCTGATTTGGTCTCCCAATCGGCAAGGAATCATGGGCTGACTGTGCTCTCCATGTCCTCCTCTGAAGAGAGGATATCCTGTGTGATAATGTCATTCAGAAAAATTGATGGATCTTGGATGTGAACAATATCATAGTCTACTACGGATTTTGCTTTCCCTGTATCAAAATTGTGCTTTTCGCTTACTGACCAAATCTATGGTAACTTTATTAGTACTAGAGCGGAATGTGACCTTCCCCAACCCATAGTCAACAATCGCCTCAGATGTGCGATGGAACAGTCGGCTGAGAATGATGGGGATGTGGAGTAACGGTAGTCAATGTCTATGACTACAAAATCAACTAGAAATTTTACGTCATGCACAGTTGCAATAATGTCCTCCAACATACGTTTGGATCGCTTTATGGATGGATATGCGAACTTCATGATCATTCTTGTTAGCTTAAGCGATCAAATCCCAAATTATTGCATTAGTAAGGAGGGTATGATGTTTATTGAAGATCCACTATCAAGCAGAGTCCGCTAAAAAATTTGGTCAAAGATCTGGCATCTTATGTGGGGTGCTCCATTGTCTTTCTTTTTCTACGGGATGCCACTGATTACATTCACTGTAGCCATGGTCAAGATGTGTTTCTCTCCTCTGTTGCGCATGTTCTTGTGATTTGGATGCTTGGAGGTAGGTACATGACTCTTAATCCTTTCTTGATTGTTGGCATGTAGTATGTGGCCTTCATGAGTTGTATTTTTAAAACAAGATTCTCAATAATTTCAACCACTCCAAGGTCAGACAATGCAATTTTCATTTTTGTATTTTTGTATTTTCCATAGCTTCAGGAGATGAAAATTCACAAAAGAAATTCCAGTGTTCTTAATTATAGGCTTATTTACGGATGATTAGCCAACAGATGTGACCATCATGAGAAATAGGAAAAATTTTATCAACATGAGCTTGGAATTTGTCATGCTGCTCTGAATTGGTAGCTAATGCGGGCTCCTCCAATGCTAGTCCTTCTCGATTTGGGATCTTCATTTCTTTCTGTAAAATGTTTTTGCTATTTTTTTTGCAAATTTTTCTCGTCACGGTGGTGGTGGAAGGTGCTTGGTGATGCTCCTCCATCATCTTCTTCCTCACTGACGAGTTCGGAAATACCCTACATTAATTTGCATGAATTATCGAGCGTTTAAAAATGTGTCATTTTGTTGTATGCAGGCAATCGGAATCAGTCAAGAAATAACCACAATAAATTAATTCAATTTTCAATCGCATGGTTTTTGTATATTTTACTTGGGCAAGTCCTAAGGTCAAACTCAAGGAGGAAAAGGAACAACCTAGAATTTTATCTAGCAAAGTTCATGCACGATTTTTGAGGCGGTCTTTTTTTGTATTTTTAATGCAAATTTGGGATGCAAAATGCAAATGTGGCCAATTTTAGGGACTAAAATGTAAATATCAATCAAACGATGTCCGAAAAACATGAAACTTGGTCGAGATGTTACTTATGATGAAATTAGTGCACTTTAATGTTTTTGGAATTTTTGGATGCAAGATAAATATTTTATGGATTTTTGAATCCAAACAATGTGAATATCAATATTTAATTACAATAAGTATTAAATCTACTTATTTTAAGGGATAAATTTATCCAAGATCTATCACTAGGTGATTGATCTAAAAAAATCCTAAACCTAAAAAATACAGGATTTAGTGTCTATTAAAAATTAAATATTGGAATATGTAAAATACTTTTTATAAGGTAAATCCTGCATGCAAATGCAAATCTTTTTTGGCACGATGTAAAATACAAGTCATTCTCAAATCGATGATTTTTCAGCACTTTTCAGAGCTATGGTTAAGTACTTATGAATTTCCAAGCATACAAGGGGAAAAATATGCAATTTTCCACGAAATATTTAATTATTAATTAACCGCAGATCACAACAACATCACAAGTATGCTATGATATTTAGAACTAATGGTAGAACATCATATAGTTTTTTAATAAATAAAATGATGAAAAAATATTGTTTAAACAATAGGTAGAAGTTAGGGTTCTAATTGTAATTACAATAAATAAAAATAAAAAGAAATGTAGTAAAGGGACTAATGTCTAATTACCTAGATTACAAGGGAGGCGACCGCAAAATTTCCGGAGGGGCACGTGCGACTGGTCGGTGGGTGCGACCTGTGAATAAACGATCTTCTAGGGGGGGTTTTGGAAAATGCTCAGAATGTCACGTGCCAAGCACGTGACCTCTGATAGCGGGATTTGATAGCAAACGAGGAATCCACAAGGTCTTTCTTCGCAAAAATCCTAAGTGGTCACATGCTATCCACGTGACCCTTGGATGGCTGATGAGCTGAATATGTTCCCCCAACACACGTGAGTATCACGTGATGGGGGTCTCGGGTTCTGAGCTCGGCCTCCGACATCGAAGGTGTAGGAGCTATGGGTGTCGATGGTCGAGGCAGGGTGGAGTAGTGGCTGGAGTCAAAGCATGGAGGAGCGGCGTCGTAGGTGGATGGAGAATGGAGCTCCGACCGTTGATGGCGAGGCTAAGAAGAGAAACCGGAGGAGCGTCAAGAGGAGCTCCTGGAGGTGGCTCTGCTGGAGTCGATAAAGAAGGTCGCGTTCTAGGGAGTGCATTAATGGAGGAGGCTCCCGATGTTTGATGAAGACCAAGTACGAGGATGATGTTGTGGTGTTGATGGCTTTTGGCTGGTGTTGCTGGCGGAGGAAGTATCTTGGATGTGGTGTTGGAAGTGAATGGCGAGTAAATAAAGTCGGGCTCAACGGCGTTGAACGCCGGAGCCGGAGCAGTCACGCAACGTAGGTGCGGTGCTGCGACGAGCTTCTTGGAGCTCTGATTTCTCCGAGGGAGGAGGAGGGTCGGGTTGTCACCACCAGTCCTCCTCTACGACGGTGTCCTTTTATACCAGAGGGTGTGGGAGGTCGGAGATGGAAAAGAATCGAGGATTGATGGGCGGTGATCAAGTGACGAGGGAGAGATCGAAGATCGCGGGGCGGTGGCGGATCACGAGATGCGCGGGCGTAGGGCCGAAATCGTGGGGCAGCGGCAGTGAAATTTTGGGGAAGGTGGTAGAAACGAGGGAGGAGGGTGAAGCACATGTGTCGTCCGATCGGCCGAGATCGGACGGTCCTACTTCGACCACGTGGCAGCGAGTGGGATAGCATGGGGAGCACGTGCAGGGCACGTGCGCAGGAGGAACGTGCTTCGCACGTGCGATGCTTTTTTTAATATTTTTATAAAAATGAAATATAAATACATCCAAAAACGAGTGACACGTGGCAGCTCCTGGAGCTGCCACGTGTCAACCTAGAAAATTCGAAAAATTAAATAAAAATATAGTTCAAAAATAAATGGTAAACATCTTCGGATTGAAATAATTTCTTCATGAAAGTTGATCATATCAATGAAATATGAAACTTTCATGAATAAACCAAAACCAAAATCGATCATTTGTGCAAAGTGGTATTTTTGGGGAATCCCATGTACGTAGAATACCTTGATTTTTGGGTTTTATATTTTTTGTCATTTTTAAACAAGATAAAAATCCGAAAAAATAGGATAAAATCAAAGATAAATATTTACACACTAATCTATTTTTTTATTTTTATTAAGTAAGAAAATAAAGAAATAAAATAAAATGTGAAAACGACAATTTGTATACAAACAGTTAGTAAAGACTCGAACTCAATTATTTTCTTTGATTTCAAACTCAATTTGGATTTGGATTTTTATGCATTTTAATAAAACTTTATCAAATAAGAAAAATAAAAAATAAATAAAATAAAAGGGATTAATTATGTACATAAAATATTAGGTCAAAAACCGCTAAAATACAAAATGTACAAAAGAGGCCCATAACCCAACTTTCACATATGAGCTCTGATTCTCTTGAACTCAGTCTTGCTTTGAAGGTATTTGAATGTACATTAGTTCAAAAGTGAGTAGGATCAAATGGGACATTGGATGAGGAAGATATCGAGGTTTTAATCCAGATATCCTAGAACTAGGGTTTGGGGTTTTGGTCCACTTATTTAGGTTAGTGATATTTTTTGTATTTTTCTTTGTCCTTGTTAGTGATATGTACGTAATGGAGGCCATTTTGAGTCAATTGGAGTTAACATAAATGAGTGAAAAATCAAGGAATTAGGCTAATTTACTGGTCATTTTGGTTGAAATTTTTGGCTTCTTATTTTTTACAAAAATAAGTGATAAAATGCCATTTTTTTCAAACCATGCATGAATGCTAATTATGAAGAATAAATGAAGAAATGCCAATGAATTATAGGAATTTGAGCTTAATTCATGACTTTTATAGTAATGAATATGAGATTCATTATCTCCCTATACTTAAACCATGCTCGTCCCTAAGCATCAAAATGAATGCATGAGGTTAAATGAGATTAGGTTCTATACCAAGATCATGAGCAGAAGGTGAAAATGGAACTAGACCTAACCTTTGGATTATTAGTGTGGAGGAACTTTTATAAGACTTAGAATTTTAAAATCTACAGCCTCCAAGTTCTACACATCATTGTTACAATTTTGCCTCAAAAGTCATCTTAGATCAATCCTCCTCCCAAAGCATACCCCATGAACATTGAACAATCTTCTCATGTGTGTGAAATGTTTTATCTCTTACCATCCAGAATGCCGGACTACCATGGAAACCTCCTCTCTAGTAAGTTGTCCTCGGGGAGACTGGTATTGCCTTCTAAGGTCTGACGTGCTATGTTCACAATCGAATATAGGGAGAAGTTAGAAGATGGAGATAAGAACTGGAGGGTGGCCAGTGTAGTCACCTATCCTTGTGAAGCCGGCCAGTTTAGCCATGTCTCCACAAAGATATGCAAGTTTTATTGAAGCTTGGACCTTTTTGGTCAAAAGTTTATTTGGTAGTGGCTTCTTTGTATTTGGATTTTTGGTATCTCTGCATGGATCTTGTTGTGCCCCTACAGATATAGAATATTTTTTTTCCGTACATGTTTTGGGGTCTTAGAAAAAATTGTGCCCAGTCGTCCATCCCTTTTCCGAAGCTTTATTTCAACACGTACTCCGGTCTTTAGATTTCCACGCTACCAGAAAAGAAACTCATACAGTCTTCCAACACCCTGTCTAATTTGAGATAAGTGCGTAGAAATTAATTCCCTTTTCCAAAGTTGTACCCAGAATGAAGAGACCATGTTAGAAACTAAGAGTCAAATGATGTACATTATCATGTTAAACTCGAAGAATTAAGCCATAGACATGAAGTTTCTAAAATCTTATTTCTCGGTGAAGTTCCTCTGAAAATTAGGCGGATTAAGGTCAAGTCCAGAACACTCTCGATTTCTGATCATAACTCGGTTCAGAACCCAAGGAATTTTCAACATGCAAATGCATGCAATGTTGGATGAAGTGCAGGTGTGTGAAATGCATACACATTTTTTTGTGATTTTTTTGAAAGAGAAAATTTTTTATGCAAGGATTTTTTTGTTGTTATTTTATGTACAAATGAATAAAAAGCCATTTTTTCAAATTTTTTTGGTTGGGCACAATCAGTTTTAGTAGCAATTTTTTTTGTTTTTAAGTTAGTTACCCACCCCGTAAATACATATAGACCTACACAAATGTACGAGCTATGGGTAAAATTTATATATACACATACCCCTATACTTAGCGAATGTTGTGTCCTCAGAGAAGAAGAAGCATGGAGAAGACATAGCTCGGGATAAGCGTAAGAGAGTGAAAAAAAAGAAAAAAATAGATTGGCATGCCCCCTATACTTTGGCTATGAACAATCTAAGTGTAGAAGAAGAGCGAAAATGATGCGGTTGGGATATGTTAATGAGGAGAGTATATATAGATGAGCATCAGTTTCCTCTATTCTTAGGTTCTGGTCAGCCTAAGTATAGAAGAAGGGTTGAAATGAGGCGATCATGAGATGCGTATAATGGTATGTACAGATGGTATCGGTCCCCCCTATACCTAGGCCTTGACCTAAGTAGAGGAAGAAGATGTACACGGAGAATGGTGTGGTCAGGAGGGAAGGTGGGTAGCCGATGATTAAGGCGGTTTTCAGCCGATCATTTTGTGAGCCTGTGGTGGGAGATCGTAATGATAAGAAGGAGATGAAGCATATGATTCCCAACCATTATCAGTGTGATCCTCAGAGAAATCATGCTAGATAGTAGATGACGCGTATGAATCAGATGAAAGATAAGCAACGTCGGAGTTATCCTCAGAGGAATAGTATTTGAAAGTTGAGGTACTCCATATATTCTTGTCTTTTAGTTTCTTCAATTGTTTTCTCAGAATTCGTTCCTTCTTGGTGTCAAGAGATTTATCCCCAGATGATGAATACTTTGAAGCACCAGTCTCAGTCAACTCATAAGAAATTATTCCAGTGTATTTAATGAGACCAGGAGAATTGGCTTTGGATAAAAAAATAGTGAGGAACGGGAGTTGTCTAATGGGAATCAAAGTTTGGATCCTTGTGAAGATAAGGTTTTAAGACTGCCGAACAGACCTTACTCATGTAGATTACCTTTTTTGGACCTAATTTGGGATTATCAGACGATTCCTCTTCCGGAAGGTCAAAGGCGACTTTCTTTTTAGATGCAGGAGTATTCAATTTGTTTTGTGAAGGTATTGGTCATGGGAGTGAGATGTTGACACTTGAGTCTCCAGATGAATAACCATTAATATTTTTCTCCTTGGTCGGTGTTCGTCCCGCACGTTTGTTCTTAGTTTTCTTGATGTTGGTGCACTACTAAGTTGGGTTGATTTGTTCAAGGTATTCAGAGAAGGTTGACTCAGGGTGAGCCCATTCACATGTCTCAGGATCATATAAGAAACATTTTTCTATGGTGAGAGCAGCGGGAAATGGAACTGTGGGGAGAGTCTATGCATGTTCGTTCTCAATTAACTTTATGTTGGAGCATTCTGATGTCACATTGATTTGATAAATGCGGTCAGAGGAGATCTCGATCGACTCGGGATGCGCCCATGCATATGTCTCAAGATCATAATCGCAGTCATTTCCCATGGTGAGAGAAGCAGGAAATGGAACAGGGGGAAGAGTCTCTAAATCAATAGTCTCTTCAACAGTCATTATTTCAGGTGTAGCATCAAGGTAGCGCTCTTTTGCCATTTGGTTACGGATGTCGAGGGCTTCGTGGATTGCCTCAGAAAATTGTGGTTCCTTAAATACTTGTTGAGATCGTAGTGCTCCTAATGCTATATAGTTGATTTCCCAAGTCTCACACTCAATAATTGCCTTAGTCAATGCCAATGAGGGCTTTCTGAGAATGATCGGAGACTGTGTGAATTCTCCGAGATGCTCAATATCAATAATCATGAAGTCCACTTTAAGCGGATAACCTTGGAATGTAATGATGACGGAAATTGTTCCTCTCGGTCTTTTTATCGATCAGTCAGCCAATTGAACGATCTCTCTTATCTTTCGGATAGGTCCGAGTTTGAGCATATTGAATACAGAGGTTGGGAGGATATTGATTGGTGAGTCGTCATCGATTCGAGCATGGGTAAATATGATGTCTTTGATTCCACAGTCAAATCTGTGTAACCGCTTCACTGTGTGGCTTTTGGTTTTTCTCCTCAACACCAAGGAGGTGGCCATTGACAAGATATGTCTTTCAGTCTTTGTTCTTATCCTGCCTGACTTTTTCATCATTAATTTGCTCATTACAAATCCTTTAAGATTAGGGAAGTGTTCAATGGCCTGTATACAGGAAAGTTCAAAAATTAGTCTTTTCTCTAGTGCTTCCCTTAGAGTAGGATCCAAATTCTTCAGATCTTCTTAAGTTTTATTTTTTATGAAAATTTTTAGTTTTTTTAGTTTTTGGTGTTTTTAGTGTGGTGTGTGGATGTGGTGTTTTCTGTAGATGATGAGGGGTTTTGATTAGCCGAGTAAGAATCAGAGTCTAAGTTATTCCTAGGGGAATAGTATGTAGAAGTGTCACTGTCAGAGTCATCCCTAGGGTGAACATATTCTCTAGGTTTCTGAATATCCACAGAATTTTCAACAGGAGATCAAATCATTTCATCATCCATTTCTAAATCTGAGCAACCATAGAATGAAATTAGTCGGTCAGTGAAATTTCTTAATTTTTCCTACATTAAATCATATCTCCTACTTATTCTCGAAATATTATCTTCCAAAATCTTTAAATGATCAATTATGGGAGCAATCCGTGTGTGTGTTCTTTTTTTTGAATTTGAGATTTCGTAATTTCATATTCCATTTTCCTACATGATCGGAGAGGAGAATCTCTTGAAATATCCAATATATGATTGTTATTACTTAAAAATTCCTCCTTAAAAAATATGGAAGGAGTCTGCTCAGTGGAAGGATTTTGCGAGAATCTTTAGGTCTCATACTCAGCATGACGTGACTCGAGCATGCAATGTTGATTTGAGTAGAGTCTACTTCCATGGTCATGATTGATCGTATCCCGAAACAATGGAATCATACAGGGTTTATAAGTGTCAATATTATCAGGGTTGTACTCTGTATGTATAGGCTGATCGAAGGAGTGGTATTCTGTTCTGTTAATAGGGATTTGGTCGTTATGCTAAATCCAACCTCGTTGCTCATTAAGTGCGGATATATCCTTGCGGTTTGATCGAACCATCATATTATTCCCTATGGTCCAATCTGAATGCATTTCTGTGAATTGTAGACCTATCCAAACAAGATTGTGAGGAAAGAATGAAAGTGGTTGGGTTTGGTTTCTCGGCCAATCACGAGCCTCGATGTTTTGCTCTTCAAATGCTTCTCGGGTTGTAGAAAGATATCTGGCATAAGTCGGATCATCCCAAGATGGCAATGCGTTCACAAGTGGTGGAGTGGGAGAATATGATGTTGTGGTGAGTTTGATCGGATGATTCGAGTAGAGTGGCTTGGAATTCAACGAGAGGGTTGGATTCATCTGAGAGTGAAAGTCTCTCACAAATGTTGGAGGATTCTGGAAAGAAGAAGGTTTAGATGATTTGGACCTGACCACGACAAATTCATTTTCATAACATAGATCAGATGGGTACTCGGGCCATTGTCCTATTTTTGTCAAAGGAGGTTGATAATGAATCGACATGGTTGATATCGGTGCAAGTACATAGGTTATTCAAAAGAAATTTTTATCAAGGAGATAGATGGCACAAGTGTATGGTTTTTGATCTTCGAAATCGATTGACGCACACCAATGCAAATGCAATACAAACTCCAGTTTCACCAACTCACATAATGAAGCCGCAAGAGTTCGACAATTATCATTTAAATTTTAGTTGGTGATAAGACAATTTTGGAAAATAATTAGCGAGCTGTTAAGTACCGAAAATTTTCTTAAAGACTAGCCTGAATTCTTACGACTAGTTGCATCTACTTTCAGCCAGTATAGGTGTAAGTACGGACCATAAAATGGCTACCCGTGTTACTTAAGGATGGAGCCTTACATAGTGTCCTTTAAACCACCCACTCTACTAAGGAAATCCAGACAGTTTACCGGCTACCCGTATTCCTCACTGAGAAGTAGCTAATCATTTTTAGAGTCAGTAGTCTGAATGAAAATTTTGGAGCTGGGCTCTAACCTTAACTGTCGTCTCTTGCTCACTTAATAAAATAAATGCATCCAAGGTTGGGGTTGCTCTCACGCAAAAATTCTTGATTTTATGGGTTAATTTAGTCGGTTTTTTTTGCAGTCCCTACTTTAATTAGGTGATCACTAAAATGTTATGTGAGAACAAATACACATCTACCGTCTAGTCCTAATTTCCTTTAAAATTATATGATAAAATAGGAGGGAGAAATTCAGGAAAAGTTGATGCACATGAAACAATGATGTATGCTCAGATAAAAGACTTACATTGATTCCTCGCAACCTCCATGTGGGATGCAATACAAGAATTGAAAAATTATTCTAAATGAATGCAAGCTGATGAAAACCACACCTAGCAGATAGTTCGATTAACCAGGAAGAATTGACTTAAAAGTTCAACTAAATTGAACGATCTAATATGTGTCTCAATTAATGTGAAGTGTGGTCCTAGATTTTACGATTACAAACAATAAATTCCTAAAAGCTCTAATAGCTATATGTGCAGGTTTATCCTAAGAGCCACTAGTCGGACCCCACCCTCACCGGAGAGTGAAACAGGCCATGACACACCACAAAAAAATGTTAGAGGTCTCATTACACAAGTGAGAGTCCAAACAGACACTGCTATAAATTAGCAATTAATTACAAAAATTAAAATTGCGTAAATAAATCCTAGAATCTACACTCTTCTTACGACTCGACTCGATCTTAATTTTTAATACGGTTTTTCAGAACTCGATGAACATGCGTCGGTTCTCGAAAACCGCTCCACGTATGTTGGGTATCGTGAAAGAAAAATAAGAGAGAGTGTGTAAGACAGTGGCACAAAAATTAATAAAAAATAAAACAATGAAATAATGTAGAAAAGTGAGAAAAGAATATGGAAAATATACATGGAAGATTCGGTGGTCAGACTACCCGAGTAAAGAAAATCGAACAAAAAATTTTTTAGATAAAATCTAAATCGTTAGCCTCCATGGCAACGATGACATCTTACGAGTCAGGAAATGCCCTACATTAATATTGTGTGAATTATCGAGCATTTAAAAATGTGTCGTTTCGTTGTAGGCGGGCAATCGGAATCGGTCAAGAAATAACCACAATAAATTAATTCAATTTTCAATCACGTGGTTTTTGTTTATTTTACTTGGGCAAGTCCCAAGGTCAAATTCAAGTAGGCAAAGGAACAACCTAGAGTTTTGTTTATCAAAGTTCGTGCATAATTTCGAGACGGTCTTTTTTTGTATTTTTAATCCAATTTTGGGATGATGTGACCAATTTTAGGGTAAAATGTAAATATCAATCAAACTATGTTAGAATAATATGAAACTTGGCCGACATGTTAATTATGATGAAATGAATGCACTATAATTTTTTTGAAATTTTTGGATGCAAGATAAATATTTTATGATTTTTGAATGCAAACAATGCGAATTTCAATATTTAATTGGAATAAATATTAAATCTATTTATTTCTAAGGGATAAAACTATCAATGATCTATCACTAGGTGATCAATCTCAAAAAAATCCTAAACCACAAAAATACGGGATTTAATGTCTATTAAAAATAAATATTGAAATATGTAAAATGTTTTTTATACGGCAAATTGTGCATGAAAATGCAAATCTTTTTGGGCATGATGTAAAACACAATTAATTCTCGAATCGATGATTTTCAACAATTTTCAGAGCTATGGTTAAGTACTTACGAATTCCCAAGCATAGAATGGGTAAAATATGTAATTTTCCACGAAATAATTAATTATTAATTAACCACAGATTACAACAATATCACAAGTATGCCATGATATAGAAAATTTATGATAGAACATCATGTAAATTTTTGATAAGTAAAATGATGATAAAATATTATTTAAACAATAGGTAGAAGTCAATGTTCTAATTGCAATTACAATAAATAAAAATAAAAATAAATGTAGTAAAGGGACTAATGTATAATTACCTTGATCACAAGGGAGGCGACACCAAAATTTTCATCGGGGTACGTGCAACGCACGTGCTCTCTTGTCGGTGGGTGCGGCCTGTGAATAAGAGATCTTCCACGGGTTTTTACAAATTGCTCAGCAGGTCACGTGCCAAGCACGTAACCTCTGATAGCGGGATTTGATAGCAAATGAGGAACCGCAAGGTCTTTCTTCGCAAAAATCCCAAGTGGTCACGTGATAGATTTGGATGACTGAGGAGCAGAAGATGTTCCTCTAGCACACGTGAGTATCACGTGGCGAGGGTCTCGGGTTCTGAGCCAGGCCTCCGACGTCGAAGGTGGAGGAGTTGCAGCTATCGATGGTCGAGGAAGGGTGGAGTAGTGGCTGGAGTCGAAGCACGGAGGAGCGGCGTCGTAGGTGGGTGGAGAACGGAGCTCCGACCATTGATGGCGAGGCTGAGCAAAGAAACTAAAGGAGCATCGAGAGGAGCTCCTGGACGTCACTCTGCTAGAGTCGATAAAGAAGGTCAACATTCTGGAGAGTGCATTGATGGAGAGGGCTCCTTGTGTTTGATGAATACCAAGCACGATGATTATGCATTGGTGTTGATGGCTTCTGGCTGGTATTACTGGTGGTGGAAGTATTTTGGACATGGTGTCAGAAGTGGATGGCGATTAAATGAAGTCGGGCTCAACAGCATTGCATGCTGGAGCTGGAGCAGTCGTGCAACGGAGGTGCGACGCTGCGACGAGCTTCTTGGAGCTTAGATCTCACCGAGGGAGGAGGAGGGTCGGGCAGTCACCACTGGTCCTCCACTACGATGGATTCTGTCAGCGGATGAGTTGGAGTATGGCTGGTGGTGTCTTTTTATAGCAAAGGGTGTGAGAGGCCGGACATGGAAAAGAATCAAGGATTGATTGGAGGCGATCAAGTGATCAGGGAAAGATAGGAGATCGTTGGGCAGTGAGAGATCGTGAGATTTGTGGGCAGGGCGGAAATCGCAGGGCACGACGACGAAATTTGGGGGAAGGAAGATGAAACAAGGAAAAAGGGTCAAGCACATGTGTCGTCCGATCGGTCGAGATCGAAAAAAATGTAGTAAAGGGACTAATGTACAATTACCTCAGTCATAAGGGAGGCGACTGTGAAATTTCCAGAGGGGCACTTGCGACGCACGTGCCCTCTGGTCAGTGGGTGCGGCCTGTGAATATGCGATCTTCCAGGGGGTTTTTGCAAAATGCTCAGTAGGTCGCGTGCCAAGCACGCGACCTTTCATAACAGGACTTGATAGCAAATGAGGAATCTGTAAGGTCTTTCTTCGTAAAAATCCCAAGTGGTCACGTGCTATTCACGTGACCCTTGGATGGCTGACGAGCAGAAGATGTTCCCCAGCACACGTGAGTATCACATGGTGGTGGTCTGACGTGGAAGGTGGAGGAGATGCGACTGTCGATGGTCGAGGCAGGGTGGAGTAGTAGCCGGAGTCAAAGCGCGGAGGAGCGACGTTGTAGGTTGGCGGAGAACAAAGCTCTGACAGTTGGTGGTGAGGCTGAGTAGAGAAACCGGAGGAGCATTGAGAGGAGCTCCTAGAGGTGGCTCTGCTAGAGTTGATGAAGAAGGTCAACATTCTGGGGAGTCCGGTGATGGAGAAGGCTCCTGGTGTTTGATGAAGACCAAGCACATGAATGATTCAGTGGTGTTGACAGCCTCTGGCTGGTGTTGCTGGTGGTGGAAGTATCTTGGACATGGTGTCGGAAGTGGATGGCGAGTAAATGAAGTCGGGCTCAACGACATTGCACGTCGGAGCTGGAGCTATCGCACAACGGAGTTGCGGTGCTGCGACGAGCTTCTTGGAGCTCGGATCTCACCGAGGGAGGAGGATGATCGGGCTGTCACCACCGATCCTCTTCTATGATGGATTCTGTTGGTGGATGATTTGGAGTATGGTTAACAATGTCCTTTTATAGCAGAGGGTGTGGGAGGACAGGAATGGAAAAGAATCGAGGATTGATTGGCAGTGCTCAAGTGACGAGGGAGAGATCGGAGATCGCAGGGTAGTGGCAGATTGCGAGATTCGCAGGTGGAGGGCAGAAATCACGGGAGACGGTGGCAAAATTTGGGGGAAGGCGGCAGAAATGAGGGAGGAGGGTGAAGCACAAGTGTCTTCTGATCGGCCGAGATCGGACAATCCTACTAAGACCACGTGGTAGTAAGTGGGACGACATGGGGATCACGTGTTGGGCATGTACGTAGGAGGTATTTACACATTAATCTATTTTTTTGGATTTTTATTAAGTAAGAAAATAAAGAAATAAAATAAAATGTGAAAACGATAATTTTTGTACAAATAGTTTGTGAAGAATCAGACTCAGTTATTTTTTTGATTTCAAACTCAGTTTGGATTTGGATTTTTACGCATTTTAATAAAACTTTTATCAAATAAGACAAATGAAAAAGAAATAAAATAAAATGGATTAATTATATACATAAAATATTAGGTCAAAGACTGCTAAAATACTAAATGTACAAAAGAGACCCAAAACCCAACTTTCACATATGAGCTTCGATTCACTTGAACTTGATCTTGTTTTGAAGGCATTTGAATGTACATTAATTTAAAAGTGAGTAGGATCAAATCGTACACTGGATGAGTATGATATCGAGGTTTTAGTCCATAAATCCTAGAACTAGGGTTTGGGGTTTTGGTCCACTTATTTAGGTTAGTGATTTGTTTCTATTTTTCATTTATTCTTGTAACTGATATGTACACAATGGAGGTGGTTTTGAGTCAATTGGAGTTAGCATGAATAAGTTAAAAATTAGAGAAGTTAGGCTAATTTATAGATCATTTTCGCTGAAATTTTTGGCTTCTTATTTTGTGCAAAAATAAGTGATAAAATACCATTCTTATCAAAACATGCATGAATGCTAATTATGCAGAATAAATGAAGAAATTCCAATGAATTTTTGGAATGGAGCTTAATTCATGACTTTTAGAGTGATGAATCTGAGATTAATCACTCACCGACACTACTGTTGGACCGACTGATCCAGTGGACGACTCTCTAGATTTCACTTTATTCTTCCCATTCGCGACGGTTGATGGCTACACAGTTCTGTCTCTCCTAAGAGTCACTGCAAGATATATAGAATAATGTAAAATATCTGACTCTCAAAAATCGATTGAAACATCCCGAACTACCTGCTATTTGCATTTGAAATTATTGGGGTTCAATTTAACTTGCGTTAGAATAGGAGTTTTGGTAGTAATGGGGTTGTCAAGCTTTTGGGATATTTTTGCTAGGTCCTTGTTAGGTTGGGTCAAGCAATCAAGCGTTGGGTTCACTAGAGAGACCTCAAAAGATTCAGCGTGCTGACTACGTTGAGAACTGTATTTAGAGGCTGGGAACTCTGAGAAGCGATATAAGAAGCACCCAAATACTGATGAAATTATGGAGGAGGAGGATAATGGTTATAAGAAGCACCCGTATACTGATGATATGGCAAATATGGGTGGTATGCATGCTGCTTGTACTACTTATTCTACCTCTAATTATTGCGATACTGTGGAGGCTGGGGTTGCAGAGGCTGGTTCAGCTGGACAAATCCACCACACTAATGCTGGCGATATGACAAAACTGTCGAAGATTGGCGCTACTACTATCATCTTGGAGGGGCCAATTGGGCATCGATATTTCATATGTTTTTCACCTCTTGGATGATAGGTGGTGGTGATGAGAACGGATCATAAGAATGGAGTTGGAGTTCTAGCTAGTACAGAACAATCTGTAGAGATGCCATGAATCCGTGATTCAACACTTTAAAAGTAGAAAATAGGGTTTGTTCCCAAGTCATTAGCTCATATCTCCATTTATTATACATTAATCACATTCATGCATTTAGAATTAATGTATGCATTTTAATATGCACATTTGCATTAAATAAGAAGCCAAATTCACCTCTACATATTCACATGTACATTAGCTAAATTCACTTATTTATATCTATTTTATACTAACTCCAAATACTAATAAAATCAACTGTATATGTATATATTACTAACATAAATAAAGGAAAAACATAAAAATACTAACTTGTAAAATTGACCAATAAAACACAAACCCTAATTTGAGACTAAGAACCTTAAAAGGTCAATATCTCTCTCATATAGTCTCCTATGGACCCCTACTCACTTTTGAATTAATGTATGTTCAATTACCTTCATAACAAGATCAAATTCAAAAGAATCTGAATTCATATGTAAAACATGGGTTTTGGGCCCCTATTGTATATTGTACATATCGACCAAATTACCCTTTATTTTATTCTTTTATTTATTAAATATAAAAAAATAGATTAATTTATAGATATTCCTTTCACATTTTCTCTAATTTTATTTTTATTTTTCTCTTATATAAAAATGATAAATAAAACCAAATATAAAAAAATCGCATTTTATATCTATAATATACCTCTAAAAATACTTTTGTATAGATGTCTTATTTTGATTTTTGATCCTTGACAAAAGTTGTAGATCTTATCGAGACAAGAAACATTCATGTTGACCACTTTTTGATTTAATCCTTTTTTTATTTATTTTTTATTTTTTATATACATTTAGTTTTTGAATTTTCTGGGAGCGACACATGGTCGCTCCTAGAGCCGCCACATGGATGCTCCTGGACCCGCCTTCATCCTCAGGTGGTGAGCCTATACTCCCTCAAGACACCCGCCCTGCCCCCTACACGTGCGATGCATGTGAGGGAGGGGAAATTTGCAAGGATCACCCCCTCCTCTATCACCTTCACCAACAAATCCTTGCCCTATAGGAGGCACGTGAGGTTCACATACCTTCCTGGTATTTTTGCATAAAGACCCTTGTGTATCTAGTTAATTAAAGAATAATTTCTTAACACTATTATTTTATTTTATTTTTAGTATTGCATTCATACCCATGTATTTGAACATTCATTTGAACTATCATTTCACATCATTTTTTATTCAAAAAATAGCAAATTATAGAGCCACTCATTTTCAATCTATTGAGTATTTATTTACTTTTTTTGTTAGTGTATTATTTATTAAAATTAATTTGGAAAAAACTTGCATAGTTTACCTAATTTATGCTCTAAAATTGATATCTAATCATTCCCTGGTGTAAAAAATCCCAGAAATTCAAAGTAGATAGATTATAGGTTGTTTAACATTATGTCCAAATTTCATCTCATTTGCAGAAATATCAAGGCCACATAAATGAAATGGTGATTCTAGTCATTGATTTATAATTAATTAATCACTTAATATTTTTAAAAAATAAATTTTTTCTGGATATCTCTCAAATAGTATCTAGGATAAATTAATTTCAGAAAATATTGACGTTTGTAGCTATTAAAATTAATCACCTAGTCTGTATTATTTCATTCATAATTATTTCTTATTGCATCCAAAAGTTTCAAAAAATATAGTAGCCTATTTTCATCATGTTTCATATTCTGGCAAGTTTGATGGTTTTCGGACTTAATTTGATCGTAAATTGCATTTTAGCCCCCGAAATTTGTCAAAACTACATTTCACTCATTTATTACACATAAAAATACAAAAAAATGCCTCTCTGAAAACCTAACTTCTAGATAGACTTTAAATCAACCTAAGGGGACAATGGCCTCCCTAAGTTCAACCTTGGGAATTCCCAAGTAAAAAAATTAACTGCTCGCTTTAATTGGACAAATATTTCAATTTGCGGTTTTTGATTTATCCGAATTTGTCTGTATACAATGAACAAAATCAAAGTTAATTCCACATGATTAATGGAGGGAATTATAAGGGATCGTCAAATGGCGTCGTTGCAAGGAAGGTATGGCTTACGTTAATTTTTAGAAAATCTTGATTTTGGGTTTCCCCACCCCGGGTAGTCTGACCCCCCCATTCTTCTTGTAGATATTTCTCTTTTTATTTTTCTTAATTTTTATTTATGTTTGTTCATTTTATTTTATTTTGTTGAGTCTATCATTCTGACCGCCATCTTGTTTTTGTGCGAGGGACCCGATGCTACGGAGCAACCATTTAGGAGGTCGAGCAATGCAGGAGCTTCAAAGGCCGGTATTTTCTAGGACAATAGTCGACTGAAGGAATCACAACAATTTAAGATAGAGTAGAGTTGTGAGAGAGTGTAGAGTCCTTAGGATTTTATTTTATTTATCTTATTTTATTGCAAAATTTCCATATGATTCCATCATTTTGCAAAATCTCACGTGTGTACTCGGACTAGGACATTATTTTGTGGTGTGGCGGGCCTGTTTCAGTCTTTGGTGAGGGTGGGATCCGACTTGAGTAGTGAAATTAGGATATATACCTTGTAGTTTAATTGTAAATTTGTATGTTCCTATCGTAGTTTAGCAAGACATCTTCTGAGATCTTTAATGAGACGCACATAGCAACCTACTACTTAGCCAAATCAAACTCAATTTTTCCCCGTTAATAGTATATTGCTTAGGCGTAGTTTTCTCGAACTGCATGCATTTAGTGTAAATTTTTTAAAAAAGTCAGTTCTGCATAACACATGTAGAGTGTTGGGAGTCACTGTAAGTATACATTGTTCTAAGCATGCATCATTGCTTTATGTTTGCATTTTGATTTTTGACTACTCTTGTTTTACAACTTAGGATTTAAAAGGAAATTGGGACTGAACAATGGACATTCTTGTGTGTTTATATTAAATTTAAAGTGATAATCTAACGTAAAATTGGGACTGAATTGAGCAGGTCGATTAAACAAAATTGGAATAAAAAGAACCTTATTTTACAGGTGCATATAGCTCTCATTGTGTGATTTACTTGGAAGTGAAGAGAGACGTCACTAGGATAGAGCCAAAGCCAGGTTTTTCATATAGACTACTGGTTCAAAAAAATACTTAGCCACTTTTCATTGAGAATTTATGGGTAGCCAGTAAATGACGCGATTTCATTAGTAGAGTGAGAGGTTTAGAGTACACATTGTAAGGCTCTATCCACAAGTAATGGGTAGCGGTATTTATACGGCTCACACTTATTCCTATACTGGATAAAAGTATGTGCAACTAGTCGTAAGAATCAGGACAATCTGTAGGGAAGTACAAGCACCTAAGAGCTCATTAATCTTTCAAGACTAGCATTTGTCACCATTTAAAAATGACCAGATAATTCTGTCGAACCTTTACAGCCCTTACATGTTGAGTTGGTGTATTTGGGGGTTTTGCATTGTGTTTGTATTGTCTAAGTTTACTCCACACATTTATGTGCACCGTAGAACTGGTGCCTCACTAAATATTGTTCTCTCATCGGTTCTTTTTGCCATCGAAGATGACTGACTGGGGGGATATTTATTCGAGCTTTACGAATATCTCATTGAACCTTCAAGAATTTTGTCTTCAAAGGCCCAAGCACAACTTGGGCCAACCTGGACTCATGACCCTCTTGAGTTTGGGATCGCTCACTCTCGGGTTGGTCACTCTCAAACCATCCTCTTTCTCTCCTCCCACCTAATCGAGGAAGACCTTCGCCTCGATGAGAATACTTTCATTCCTAAATACTCTTCTAATCAAGTCCACATTATTCATGCAAGACCTCAAGAAGATTCGAGTAAAATGCCTCCGAAAAGGAAAGAATAGGAAAAAGAACACCCTGAGGACCCCACGAGAATGATACTTGCCCGATTAGTTGCATCTGATCAACAACAAGCCTTACTCTAAGATCAGCTAGGACAATTCAATGTTGGGATCAAACCTTTGATGGGTGTGGCATACAATCTCTGACAATACATAATTAAGAATTATCTGAGTCTTGGCGAACCATAAGTTGATTTTGAGGTGAAGCCGTAGTTCCAGAACATATTGTCACACTTTGATGGAAATGCTTCTAAGGAACTTTATGCATTCCTCAGGGACTTCGAGCTTGTCTGTGCTAATCTTAGGCAACGTAGGGATAATCAGGATTATATAGGGCTCACAGCCCTTCCATTTACCTTGGGTTGCATAGCCAACTATTGGGTGAAGAATTTGGGAATTATAGTCAATACATATGCCCAATTCAAGGACCTGTTTATGAAAAAGTTCTACCCCTAAGTAGAACTAACATGATGAGGGCATGTAACACTAGCTTTTTCCAGATACCCCATGAAGCCTTATGTGACAAGGGAGAGGTATAAGGATATCTTGCAGAAATGTCCTTTTCCTGTCTAAATGACAACATCTTTATCCAGTCAATCTTCACTAGCCTCAACCATGAGATGCAGGGTTTGGTGAGCACTTCCTGTGGAGGTAGCTACACTTCATGAAGAGCGGATACCATCTAGAAGGTATTCAAGCAGATGGCTAAGACTATCCGCTCATAAACCACCAACAGGGCATACACACAGTCCCCCAGTTCTCTCTCATCTGGAGGCAGAAACTAAGGTGTAGTTGATTGATGACCGAAAAATCACGAGGAACTAAGCGAGATAAATATTACGGGTCATTGCGACCTCTGTCCCTCGAAAATTGATCAACAAGAAAATTAGACCACCAACTAAAAGTAATCATACAAAAATCCGAATAGCGGTCTCGCTATTTATTTAATCTGGTATAGCGACCAGGGTCGAACATAAAGAGCACGGGTTGGCCAAGTGGCCTATGAAGTAGTCTAAAAATCAAATAAAATAATAAAATATTTTTGGTGGATTTTATGTATTTTTCATTTTTTGGTATTTTTAATTATGAGGAAATTGTGTAAAAAGCTAGAAGAAGGCACAAACAACTAATTATTTAACCACACAAATAAAATAAGAAAAATGTAATAAAAATGTTTTTGGGTTTTACAATTTTTTAAGTGTTTTTGGTAATTTTCTTAGATTTGTATAATTTTTTGTTTATTTTATAAAAATAGGAGAAGGAAAAAACAAGAACCTAATGTGCAGTCAGATTTGAAAGGTTATTTAAAAATAGATAAATAACTCTAAAAATCTAAAGGCAATTTTATATCAAACTACAGATAGAAACTAAGCTATAGGATAAGAAATTGCATTTTTTTGATTTTTTTAGAGTTTTTATTGATTTTTATAATGTTTTTAGTTTTTTTTCAATTTTTAGGTATTTTATATATCCAAATGCAGCAAAAATCGGATTGAAGCAAGTAAGCACTAAAACAAACAGTACCTAATTCAAACTATAGCAAAAATAGAGGTTTTTAAATTGTTAAAAATAGAAAAATGACTCAAAAATGTCCCAAAAAATTAGTGAAATTTTTACATTGTGGCAGGAGCCCCAAATTTCTTAAAAGTTGGGGTTGATTTGATATTTTATTTGGTCAATCAACAACGCACAGTACACAGGGACCTAATCGCAAGAGAAATAAGTTTCAAGGGCTTAAAATAACACGTGCAGAAAGTATAGGGGCTACACTATAAATTTCACATGAAATCAGCACATGTTCCAATTCCAGTATGCACGGGGGTATATATGCAAATAATAAGACTAAAAGTTCATTCCATAATAGTCAATAAACCCCAAGCCCATACATGCAATTTTCCCAAAACAACACGTGTCGAAGCACGTGCATCCATAAAATAAGGACTAAAGTGCAAATACAATATTTCGCAGGTCCTAATATGCAAATTGTTCAAATATGCTAAGTTATTTAATAGACGAAACAAGAACTGAAATAAAATACAGGGTGTCTGGCGCAAATTACCTAGCTAAAGCGTGTGTGGGGCACGTGGGGAACAGTCAGGCAATGAGTGGCTGATGGGTGTGCGGCTCTGGTCCCGCCTCCTGGTAGATCTGACGGTAGTTCTCTGGCATAGACGTGGCTGTACAGAGACTGATAGATATGGGATCTAACGGCCTGTCAGTGGCAGGTGCTGGATGTCCCAGATGGAGCTTGGAGTTGTCGTGCAATCCGATAGTGAAGAGGAGATCTAGAAGAACTCCTCCCCAACAGACTTCGTCAGCAAACTGGAGTGGATGTGCCTGTCCGATGGGTGATCATCTAGAGGTCTTCTAAGCGCCTCGTCGCTCCGCGTCTGGTGGTGGTGACCGATGGAGCTCCCAACGGTCCGATCCTCTAGCGAAGGAAGAGGGACCTGGGCTACTTCGACGAGGTATGCGAGAGGCGATTTGGGGGGTGACTCACGCTTATTCACCTGCAAATGAAAGCTGATGCTCAGAGGAGGACTCTAGCATGGGTTATTTGATAAATAGTAAAGGGAAGCGGGGTGGCTTGGTGAACGGGGGTCCCAATGGAGGCGGCGGAAGGGACCTGACCCGATCTTAGCTCGGACAACCAAGATCGAGATGATCAGATCGTGGAAGGAGGGTGACGATGGATCGATGCTCCTATCTATACGGCTAAGATGAGGTGACGGAGCTCCGGCCACTAGGGCGGAGCTGGCGGAGCGAGATATGAAAGATTGAATCAACTCGATGATCTAGTAGCTAACATATGGGCCTGATGGAGGGAATCGTCTGGGTTGAAGGTGCTGAATCTCCTATGGTCTTCGCCTCGATGGAGCGACGCCTCTAGAGGCTCGGGCTTCGCCGGTGGTGAAGCTCGACGACGATGGTTGCCGGACCTAAGTCAAATGCCTCCAAACACTCGCTGCAACAAGCTAGATCACTCGTTGTCACTCGAGGAAGAAGGTAGAGGTCACTGGGGTCGAAGACGGGAGCCAAAGGTGCAGAGGAAGGCAGCGAGTGCTTGGGCTATATACTGGTACATGTCCAATAAAAATGGAGTTAGGCACGAACGTCGATGCACGGACCCCTAAGGAAATGATCGGGCGTGAATCTCGGACAGTCGAGCAACAATCAGAGCTCGGGGTTTAGGCAAATGGAAGGCGGATCATGTCAGGAAAAATCAGAGAAATCGGGTCGGCGACGTGGATCCCGCGAAGAGGTGGTCCTGGGGGGCGGGGGAGAGTTGACCGGGGGTCAACATCCCCCGTAGACCAATGAGAATTCAGTATTTCATCATTATTTATAAATTAAATAAAAAATAGTAAATGATTTTATTTCAAAATATTTTTCAACATAAAATATGTTTATTATTTTTCAAATTATTTTTTAGTGATTTTTATTTATTTTATTGAAAAATAAATTAATGTATATACATAATGCATTATTATATATAGGTATAAATACCTGGGTATTTATTTTTTATTAGTTTTTTACAATTATCCCCCTTTTTATATTTTATTTATTTACAACATAATATTTGGGATATAAAATAATTTTTATTTTATTTTTATTATTTATTTACAAGGATAAATTAATTGGTGAATGTACATATATACATGTTATAAACAAGGGTGAGAGGGAGAATTTATTTTTGTTTTTATTTTATTTTTCTCATTTTATTTTATTTTTAGAAATATATACAAGTTATGAGAAACACATAAATATTTTTATTTTATGAAAATAGTATATATATATATACACATGAAGGGAAAAATATGTACAATGATGAGCAACCCTATCTCCCCTCTACTTGTTTTATTTTGGGGTCAGGCCAATGATTGGCCCTCCCTTGCTAGGGTCACTCAATATTTATTCTAAATATTTCCCTCTTTTTCTTTATTTCTTTATTCCTTTATTTTACACAAAACATGCTAATTATGGCTATTTACATGAAGCATGCAATTTGACAAGTTATTGTATTTACAAGTATTTACATGGTGTTTTGCAATGATTTCTAGCTAAAATAAAGGAATAAAGAGTGATGAATGGGGATTCATCACCCCCCCCATACTTTACTTTTGCTGGTCCCTTAGCAAACACTTATTTGAAAAAGAAGTGCAAAAAGAGAAAGAAAAGATGGGAAATCAAGGTTGATTATTAAACTTTCCCTTCATTAAATTGAAGTATGGAGCTCAGTCAGACTTTGGATTATTAATTTATCGGAACCTTATTTGGACTTAAGCTTAAAACTTAACAACCTCTAAGATCCACCAATATATGGTCAAGCCTCCTCAATAAACCAGATCAGAACAAGCCTACATACATAAACTCTAATGACTATGAATCTTTCCTTGTACTGTGTGAGTGATATGTAGCTCCCCACCTCAGAAATGACAAAGAAACAACCCCCCTTGTCAAGGTAACTCTAATGCCTCAGTCTAGCCAGTCTTTCCTCGAGGAGCGGGGTATTCCCTTCTAAGTTCAAGTACAACCGACTCCAAGAAGAGGGGAAGAAGAGAATGGACCATGACCAGTGTAGCCATGTATACTTGGGAGCTCTAACCAGTGTAGATGAGTCTCCTGTTGCAAGCTTCATGAGATGGTCATGTGTAACATAAGCTTTGCTTTATTTGACTATATACACTCCGGTGGGTATTTTATTTTCAATCAGACCCACCATTTTTTGGAGTTTTTCTTTCTTTGCACATTTTTGATGTGCATATGTACAACGTATCTACATGGTGCAACATATATACATAAGGAGTTTTTCCTCTTGAGCCAGTAGACTATCTCTCTTTTGAAGCTTTATTGCAACCCACAACCCTGTCTTTAGACTTCATCACCACCCAGACCAAGTAAGACGCACTTCCTTCACTATAAGAAGAAGAGAGGTTCCGCCTAGAAGTACTACCCTCATATGCTACCCCAAGCCAAAGGAAACTGCCTCCTCACCACCTCATTCGTGGAGAACTATGTGTAAAGTGCTAGTGCAAGTAAAGACATTGTCTCTGAGAGTCATGTGTGAGTTTTTAAGTGCTCTACCTAGGCTCATCAAGATGACATATGCTCATAGCCTAGTGGACTCAAAGAATTAAGTCTGATGGACCTAAAAAGTCTTAATCTAAGCCCTATAAGGTTCCTCTTAGAATTAGGTGGATTGAGATCTTAACCAAGCTCCATTTTCCAATTTTAATTCCAAGCTAGTTTAAAAGTCAACTATGGTTTGGGAAAACTGTACAAATATTACAAATATGCAAATTGTTACAATTTTTTACAAATGTGCAAAATTTTTGAAAAATATTTGAAAACATGAATGTATGCATGGATGAAAAGTTTTACAAAATTTTTACAAAAATTACACAAGGTTTTTGCAAACTTTTTATTTTTCAAACATTTTACAAAAAATTGTACTATGTACATAATTTTGGTATCAAAATACTTACAAACTATTTACACAAATCATTTGTACAAAAATAATTTTTATAAATAGCTATATATATGCAAGAAGAATTTTATGTACAAGGGAAAAATTTTTAAATTTTTATGGATTTTTAGCCATTTTATTTATTAACACACTCATACAAAGTACGAGTTATGGGTAAAATATATATGACACCCCCTTACATTTAGCTCGAACGATGTCCTCAGAGTGATCAAGAGCAACGAAGAACAAATAACTCGTGCTTAATATAGGAAGTGAAAAGGAATGGTATATACAAAGACGAATGAAAGAATAGAATGAAGAGGACTCGGTGTTTCCCCCTGTACTTAGGATTAAATAATCCTATAGTATAGTAAGTTGTACATGAAGGGAAATCCGAGTGGAAGACGTACAGGGTCTACCCCCCCTATACTTAGGGTAAAATATCCCTAAGTATAAGCAGCAAAACAGAGGTAGAAAGAATCAATAGAATACCCGAGAGTCCTACACCCTCCCTATACTTAGGGTAAAGTACACCCTAAGTATAGCAGAATCAGAAGATAAGGATGGGGTGTGGGACTAAAGAATGGAGTGATATGGACAACTGGATCTCTATAGGTCGGAAGAACAGTGATAATCTGGCGTGAGATGCAATAGATGTGAGTCAAGAGATCACATCTCACGCAAAATGAATAGGGGCAACGTCAACGACACGCGGCTCATGATCTAGATATGGCCTGAGCCGCTGACCGTTAACACGAAAGGTAGAATCAGAAGACATATGTATCAATACTCCCATTGTCATTCATGTACCTTTCATACCAGATATGGTCCCTTCCATTTGCTATGTAGCTTCCCTGGAAATAACCAAAGCCTAGCATCAAACAACCATACTCTCTGTCCTGGCTCAAACTGCTTGTGGCTGATATGAGAATCATTCCACTCCTTCACTATCTCCTTATACTGTAGGCTGCTCGAAAAGGTTGTATCACGAAGCTCCTCCAGGGCTGCTAACTCTACCCTCCTCTGATCTCCTACACTCACTTGATCCAAAAGTATATCAGTAACTGCCCAAAGTGACCTATGTCTTAGCTCAACAGGTAAATGGCAGGGCTTGCCATAAACGAGGCGAAAGGGAGATGTACCCAAAGGAGTCTTGAAGGACGTCCTATATGGCCACCAGACCAAGTCCAAAAGCAGTGACCAATCCTATGGGTCAGGGCGGATGACATTCTGCAATATAGTCTTTATCTCGTTGTTCGACACTTCAGCAAGACCATTCGTCTGAGGGTGGTATGGAGTGGCTACTCGATGGTCTATGATGAACTCACTAGCAAGGGCCTTTATCTTGTCGTTGACGAAATGAGACCCCCCGTCAGAAATCAACACTCGAGGTACCTCGAACCGTGAAATGATATTCTTCCTCAAAAATCGGTAAATAGTCCTAGCATCTGCGGTTTGGGCAGGGATGGCCTCAACCCAACGACTCACATAATCCACGGCCAATAGAATGTACTAAAATCCTTGACTCTTAGGGAATGGACCCATGAAATCGATCCCCATGCGTCAAAAACCTCACAGAAGTGAATGGGCTGCATCGGCATCATATGACGCTGTCCACAAGCGCCCATCCTCTGACAGTCAGTACACCTCTTCACAAACTCATCAGATTCCTTGAAGAGAGTAGGCCACCGTAGGTCGGATTGGAGAACTTTCTGTGTCGTTCTCCTCCCGGAGTGATGTCCTCCTGCCTCAAGCTTGTGGTAGTAAGTAAGGTCGCTATGGTGCTCCTCCTGAAAAATGCACCGACACCAGATGCTATCCCCTCCTTCATGATAAAGGACGGGATCCTCCAAATGGTAAAACTTGGCCTTCGCGAGCAAGGTCTCAAGTTTTTGTCGGGGCCAATCTTGTGGAACTTTCTTGGCAACAAGATAGTTTACAATATAGGTATACCATGGGAGAGAGGCGATAGCAAGGATCACCTCATCTGGTAACATATAGGCTCAGTCTGCTCAGAATCCTCAAGATACTCCAATCGGGAGATATGATCCGCCACCACATTCTTGACTCCAGGATTATCTTTAATCTCTATATCAAACTCCTAGAGTAGAAGGATCCATCTGGTCAATCTTGCTTGGGCATCCATCTTTTCCATGAGGTACCTGATGGCGGTATGATCAGTATAGATGGTCACTCTAGATCCAATGATGTAAAATCTGAACTTATCTAGGGCGAAAACTACGGCTAGCATCTCCTTCTCAGTGACGGTGTAGTTCCGCTGAGTGGCATCCAAAGTACGGCTAGAGTAGTGAATAGCAATGGGGACTCCATCTCTCCTCTGTCCCAGCACGGCCCCTACGGAAAAATCGGAGGCATCCGTCATGATCTCGAATGAGAGAGACCAATCAGGCGGCTGGAGAACAGGAGCCTCTACAACACGACTCCTGAGAGTCTCAAATGATGCTAGACACTTATCATCAACAAGGAACTCGGTGTCTTTCGTCAGCAGATTAGTCAACGGTCGGGGCAATCCTGTTGAAATCATGAATGAAGCGCCAGTAGAAACCGACGTGCCTCAGAATAGACCGTAACTGCCGCAAGTTGGACGGTGGATTGAGTTTTCTAATGACATCCACCTTGGCCGGATCAACCTTCATGCCCTTGTTGGAGATGATATGGCCAAGCACCGTCCCTTGAGTCACCATGAAGTGACTCTTCTCCCAAGACAACACAAGGTGAACCTCTATGCATCGTTGAAGGACGCGGTCTAGGCAGTCAAGACAAGAATCGAATCCGTCGTAGTAGACCGAGAAATCATCCATGAAGACCTCCAAGCACTCCCCCATATGTCCGAAAAGATGGACATCATGCACCTCTGGAATGTCGCAGGAGCGTTGCACAATCCAAATGGCATGCGTCTGAAAGCATATGTCCCGATGGGACAGGTGAAGGTGGTTTTGTCTTGGTCCTCGGGCGCAATGGCCACCTGATTATATCCGGAGTACCCGTCCAAGAAACAGTAATGTCTCTTACCTGCCAGGCTCTTTATAATCTGATCAATAAAGGGTAGGGGAAATGATCCTTCTTGGTGGCCTGGTTCAATCATCTGTAGTCCACACAGACCCACCAAGAAGTGGGTACCCAGGTAGCGACCTCCTCTCCAGACTCACTAACAACTGCGGTAATGCCCGTCTTCTTGGGCACCACATGCAACAGACTGACCCATTTGGAGTCAGAAATAGGGTAGATAAAATCAGCGCTCCACCATTTCGAGATCTCCTTCATGACAGCATCTCGAAGATTTGGGTTTAGCCGTTGTTGGAACTCATGCGATGGCTTCGCGTCCTCCTCGAGATAGATATGATGGGAGCACAGGGCCAGAATTATCCCCTAGAGATCGGCTACACTCCATCCTATCACCTTGCGGTTCTTTTCAAGAACCCCCATCAGACAGGATTTTTGCTCTCCAGTCAACTCAGCGGAGATAATGACTGGGTACATCTCATGCTCACCAGCAAGGAACCTATACTTCAGTGATGACGGTAGAGGCTTCAGCTCTGGACAAGTAGGTACTAGAGGATCTAGCCTCTGAAAAGTCTGAGTGAATGCGGCCAAATCTGCATGGGATAATGAGAACTATCGCTTGCAATATGGATCTAGCGAAGGCTTCTCTACCGGTGTGTCTCTTCTCTACACTGGATCAACCTCCTCCCTAGCTGTAGGCTCTGTGGAAGTCAAACAAGGTATCAAATCATCAAACTCTGCCCAGTCTAAATCTGACTTCGAGGGATCTGTATCAAAATCATAATAAAAAATCTACCCCACGATCAGGAACTGGCTCTACTGCCTGAGATGTATCCTGGACCAGGAATGCGCTCTCCAAGCTCTCCTTTGCTAGCATCTCTACATCAGCAAAATCTGAAGGTGAGAGGATGGCATGTGCTGCTCGATCTTCCCAAACTACCTCGTCATCTGTAATCATAAAATCGTAGTCCTGGTGGATGTCTCACCCTACCTCTGTCATCTTCTCTGAATCTGAAGTCGGCTCTGAGCAAGTTGAATCTCTTGCTCTGGTCTCCTCGACCGCCTATATTTGTATACTCTCACCCTCGACGTGAAAGTACACCTTCTCGCTATCATGGTCGGACACTCCCTTGGCTGTGGCCAAGAACGGGCATCCTAGAATTATGGGGGTATCGGTCACGGACTCAAGGATCTCCATGTCCAACACAACAAAGTCCACAGGGAATTTCAGGCCTTGAATCATGACGACAACGTCCTTCAGCAACTCCTTCAGCCTCTTGACAGATCGATCAGCAAACTGAAGGACCGTCCTGCTCTGTCGTAGAGGGCCCAACTCGAAGCAGTCGAGAAGGGTTGCCGGAAGTAGGTTGATCGAAGAACCGCTGTCTAATAGAGTGTGGTCGAACCTCTGCTCATGGATATGGCATCTGACATACGGGTCTCCTGCATCTGGCCGCTTAGCTGACAAACGGTTCTGGATCACAAAACATGTGGCACGAGTGAGCACATGGATCTCTGACTGGTGGTTCCACCTCTTCCTCCTAACTATGGTCCTGTCTCTGAGTGATCTCTAAAAGAGAGGTATGTGCTCCAAGGACTCCGATAGAGTCAGTTGTATGTGAAATATGTCCATCATCTGCTGGCTGAACTCTATCTGGTGGTTCTTTTTAGGATTTTCTTTTTTCTACCCCTTTGCCAAGTGCAGTGCTCGGGGAAAGGGGACTATTGGGTCCTTCTCAGATGAAGGAATAGGAGAGGGTCTGGAATGCTCAAGCAAAGAAGAATCCACGCATACATCATCAATCAACATAGGTGGATCCGAAAATAATAAACCCTTTCCTTTATTTGCAGAAATGTCCTGAGATACATGCACGGAAGGAAAAACAATAGGACCAGTAGAACTGTGAATGGTGGCCTTAGTGCCACCCTCGAAATCTCGAATCGCGACCTTAGTACCGCGCTCTGGCTCATCAATTGGTATGGTGGCATCAGTACCACCTCCTCCATTTGGTGAAATAACGGCCTCAGTATCGTCGGCTGGATCAACATCCTTGGTGGCATCAGTACCACCGTCATCATCTCTAGCGGCATCAGCACCGCTCTCCTCCTCGCCTGGTGCTCCTGAAGTGGCATGGGATCGTTGCTCAGACGAGGTGCCTCCTGCTGGCATCCTACCGCTCCTAAGTGTAACAAAATCAGCATCAAACATGTATGCAGACATATCACCAAGTGAAGCACTAGGAGTGGTAATCTCAGTGAACTCTAACTGCTCAGACTTCCTCTTGAGGTTGTTTCGGGTTCGGCTCAATCTGGGCAGGGATGGCGGCCTTCCCTCTCAGAATCTCCCTCATCTCCTAACGAAACTCATCCATCTCCCGTCGAAAGGTGGCCTGCTACTCAGACATGAGGCGAGCCAGATCATCAGGTGCGGGGTTCTCATAGGCCGGCCCATGAGAACCTGAAGGGTGGCCTCGCTGGTGGTGAGGCTGTTGCTGCTGGTGAGGGTGAGAAAGGTACTGGGGATGATACTGCTGCTTAGTCTGCTGTTGCCTCCAAGATTGTCCCTGCTGATAGGGACGAGTGAAGGATATGGAGAAATCCTCAAGCGCATCACGGAAGCGTGATCGTCGTATCGAATACGACAAAGAACGACTAGTCGCACTAGTTGTTCGGAGCAGCGGAATTTTAAAATTTTTTAAACCGATGAAACCACATGATCCGAGAACCGTTCTCAAATTGTTTCATCTATAACCACATCAAGTATAATGCAATACCTCTTGAAGCGTGGTTGATCGAGTCTCTACGAAAAGAGACCTCCTGTCTCAAGTCCGATCGTCGGAGTAACGGCTTGCGAGCGCGGAGATGAGTCGCGGTGTCCTCGCAATCCAAGATGATCCAAGTGCGGTTGCTCCTGATCTCGTCGCACGAGATCAAGCGTCTCCTTCGTGAGTGAAGCACTCCAAGAAGACAAAGAACCGCAAAGAGTCGAAGCGGCAGCACGATGGCGCGGGCGTCGACTTTCCTCTCCACCAAGGTGGACGGCCACCAAGAAGAAGAGGGAGAGAGGGCTGTCGTGTATATGAGAAAGAGAGAGAGAGTTTTGCTACAATAGCATGTGTAAAGAGAGAGCCAAGTATGCCTCTCTATTTATAGGGTTTTGGGATCCATGGATCTCAATCCATGGGACACATAAAATCAATGGATGAGATTGTTTTATGTTCATCCAATGGCTGAGATTGTTGTTGTCAAAAGTAACAAATTTAGGTCAAAATATATTTAATAAAATCAAATATAATTTGCTCCTAAATTAACCCAACAAATAAGGAGAGAAGACACATGGAGATTTCATCTCCATGTGCCTTCCATGTAGGCGCACACCCACTCCAATTAGGAGTGGTGTGCCGCCCACCATGGATTGCATGGAGATTTCAATCTCCATGAGATTGCAAATCTCCATGTAATCTCTCTTATTTATTTGCAACAAAATAATTTGGGTTTTATTTCTCAAAAATAATTCATAATTATCTTTGAGGAAATTGCAATCTAGCCATGGAATAATTGTGAATCATATTCACAACCCAAAACAACATGTAATTCATATTGTTAATTAATTACACAATGTGTATCCAATACACATCATAATTAATTAACACATATAAATTATAATTAACTCTCTCTAATACATTATAAATCACATTTATAATATATCATGAATAATTGGATATCTCTATCCACATTATTCTTATCCAAACTAATTAAATCACATTTAATCATATTGGATAATTTCTCATACATCATGATAATTAAAACACTTTTAATTATCAAATTCTCTTTGCTTAGATCTTATGGAATTGTTCTTAAACCATTTAAGAACAATGCTATTTCTCCTCAGATACTTGGAGATAAGGACAGGGCGATTGTATTGTTCCACGTATAGTGACTTGGATGTTGAGATCATATCTCAACTCCAGATCCTATGGACCTCCCACTGATGCTTGATCAAATCAAGACCGTAGACTTAATCTTCTCATTGCATCTGAATCTTATTCAGACCAATGTCCAGTTCATGGACTAAGATTAGGTCACTTCTCTAATGAGAGGAGTCACTAAAATCCAATCCTGTTTCATCACTCCCTCGGAATGGAAGCGTCATGGTTATACAATCGTATATGATCAAATCACCCTTCAGGTATTCCTAATACCTGCACATCCTACATACTGGAAGACTCATGATCATCCTGAAGATAAAGATCACTTTTACACTGTCATCTTCAGGGTTAGATCATTAAGTTTCTCAATCTTGGTCATCGGGATTTGGTATAGATCATATGCTTTCACAAAGCATATATCTTACCTTCAAATTCATGTCATGCTTCCAAAGCACGACGACCATGCATGGAATTTGTTCAGTCCCAATACCTCATGAGTGAGCTCATGTCTCCCGGTTCACAAGTGAACCTGTATGATCCCTTTGAGAGATCGCATTACTCATATGTCCTTACATGCACACCAGCTCGCCGGTATATAGACCTTGATTAGGTCATCAACCTATTGGTCTGCCAAATGTACATACTCAAACATATAGCAATACATCTGTCTCTAGTCAGAGGATGCATGCCTATGTTGTGACAGTATTCAACGTAGGTCTTTGGTTATCTCGATCTCGTCAAGTCAACCCATCGACTTGACTAACCTGACACCTCTGAATCATTATTCCCATGCAGAGGACCTGCATCAAGAGGTCAGTCAGATATCAGTCATATGAGATAGGATTGCCATCTCCCACTCAGACTGGAGATCATCACTTAATGATCATTTGATGATGCTTGATGAGTCCTCTATCTAACTCCTTAGATATTCATCCAAGCATCAGCCTCTATGATCCATCCAATGAATCAACAGCTGTATGATCATCAAGTTGGCCATGGTACATAACCCTTATTGTACAGAGGGACCCTATAGTGCATTCATTCATTAACCTCAGAAAGGGGAGTGAAAAATAATCAATAATTTTCATTGATAATTTATTCATTACAATAACATTTATTGTAGAAATGGTTCGCCCGGGGCTCACATTGCTAACAATCTCCCACTAGCCCTCAGAACCATTCAGGTACAATCTTTAAACCCATACTCATTACATGCTGGTCAAAAACCTTCTGTGTCAGAGATTTGGTAAGAGGATCAGCAACGTTGTCGGCAGAGGCCACCTTGGTGATGATGATGTCACCACGCTTTTGTATCTCCCGAATGATGTGGTATTTCCTTTCCACGTGCTTGCTCTTTTGATGCCATCTGGGTTCCTTTGCCTGGGCAATGGCTCCCGTGTTATCACAGAGTAACGGGATGGGAGTATCAGAGGAAACTACGCCAAGCTCCAGAACGAACTTGCGCAACCACACCGCCTCCTTTGCAGCATCTGATGCGGCAATGTATTCGGCTTCCGTTGTTGAATCTGCAGTAGTGTCCTGCTTCTTGCTTCTCCAGCTCACAGCACCACCATTCAACAAGAACACGAACCCCGATGTCGACTTTCGATCATCCACATCCGATTGGAAGTCAGAATCTGTATATCCCAAGACTTGGAGATCACCATCTCCATAGACCAAGATGTAATCTTGCGTCCGTCTTAGATATTTGAATATGTTCTTTACTGCATTCCAGTGTTGTTCTCCATAGCAGGATTGGTAACGACTTACCACTCCCACTGCATGGCATATATCTGGCCTAGTGCACATCATGGCATACATTAAGCTTCCTACGACTGATGCATAAGGACATCCAGCCATGGCCTTCTTTTCCTCAACAGTTTGAGGAGCCATTCCTTTAGACAGGTGGATACCTTGTCTTAAGGGTAGGAATCCTTTCTTAGAACTATCCATACGGAATCGTTCAAGAATCTTCTTAATGTATCCATGTTGTGACAATCCCAAAATCCTCTTTTCTCGGTTTCTGAACAGCTTCAGGCCTAAGATGTAAGAGGCTTCTCCAAGATCTTTCATCTCAAAGGTATGGGACAGCCAAATCTTTACACTGGTCATCATCCCTGTATCATTCCCAATGATAAGGATGTCATCTACATAAAGCACGATGAATACAACGGCGCTCCCACTAAGCTTCTTGTATACACAAGGTTCATCAGGATTCTGCACAAAATCATAACTCTTTATGGTTTCGTCAAATCTGATGTTCCAACTACGAGAAGCTTGCTTGAGCCCATAGATGGATTTCTTCAGCTTGCATACTTTACCATCCTCAGTCATGAAGCCCTGGGGCTGCTCCATGTAGATATCCTCCTCGAGGTATCCATTGAGGAAAGCCGTCTTGACGTCCATCTGCCAGATGTCGTAGTCAAGATATGCAGCTATAGCTAGCAATGTCCGGATGGATTTAAGCATAGCCACAGGAGAGAATGTCTCATCGTAATCGATGCCTTCTCTCTGTGTGTAGCCCTTGGCTACGAGCCGTGCCTTGAAAGTCTCTACTTTCCCATCAGGTCCCCTCTTTCTCTTGAAGATCCATTTACACCCAATGGGTTTTACCCCTTTAGGTGGATCCTCTAGGGTCCATACACCATTCTTATGCATGGAGTCAATTTCTGACTTCATTGCTAGCATCCATCTATCCATGTCTTGATCCTCGAGTGCTTCATCAAATGAAGTAGGATCAATGTCAGTTTCACCTGACACATGGAATCCATACCTTTCAGGTGGTGCAACCACCCTCGAACTCCTTCGAAGAGGTATGGGTGTGTCATCTTTATTTACTTCTTCAGTTTCTGGTCTGGGGAGCTCAGAATCCTCTTGGGATTCAATGAGCTCCTCTACTTCACTTTTATCTTGACCTTTAAGGAAATCATCCTCCAGAAACTTTACATCTCTAGAGACAAAAACCTTTTGGATCTCAGGGTCATAAAGCTGGTATCCAATACCATCTTTAACATACCCAATGAAGTAACACTCACGAGTGCGAGATTCCAGCTTACTTGCGTCCACGTTCTTTGCATGGACCAAGCAACCCCAAACCCTTAAGTGATTGACACTAGGTTTGGTTCCATACCATAGCTCATGAGGAGTCTTAGGTACAGATTTGCTAGGAATCTTATTCAGGATATATATTGCAGTCTCTACTGCATATCCCCAGAAACTAAGAGGTAAATGTGCTTTGCTCATCATTGAACGGACCATGTCCATGATGGTCCTGTTGCGTCTTTCAGCAACACCATTAAGTTGGGGAGTTCCAGGAGGAGTGAGATTTGAAACAATTCCATTCTCCTTAAGGTATTCTTTGAATTCATCTGATAGGTACTCGCCACCTCGATCAGATCGAATTCGTTTAATCTTCCTATCGGTTTGGTTCTCAACCAAAGCCTTGAATTCTTTGAACTTTTCAAAGGTTTCAGACTTGTGACGTAATAGGAAGATAAACCCGTATCGCGAATGGTCATCGATAAACGTCAAATAATATCGGTATCCATTTCGAGTCGCGGTACTGAAGGGACCACATACATCGGTATGTATTAGGTCAATAATACCTTCGCATCTTGTAACCTTGTTACGGAAAGGCATCCTAGTCATTTTACCTCGAATGCAATGTTCGCAGGTAGGCAAAGATTGGACCTGTAGGAAATCTAAAGGTCCATCCTTTATCAATCTGTTGATCCTATCAACAGACAAATGACCAAGCCTTTGATGCCAAATCATATTTGAATGATTTTTATTCTCCCTGGATCTCTTAGGGTTTTTATTAGTGGTTGTAACATTCATGACATTCTCATTAATGCACAATTCATAGAGTCCTCCAGAAGTTAATACACCTTCTGCAATATATTTATCATAATGATTTATGACTAATTTATTACAGAACAGGAACGAATATCCACTTCTAACTAGCTTAGATACAGATATCAGATTCCTTCTAACTTCAGGTACATAAAGACATTCTTTAAGTACTAGGACTCTTCCACTAGATAATGATAGTCTGCATGTCCCGACGACGACTGCTGCAACACTTGCATCAGATCCCATCTGGATGACTATCTCCCCTTCCTCAAGACTTCTAGTTTCCTGAAACAAATGCAACAAATTGCATACATGAACAGAAGCACCAGAATCTACAACCCAACTTCCTTCTCGTCCGACGAGAAAGCTAGTTTCAATGATGAAAGTAGATTTTATACCTGCTGGAGCTTTACCTTTGTCTGAGGACTTCAGGTAATCTGGGCAGTTACGCTTCCAGTGCCCCGGCTTTTTGCAGTGGTGACAGACGTCGGTTTTCTTCGACGCCATGAGAGTGGATGCATTGGAAGAAGAGGCAACACTTTGTCCCTTCTTCTTTCTCTTCTGGGCCGGGCCCTTCCGAGAACCATGCTTCCGACCGCGCTTCCCTTTGACCTGTGCAACCATTGCACTGCCACTGGGACCATCCTTCTTCATTACGTCCTCTGCGGATTTTAATGAAGCAAGGAGAGCAACATTTGTCAATTCCAACTTGTTCATGTGGAATGACACTACAAAGTTATTAAAAGACTTGGGCAATGACAGCAGAATGAAGTCAGCTTGCATGTCTGCATCCATCGTTGCCCCAAGAGTCTCCAGCTCCGACAAGTACCCAAACATTTTGAGTACATGTTCACGGACCGAAGTCCCTTCCTGCATTCTACAGCGAATGAGGTCTTTCATAACATTGTACCGCTGAGTGCGGTTAATGTCACCAAACATATCCTTAAGATTCTGCATTATATCCTGACAGGTATTCATCTCCACATGTTGCTTCTGCAGAACATTGGAGAGAGAACCTAGGATATAGCACCTAGCCAAGACATGATCTTCATCATACTTGTCATTAAATGCTTTTTCTTCCTTGGACTTAGGGTTCTCAATCTTGTCCTCGGATAGCACATAACTAATGCGCTCAGCAGAGAGAACAAGCTCCAAATTTCGGATCCAATCCGAGTAATTTGGGCCGGTCAATTGGTTGACCTCAAGAAGCCTACTAAGTGGGTTCAAAGACTTCATTTTCTGAAATTAAGAATGCACTATATTAGAATATAAAATTATATATTCAAATTTATAATATTTGATTAAGGCATTTTAAATCAAATTGTTCTTGCTATGTCAACCTTGAAAGTTTATTCCCTTATTCACTTTCAAAGTAAGAGATATACTTACCAATATATCTCAAGCAAGAACTGGGATCTCCTCCTTATCTTTGTCATATCCCAATAATATGAGAACCTATGACTCCAATAAAGAGAAGCGGGAACACATTCCGCATTGCAAGTCCAACTTGCATTTCCCAATTCGGTCTTTAATACCCGGGCCCACCACCCCTAAGGCGATGTTGACCCGTTATTAATTGAACCAACCGTCAACAGGAATACAACTCGCTATGCGCAATCCAATATCGCCCCAATAATATGAGGACCCGATATTGGGGTCACTACGCATACGTCCTTACTCTTTCGAGAAGCGACGAGCCCGATCCAAACGGATCGTATGCAGGAGCTGTCACTTCGTACAGGCGTCTCCTTCATACGATGTCTGGCGACGGAACCCTTCGCCTTGACGGGAGACCATGGATGTCACTTATGTGATCCTCCATATCATATTCAAATTTTAATTAATTATTATGAATCACATTCACATAATTATTTCTTCCAAGGGAATTAATAACTCTAATCATATTAGAGTATTTCAATTGGACATAACCAATTTAATCATATTAAATTAATTATCAATCCAATTCAATCAATCAAACTTGATTATTTTACTTGAATACATATATGGTAATATCTCAAAATACGTATTAATTCGAATTTTAATAATTAGAAAAATACATCTTAATCCTTCGGACATTATCCCGGCCCTACCCGCTGTCATGGCCAGTACCGACGAGAGTGGGACGGACCACATACGTTGCAACCCGCAACCCCAATGCTCTCCGACTAGGCACCACATCCGCCTCGGGAAAGGATAATGCCAAATTGATTAATTTGTACTTGAGATGATCATCGGTTTTTCAACCGAAATTGTACCATATAGTAATAATCAAAACATTTTTGATTATAAGGAAATTTGCTAGACAAATTCCCAAACCCTATTCAAGCATCAAGTTTGAAGATTGTTGTTTCCAATTTATGATTTAGATCACATCTTAATCAATTAATTGGTTGGGGCCATGTCAATTAGGCAAATAATCATGTCTCAATATTTCACAAATATTATTCAAGATTATTTCACGAAATTAACAATTAATTTCACTAATTGACAATCACTTGGTTCTAGATTAGGAATGCAATTTCAGTAATGACCCCTATTCACTAAAATTGGCATATCTCAATCAATTTAAATCCAAATTAAGCAAACTAAATTTTCATAGATTGCTAACTTGATTTACAACAGAACCTAAGTGGATTTGCACGCATTTCGAGGCAGATGATAACAGTAATTAACTCTTTAATCATGTTAAAATCTATTGTTCCCGCAACAGTGCATACATGTCCATTAAAACAACCATAATTAGAGCATACGAAATCCGATTTACGCAAACTCAGTTCCTATGATTTCCTTATTTAATGGGGAACAAAATCTAAGTATTAAATTCGTGTTTAAACAATTTAAACAGTACCGAATTTATTTACTAAACAGATCTGCGAAATCAAATGCGATGAAAACTTTCGCGACCTAAACGAACCCAAGTCGTCCTCGGTTTTTCGAATCATATTCGAAACCGTCGACCTAAGGCTCTGATACCACTTGAAGGATATGGAGAAATCCTCAAGCGCATCACGGAAGCATGATCGTCGTATCGAATACGACAAAGAACGACTAGTCGCACTAGTTGTTCGGAGCAGCGGAATTTTAAAATTTTTTAAACCGATGAAACCACATGATCCGAGAACCGTTCTCAAATCGTTTCATCTATAACCACATCAAGTATAATGCAATACCTCTTGAAGCGTGGTTGATCGAGTCTCTACGAAAAGAGACCTCCTGTCTCAAGTCCGATCGTCGGAGTAACGGCTTGCGAGCGCGGAGATGAGTCGCGGTGTCCTCGCAATCCAAGATGATCCAAGCGCGGTTGCTCCTGATCTCGTCGCACGAGATCAAGCGTCTCCTTCGTGAGTGAAGCACTCCAAGAAGACAAAGAACCGCAAAGAGTCGAAGCGGCAGCACGATGGCGCGGGCGTCGACTTTACTCTCCACCAAGGTGGACGGCCACCAAGAAGAAGAGGGAGAGAGGGCTGTCGTGTATATGAGAAAGAGAGAGAGAGTTTTGCTACAATAGCATGTGTAAAGAGAGAGCCAAGTATGCCTCTCTATTTATAGGGTTTTGGGATCCATGGATCTCAATCCATGGGACACATAAAATCAATGGATGAGATTGTTTTATGTTCATCCAATGGCTGAGATTGTTGTTGTCAAAAGCAACAAATTTAGGTCAAAATATATTTAATAAAATCAAATATAATTTGCTCCTAAATTAACCCAACAAATAAGGAGAGAAGACACATGGAGATTTCATCTCCATGTGCCTTCCATGTAGGCGCACACCCACTCCAATTAGGAGTGGTGTGCCGCCCACCATGGATTGCATGGAGATTTCAATCTCCATGAGATTGCAAATCTCCATGTAATCTCTCTTATTTATTTGCAACAAAATAATTTGGGTTTTATTTCTCAAAAATAATTCATAATTATCTTTGAGGAAATTGCAATCTAGCCATGGAATAATTGTGAATCATATTCACAACCCAAAACAACATGTAATTCATATTGTTAATTAATTACACAATGTGTATCCAATACACATCATAATTAATTAACACATATAAATTATAATTAACTCTCTCTAATACATTATAAATCACATTTATAATATATCATGAATAATTGGATATCTCTATCCACATTATTCTTATCCAAACTAATTCAATCACATTTAATCATATTGGATAATTTCTCATACATCATAATAATTAAAACACTTTTAATTATCAAATTCTCTTTGCTTAGATCTTATGGAATTGTTCTTAAACCATTTAAGAACAATGCTATTTCTCCTCAGATACTTGGAGATAAGGACAGGGCGATTGTATTGTTCCACGTATAGTGACTTGGATGTTGAGATCATATCTCAACTCCAGATCCTATGGACCTCCCACTGATGCTTGATCAAATCAAGACCGTAGACTTAATCTTCTCATTGCATCTGAATCTTATTCAGACCAATGTCCAGTTCATGGACTAAGATTAGGTCACTTCTCTAATGAGAGGAGTCACTAAAATCCAATCCTGTTTCATCACTCCCTCAGAATGGAAGCGTCATGGTTATACAATCGTATATGATCAAATCACCCTTCAGGTATTCCTAATACCTGCACATCCTACATACTGGAAGACTCATGATCATCCTGAAGATAAAGATCACTTTTACACTGTCATCTTCAGGGTTAGATCATTAAGTTTCTCAATCTTGGTCATCGGGATTTGGTATAGATCATATGCTTTCACAAAGCATATATCTTACCTTCAAATTCATGTCATGCTTCCAAAGCACGACGACCATGCATGGAATTTGTTCAGTCCCAATACCTCATGAGTGAGCTCATGTCTCCCGGTTCACAAGTGAACCTGTATGATCCCTTTGAGAGATCGCATTACTCATATGTCCTTACATGCACACCAGCTCGCCGGTATATAGACCTTGATTAGGTCATCAACCTATTGGTCTGCCAAATGTACATACTCAAACATATAGCAATACATCTGTCTCTAGTCAGAGGATGCATGCCTATGTTGTGACAGTATTCAACGTAGGTCTTTGGTTATCTCGATCTCGTCAAGTCAACCCATCGACTTGACTAACCTGACACCTCTGAATCATTATTCCCATGCAGAGGACCTGCATCAAGAGGTCAGTCAGATATCAGTCATATGAGATAGGATTGCCATCTCCCACTCAGACTGGAGATCATCACTTAATGATCATTTGATGATGCTTGATGAGTCCTCTATCTAACTCCTTAGATATTCATCCAAGCATCAGCCTCTATGATCCATCCAATGAATCAACAGCTGTATGATCATCAAGTTGGCCATGGTACATAACCCTTATTGTACAGAGGGACCCTATAGTGCATTCATTCATTAACCTCAGAAAGGGGAGTGAAAAATAATCAATAATTTTCATTGATAATTTATTCATTACAATAACATTTATTGTAGAAATGGTTCGCCCGGGGCTCACATTGCTAACAACGAGGACTATACTACTAGCAACCATGGCATGGCTGTTGCTGGTGTACTAGGGGTTGGGGCTGCTGGTGAGTCTCTCGCTGTTGATCGTACTGGCCACCCAGAACTGGAGGCTGCTGCTGGGAACTGGTGCCTCCGACCGACCAGCAGAATCCGGGATGGTCTCGTCGGATACCGGGCTGGGGTCGGTCATACCAAATCTCGTTGACATCCATCAATGGCTCCTGCTCGTAGGTGGGTGGTGGGAGTACTGCTAGGGGCTGGTCCGGCTTATACACCACCATCTGGCTGTCCGGAGGTGGTGACTGGATGTACTACTGCGACTGCGGCTGGTAGTGCTCCGCCTGAATATAGTGGACCTGTCGGTATGGGGTGGAGGGCTAGGCCGAACTGCTGCTACTGCCAGTGTCTGCCCGAGACCTGAGACAGGGCTGAGAAGCCTTCTGTGCCTCCTGGAGACACATGATCTGGGTCTTCAGGCCACTCAGCATCTGTGCCATCTGATCGATCTGAGTCATGCCCTGGCACTGCTTCTTCTCTATCAACTCGATCCAATCCAGCTTCTCGCTGATGATGCCCATGTCTGCGGCTGTAGACTCTGCCTGTGCGGCTGCCGCTGACAAAGTGGATGGATCGGCATCGACCTGTGCTATCCTCTGAAACTGCACGACCTGTGGCTCGGGGCATCCCTGAGTGTAGAGTCGAGTCTGGTACATCACGGTGTAGTTTTCAGCCATCTCCTCATAGATGGCCCAGACCTGATCCTCGTCCTTGGCAAAGTAGGAACCGCCACAAGAAGCATTCAACATGCCCTGCATCTCTGGTGTAAGTCCGCAAAAGAAGCTCTGAACTAGATTCGGCTTCGAGATATCATGGTGCAGGCATCTATCGGTGAGCTCTCTAAACCTCTCCCATGCTTCATGGAACTGCTCGTTGGGGAGCATGGAGAAGTTGCTGATCAGGGCCCTCGCTGCATTCGTCCGCCCGAGTGGATAGTACTTTTTCAAGTACTCGGTGCGGAGCTTCTAACAGGTAGTCACAAATCTCCCCAAATGCTTCAGCCAGTTGGCTACTCGGTCAACAAGGGAGAAAGGGAAGGCAATCATCTGAATAATGTCCTCATCCACCTATCGATCGTGGACGGTGCTGCATATCATCTCGAACTCCTGGAGATGAAGATGGGGCTCCTCAGTCGCGAGCCCGTGGAAGCGGGGAAGAAGCTGAAGTGTCTGCGAGGGGAACTTGATGTCCCCCACAATCGCTGGAAGAATGATCCACCGGTGTGTAAGCATCGTTCTGAGGTTGTACAACTCCCGCATCGGTTTGGCTGGTGCTGGATGGACCAGCTCATCAGGCTGGTCTGGGTCTCCCACCCCTGCAGCTCTCGGCTGATCTCACTCTGTCCTCAGCCTCTCCATCTCTCTCCTCATCTCTACCATGAAAGCTCACTGATCCCGTATCTGGCGCTGCATCGTCCGAAGGAAATCTAACAGGGTGTTTTTAATGGCACCCTGGTCCAACACATATGTCGTCGTCTTTGTTCTCTGACCATCGGTGCGCTCCTCATTGTTGGCCATTGTCTCTGCAAAGACAAAAGACCGAAACTCAAGTGTCGATAAATCAGCTGACTACTGCTCTCTCTGATCTGGCACTGGCATCTCTGGACTGGTAGAATGTTGGTCGATGGGGAATAAGGAGGAATCGAACTCGGGTTCGGAGAGTGGGTCTCGGCTCTCACGAACCACCCTAGATGAACGGGCTGGAGTGCTGAAAAGTGTTGCAACCAAAGGCTGAGTAAGAGACCTCCTGCCCATCATCTTGATCTGGCGAGTCAGGCAGATGAGATCTGAAAACACACAAGATGAGCAAACAAACCCCCGCTTCACCTACGCAACTTAGAGCTGAAGACCGTAAAGGTTCGGTCAATTATCTTGTCAATTTTATTTAGGTGATAAATTCAGTCTATCAGAGCGGTTACGCGAGATGATAGGAATTTAATACTCCCAATAGACTGTCCCGTATAAAAGGCCGGTAGTCTGATAAGAGATCGGATATGTCTCTAGCCTAGTGTACGGGTTGCTCTCTCGCTCATACAAGCCAAACAAGGAGGGGGTTGCTCTACCTAAGATAGATTTTTAGGTGAGGTGTCTTTTTAGGGTCAACTGTGTTTAGCAGTCCCAATTTTATAGTTTTTCTTATTTTTAGATTTTTTTTCAAGCAAACAACGCCTTACAAATTTTTCAGTTCTCCTGGTTATTTAAGTCCGAAAATGGGGGGAGAAGACGAAAAAGCCGATGCGCGATGAAATCAATGATGCATACAGAGCAAGAGATGTGTACCTGACTCCAGCAGTCTACATGCAAAGTGATCCATGCATAAATGTAAAGGCAGAAATAAAACTACCTATATGATGCACGAGAAACTGGCCTTAGACAGAACAATTTCTACACCCGAAGCACAATAGCCAGGTACTCAAACCTAAGTCCGGAGTCCTATCTTGGGAGCCACTCCGTGTCCACCACAATGGATCCTGCACGTGCTGTATGTGACTCCTCAAGGCATGTGGACTAGAGTTTAAGTAATCTGGTTTTTTTTGTGAATTAATTAATTATGTCCAATTACGATCTATAGGTGCAGGCAAATATTAAGGATTGGGTCCTAATCAATTATGTCACAATCCAGATAAAATCCTAAGCTAAGGCCAAAATCGCGTAAATTAGATAGGCAATAATAAAATACAAGAAAATTAAATGCGAAAAACCGGTGAAAAATGCGGTGAGGTCCCCCGAGCACACCGGTGCTCTGCGAAAATGGCCCCGGTATCACCGAAACAGTCCAAGTCCAAGTCCTTGTATTATTACAATAATAGTTCTGCTGAAAAATAAACTAAACTACGGCTCTACGCTAAACTACGGCTATCTGTGGTTATTCTGTGGTTCTCGCACTCCTGCTCGTCTTCTCGCGCTCTCCTGCGACTCTAAGCAGAAAAGAGCCGCGTCCGATTCTCGCGATTGCGTCGGCTTCCGAAAAAGCCGCCTCGGTCCTCAAGCCCTCGCAAGAAAACAAACAAGAAGTGTATCAGTCCAGGTTATTATCAAATATGCAATAAAATGATAAGAAAAATTATCTACAAATATAGATAAAAAGCCGCGAAAAAGAAAATCGCGAAAATAAAAGCGACTACTAAGCCGTACATCCCGGCAACGGCGCCATTCTCATGATCAAAAAATCACGAGGAACTAAGGGAGATAAATATCACGGGTCATTGCGACCTCAGTCTGTCGAAAATCGATCAACAAGAAAATCAGACCACCAAGTAAAAGTAATCAACAAAAATCTGAATAGCGGTCTCGTTATTTATTTAACCTGGTATAGCGACCAAGGTCGAACACAAGGAGCACGGGTTGGCCAAGTGGCCTACGAAGTAGTTCTAAAATCAAATAAAATAATAAAATATTTTTGGTGGATTTTATGTATTTTAAATTTTTTTTGTATTTTTAATTATGAGGAAAATGTATAAAAAGCTAGAAGAAGGCACAAACAACTAATTATTTAACCACACGAATCAAATCAGAAAAATGTAATAAAAATGTTTTTGGGTTTTACATTTTTTAAGTGTTTTTGGTATTTTTCTCAGATTTTTATAATTTTTGTTGATTTTATAAAAATAGGAGAAGGCAAAAACAGGAAGCTAATGTGCATCCATATTTGAAAGGTTATTTAAAAATAGATAAATAACTCTAAAAATCTGTAGACAATTTTATATCAAACTACAAATAGAAACTAAGCTACTGGAGAAGAAATTGCATTTTTTTTATTTTTTTAGAATTTATATTGATTTTTATAAGGTTTTTAGGTTTTTTTTCAATTTTTAGGTGTTTTATATATTCAAATGCAGCAAAAATTGTACTGAAGTAAGTAAACATTAAAACAAACAATACCTAATTTTTTTAGAATTTTTTGGGGGGTTTTTAATATTTTTAGTTGATTTTATAATTCAAACAATAGTAAATGTAGAGGTTTTTTAATTTTTAAAAATAGAAAAGTGACTCAAAAATGTCCCAAAAAATTAGTGAAATTTTTACTCTGGTAGGAGCCACATGTCCAAATTTCATAAAGTTTGGGGCTTATTTGATATTTAATTTAGTCAATCAACAACACACATCACACAGGGACCTAGTCGCAAGAGAAATAAGTTTCAAGGGCTTAAAAATAACACGTGCAGAAAGTATAGGGGCTGCACTATAAATTTCACAAGAAATCAGCACATGTTTCAATTCCAGTACGCATAGGGGTATATATGCAAATAATAAAACTAAAAGTTCATTCCATATCAGTCAATAAACCCCAAGCCCATACATGCAATTTTCCCAAAACATCACGTGTCGAAGCCCATGCATCCACAAAATAAGGACGAATGTGCAAATACAATAAACTGCAGGTCCTAATATGCAAATTGTCCAAGTGTGCTAAGTTATTTAATAGACGAAACAAGAACTGAAATAAAATGCAGGGGGGGTCTTGTGCAAATTACCCAGCCAAAGCGCATGCGGGGCACGTGGGGGCCAGGTGTCAGGTGGTGAGTGGTTGATGGGCGTGCTGCTCTGGTCTCGCCTCCTGGCAAATCTGACGGTGGTCCTCTGGTGTAGACGTGGTTGTACGGAGACCGTTAGATATGGGATCTAATGGCCAATCAGTGGCAGGTGCTCGAAGTCCCAGATGGAGCTTGGAGATGTCGTGCAATCCAACGGTGAAGAGGAGATCTGGAAGAACTCCTCCCCAGCGAACTTCGTCGGCGAACTGGAGTGGTTGTGCGTGTCCGATGGGTGATCATCTAGAGGGATTCGACGCGCCTCGTCGCTCCGCGTCTGGTGGTGGTGACCGATGGAGCTCCCAACGGTCCGATCCTACGACGAAGGAAGAGGGACCTGGGCTACTCCGGTGAGGTATGCGAGAGGCGATTTGGGGGGTGACTCGCGCTTATTCACCTGTAAATGAAAGCTGATGCTCGGAGTAGGACTCCGGCATGGGTTATTTGATAAACAGTAAAGGGAAGTGGGGTGGCTTGGTGAAGGGGGGTCCCAACAGAGGCGGTGGAAGGGACCTGACCCGATCTTGGCTCGGATAGCCAAGATCGAGATGATCAGATCGTGGAAGGAGGGTAACGATGGATCGGTGCTCCTATCTATACGGCTAAGATGAGGTGACGGAGCTCCGGCCACTAGGGCGAAGCTGGCGGAGAGAGATATGAAAGATCGAATCTACTCGACTATTTAGAAGCTAATAGAGGTATCTGATGGTGGGAATCGTCTGGGGTGGAGGTGTTGAATCTCCTACGGTCTTCGCCTCAATGGAGCGACGCCTCCAAAGGCTCGGGCTTTGCGCGAACCCCTAAGGAAATGATTGGGCGTCAATCTCGGATAGTCGAGCAACAATCGGAGCCCGAGTTTAGGCGAATGGAAGGCGGATCACGTCACGAAAAATCAGGGAAATCGGGTCAGCGACGGGGATCCACGAAGAGGTGGTCCTGGGGGGGAGTTGACCGAGGGTCAACATCCCCCCTGGACCAATGAGAATTCAACATTTCATAATTATTTATAAATTTAATAAAAAATAGTAAATGATTTTATTTCAAAACATTTTTAACATAAAAATTGTTTATTATTTTTCAAAATTTTTTTAGTGATTTTTATTTATTTTTTAAAAAATAAATTAATGTATATATATAATGCATTATTATATATAGGTATAAATACCTAGGTATTTTTTATTTTTATTTTTATTAGTTTTTTTTTGGATAATTATCCCCATTTTATATTTTATTTATTTACAACATAAAATTTGGAATATTAAAAATTTTTTATTTGATTTTTATTATTTATTTACAAGGATAAAACAAATAGGTGATTGTACATATATACATGGTATATACGGGGGTGAGAGAGAGAATTTAATTTTGTTTTTATTTTATTTTTATCATTTCTATTTTATTTTTAGAAATATATACAAGTTATGAGAAACACATAAATATTTTTATTTTATGAAAATAATATATATACATGAAGGGAAAAATATGTACAATGATGAGCAGCCCTATCTCCCTCTACTTGTTTTATTTTGCGGTCAGGCCAATGATTGTCCCTCCCTTGGGTTCGGGTCACTCAATATTTATTCTAAATATTTTCCTCTTTTTCTTTATTTCTTTATTTCTTTATTCCTTTATTTTTACACAAAAACATGCTCATTATGTCTATTTACGTGAAGCATGTGATTTGACAACTTATTATATTTACAAGTATTTACATGGTGTTTTGCAATGATTTCTAGCTAAAATAATGGAATAAAGAGTGATGAATGGGGATTCATCATTGATTTCTCTCAGGATGTCATCCACAGCATGAGACTCATTGTAGACAAGCTTATTATAGTAGAGAGGATTGACAGGAGGATTGATGAATTGGACCGGAGCGTCCCCAAAATTTCTAAACAAATGTAGGAGTTGACTGAGAATGTATCTATGATAAAGATATTATCGTTACTACACCTGATGCTCCCGCATACCGAGTTCACCATGTTCAGGAGCAGCTAGTGTCAGGGCAACTCCAGTCATGGGAGAAGGACCAGTCATACACCCACTCGTACCAGCAGTAGCCCTCATCCATAGAGATAGTTCAGGAGGAGCTTGCACTGGTTTAGGAGGTGAATAGAGTATGGTATACTCAGGACCCTACCAGACAAGGAAGTACGGGGGACTGACAAACTTACCAACGTCCCCCGACCTTTTACAACACTGTATTCACCTCTGCACCACCTGTAAATCCATGAACTTCGCATCTCTCAGATCCTATATCATAAGATCCGACTCGCCAAGAGAAAACCAATGAGATTTGTTTCGTGTGAATCGGACTTCGTTTTGATTTGTTATGATTTTCAGAAGAAAGAGAAGTAAGGAGGGTTAAGACGTCATTAACCCATAATGATTGTCATTAAGAATAATTACATGATTAAAGAAACTAATGATAGATTGAAATCTGTTAATGATCATTAGCAAACACTAATCAATAGTTAGAAAAAGATAAGCGTAAGCCGCGAAAGTTAAATCGCTATTAGTGAAAGTTAATCACGATTAGTGTTAATTAAGCATCATTAGCGAATCTAGAATCCTCTGGAATGTTCTAACTTGAGCCCTAAGTTTCCGATAAGTTTTAACCAAAACCATAGGCTGCAAACCGCGATTAAGGGCAAAACCATGGTTTACTAACCATGGTTAATGGTTTTCGAGAGCCTATAATTACCCCCTACCCATTCATTCTCTACGATTTCCACTACCACCACCACCCAAGGGCTAGGGTTGTGTGGTCAGGAGAATGAGTGGGAGGCGGGAAAAGAATGCTAGCGAAGTGCTGCCGGGAGAACAATGAGGAGGAAGGTATGATCCTCTCCTAGTTTGCTTCCTAAACTAGACTTTCAATTCATCCTCTTTTCTTTTAAGTTTTGTTCTTGATTCATCTTTCTTTCTGATTCGTTTCCTATTGTGGTTCGAGGAGAAATTTATGTAACACCCTACTTAGGTGCGGGCTGCTTTGCACATCAGTGAACCCTGTGATTTGTTACACATTCACTCACCTAAGACGCATGGTGTCTACTGATTCTCCAGTGCTTATTGTTCTTTCTTTTCCGTTTTTATAGTTAGTTTGATGGAGAAATTTGTGTAATACCCTACTTAGGTACGGGCGGCTATGCACATTAGTGAAACCTATGATTCGTCACACATTCACTCTCCTAAGACGCGTGGTGTCTAGCTATTCTCCATCGCTTGCAGTTTGATTAGATAATTTCAGTTTCGCTGTTATTTTCCTCTCTATTGATATTATAGAGGAAACTCTTTTCGTTTTTATTTTGAAATATGTCTCGATATAAGGGGAAACTCTACCGAAATTTTTCGATAAATATGTCCTGATATAAGGGGAAACTCTGTCGAAATTGTTCGAGAAATATGTCCCGATATAAGGGGAAACTCTGCCGAAATTTTCCAAGAAATATGTCCCGATATAAGGGGAAATTCTGCCGAAATCTTCCTACAAATATCACCACGTATAAGGGGAAGCTTTGCTGAAATTTCAAGAGAAAATAAATTCTTGGCGTTCTTTATGTTCTTCGCGTTCTTCATTCGTTCTTTGTATTCTTGACACATTCTTAGTGGTTTTGATACGAAAATGAAATTCGATCTTTTCAGGAACCTTAAAACATCCTTTCTGAAAACGAAATACGATAAGACATTGCTTACGTGAGAGAGAGTTCAATTAGGTAACGAAATCCTTCCTTTTGCTGTTGGGTTTTCATATGAGATTATTGAAATTCTTGGTCTTATGTTGTTTGCTACGAAGAACGGTAATTTTGTATATTTTTGAAAAAGTTTGAAGAGTTGCTTTGTGATTCCCACTTAAATAAGGTTTAAGCATCGAATTTATGCAGTGGCTTGGAAAGTTAGGGTTTGAGAGTTAAAATAGGCATAAACACGTATATATGCATATGAATAATATATATGTGAGTCTATACTACATGTTGCTGATTATGCAAATCGAAGACTTAACAAAATAATTACATCATGGGAATTGATGTGGTTTGAGTTGGATCCTGAAAAGGATCATGTGTCACGTTAAGGATGATTGGGAGTAGAACTACAGGTCGAGCATGCAACATGTAAGTTTGTCGGAAGGAACTCGTATTGGCGTTTCCCTACCTAGGTGGTACATGATTTTCCTATTATGATAAGTACACACGAAATAAATGATTTGCAACGCGTGGTACCAGGAGCCAATATCTTCGGGTTGAACGACGGAAGATGTGGTTGTGCCATGTGGAGGTACTGGTGGTTCAATAGCGGTTGTGTCACGATAATATGTATTTAAGTCACTAGGTTATAATGTTAGCCTGAGGTTTTAAGCAACCGAGTGCTCGAGGAAGGTATGCTCGTTTGTTTTCCAGGTTGATGGTTTGACACCCTGATTAAAAAAAGAAAAGTAAATTGTCAGGGTAATATTGGAGGATTGGTTAAGGAGACGTGTGGCGGCATAAGCTTACCAAGATCAACACAATCTTCAATCCCGATGTGTCCACAGCTTCGGAGTTCAACTATGGTGGGGTTCCTTTGGACTAATCCCTAACGTAGAATAGAAAGGAATAGGACTTAAATTAACGAGAAGGAATAAAACCTTTTGTGATAACAAGTTATGAAAAAAAATACACAATTTGTTTGCTTTTCTCTTCTTCATTACTGAGCATTCGCTAATTTTTATCCTATGATTGATGGAAAACCTAACATGTGTCGGTGAGAAAGCGCAAGGACTTTAGTAATCCAGCCAGTTAACATGGTCATCCAACCAGTCACAGTAGCTCTTCTATGTAAGGTAGTTAGTAATTTTTTGTATATTTTCCTTTCAAGTTGATGTACATGTAAATGGTTATAGTGGAACTAAAGTGTTAAAATACTTTCTTCTGAGTATTTTTAATTGCAGTCTATTTCTTAATGTTAGTTATGATTGGTGAATAAATTATTACTGAGTAACAGATCTGGATATGGGAGGATTCGATGACCAGGGAAATGGGGTCATGTCAGATTGGTATCGGAGCTCGGTTACTCCAGTAATTTATTTAGCAATAAAAAACTATGAGCATTATTCAGATCATTTGATCTTAATAAATTGACTGCAGTACCATTCACAGGTCCTCGTACATTATGTACATAATGCTAAGACATATAGGATCTGACCTTTGACCTTGACTCCTCCCAGGATCATGGCAGACCAAGACGTGTCTAGACAATTAGCAGCTATGATGACAATGCTCCAAGACATGGGGCAAAGGCAACAAGCATTGGAGGAGAGGCTCAATGCACAAGCTGAGAGACTCGAGGCATCTAAGCCTGTGGATGCTAGAATTGAAGGTTCTTTCCATCTTTGTGAGGAAGAATCTAGTTACCATCCTTTAAATGAGTCTGCTCCTACCCCGATTGAAGGAGCAATGGAGAAGGCCCTTCTTAGACACCAAACATTACTAGACAATTACCGAAAGGGAAAGATTCCTCGATTTAAAGTCATATAGACACCTGCGGAGGAAGAACCATGCCTTGATGACGTCAGCAGGATGTTGAGAATAATACATGCACCAACAAATACTTGGGTGCACTTCGCTGATTACTCCTTAGCAGACTATGCAAAATAATGGTGGAGAGCCATTTTCAAGAAATTAGTAGATCATGTTCCATGGTATGTTTTTAAAGAAAGGTTCCGAGCTCACTTCTGTCCCTCGCATTGGGAAGAATTGAAGAGGAGGGAATTAGCCTCTCTGACCCAAGGATCCAAGAATGTACAAGATTATCATATTAACTTTATGGAGCTAATACATTACCCCCTAGCTTTAGAAGATTCACAACAAGAGTGTCTTACCAAATTTGTTAGCGGTCTTAGGGAGATTTGAGAGAAAAGCTTGCAGGTTTTAGAGCCACCACTATAGATGAAGCCATGGACATCGCCTCTCGTATTGAGATGGAGAGGGATGAAAATCGTCAAAGAAGAAGCTTTCACTTTAATGGTAGACCATCCAAACTAAGGGAAATTATAACCGAAGAGACAATCATTATCATCCAATCGAGTCTAATATAAGCTCGCCATAGACTTTGGGCCAAGAATTATCTGGAAGAAGGGGTTTCTCTAGACCTCCACTATATTCTCACGACTCAGCAACAGGAGCTAGCACCTCTGTGGCTGGGCCTTCAGCTCAAACAGGAGCACGTGTGTGTTTATACTATCATCAGAAAGGTCACATCAAGAGAGATTGTCAGAAGTTGAGAGGGTCAGGGTTTAAACCAACCCCAATTAACAGTATAACATCCACCTCAAGCAATGGAGCAACATGCGGAGGAAGACATGGTAGAGGTCGTGGCTCACAAGGAGCGTCACTTATGCAGCAACCACCACAAAGTGTTACGGGTTCTAGCTTTTCTATTCCTAATGGCCAGCTCAATGCAATCACTAAAGAACAAGCGTACAATTCAGGCACGGTCGTACAAGGTACCATTACTATTCATGGCTTTTCAGTACATGCCTTGTTTGATTCTGGTGCTTCACATTCATTTATTGCTCGACGGTTAGTACCCACTTTGGGTAGGATACCAGTAGAAGTACAACAGTCCTATCTAATCAAGGGACCAGGAGGACAAGTATTTATAATCCGAGAAATCCTGGATGATTCTGTAGTACTGATAGCAAAACATCAGTTACATGTTTCCCTATTACTTATTGAAATGGATGACTTTGATCTCATCCTTGGGATGGATTGGCTAGAAAGGCATCATGCATGTCTTGAGTGTTTTCAGAAGACAATAACGTTTCACCTACCTAATTCGATAGAGTTCCAGTTCACTGGAAAGACATTCAATGATAATGTCAAATACATATCTACTCTAAAGGCTCAACAACTGTTAGAACAAGGGTGCCAAGGCTATTTAGCTTATGTAACCACTACATTAAGGTCAGACAAAATGATGTAAGATATACTTATAGTGTGCGAATTTCCTGATGTATTTCCAGAGGAACTACCTGGATTACCACCTGAGCGAGAGATTGAATTTGAAATCTCTCTCATACCTAATACTCAGCCTATTTCTATCCCTCCGTATAGGATGGCACCAGCTGAGTTACGAGAGTTAAAGGTACAGTTGCAAGAACAGCTAGATAAAGGATTCATTCGTCCTAGTACTTCACCATGGGGAGCACATGTCTTATTTGTCAGAAAAAAGTATGGGCCAATGCGATTGTGCATTGACTATAGACAATTAAACAAGAGGACAATAAAGAATAAGTATCCTCTACCAATAATAGATGATCTCTTTGACCAGTTACAGGGTTCGACTGTGTATTCCAAGATTGACTTAAGATCTGGATACCATAAGTTGAAGATAAAAGATGCTAATATCCCCAAGACAGCCTTTCGAACTAGAAATGGACTTTATGAATTCTTAGTTATGCCTTTTGGACTAACGAATGGCCCAACAACTTTCATGGATCTCATGAATAGAGTATTCAAGGAGTTCTTATATCACTTTGTAGTAGTCTTTATTGATGATATGCTTATTTACTCCAAGGATAAGTGTCTGCATGAATACCATCTCAGGCGGGCACTTGAAACATTATGGAAGAACAAATTGTATGCTAAATGTAGCAAATGTTACTTTTGGTTATCTGAAGTACCTTCTTAAGCCATGTTATTTCTGAAGAAGGTATATCAGTTGATCCTACAAAGGTTAGTACGGTGATGAGTTGGGAACGCCCGAAGACTGTCACAGAAATACGATCTTTTCTGGGTTTAGCTGGATATTATAGAAGATTCGTGAAGGACTTTTCACGAATAGCATTGCAAATGACTAGGTAGTTCTTACGCAACATGGTAAGGTAGTTGCATATTCATCACGACAACTCAGGACACATGAAAAGAACTATCCAACACATGATCTTGAATTAGCTGTTGTAGTTGTTGTTTTAAAGATATGGAGACATTACCTCTATGGTATTACTTTTGAAATCTTCACTGATCATAAAAGCTTGAAATATCTATTTGATCAGAAGAAACTCAACATGAGACAAAGACGGTGGCTCGAGTTGTTGAAAGACTATAATTGCACTATCTCCTATCACCCTGGTAAGGGGAACATCGTAGCAGATGCCCTTAGCAGAAGAACTTATTCACTTGGGTTGGTGAGTGCTATCCACTTCTGGGGTTTACTATCAACGTTAAGTGAATGGAAACTATTTGATAGTAGTGCTGATACTATAACTATTCCTCACCAATACAAACCAGAGATTTGGGACATAATAAAGAAAGGACATGAGGATGATCCAGTCCTTAAAGACTTGAGACAACAACTTGAGAAGAATGAGATAGAGGGATTCCGGATACAAGATGGGTTACTATATAACCATCACAGAGTTGGTGTACCAAACACACCTGAACTAAGGAAAGACGTCTTACGAGAAGGACACTGCTCAAGATTATCTATTCATCCAGGAATTACAAAGATGTATAAGGATCGTCATTCATACTTTTATCGGGAATGAAGAAAGATGTTGCTGAGTTTGTAAATTCATGCTTCACTTGTCAGCAGGTAAAGGCTTCACACCAAAAGCCACCAGGATTCTTGCAACCCCTCCCAATACCTGAATGGAAATGGGAAAGCATTTCCATGGATTTCGTTACTGGCTTACCTCAGACGACTGGTAGTAAAGATAGTATCTGGGTTATAATAGATTGTCTAACGAAGGTAGCACACTTTATTCCAATAAGCTTGTCTTTCACTCTAGACCAGCTTGCTGAGTTATATATTACACATGTGATTCGCCTCTGTGGTATCCCAAAGGAAGTAGTTTCCGATCGAGATTCACGATTCACCTCAGACTATTGGGAGAACTTCATGAAAGCCTTAGGCACACAACTATGCTTGAGCACAACATATCATCCACAAATAGATGGTCAATCAGAATGTACTATTTAGACTTTAGAGGATATGTTACGAGCATGTGCCTTAGAATGGAAAGGATCATGGTTGAAACATTTACCTCTTGCAGAATTCACATACAGTAACAATTACCATACAAGTATTGGCATGGCATCATTTGAAGCACTTTATGGATGAAGGTGTACTACTCCTTTGTGTTGGCAAGAGGTCGAGATAAAGAACCTTTATGATTCAGATAGACTGCAACAGACACGGGAAGATGTAGAGCTTGCTCGAAAAAGACTATTGACTGCTCAATGTCGCCAGAAAAGCTATAGTGATACTAGGCAAAGAGACCTTGAGTTTGATTTAGGTGACTTTGTATTTCTCAAAGTATCACCTATGAAGGGAATTCAGAGGTTTGGTGTGCATGGGAAGTTAGCACCCAGGTTCATGGGTCCCTTTGAATTTATTCAACGCATTGGAAAAATGGCATATAGACTTGCACTTGCTCCACATATTTCGACAGTACATGATGTTTTTCATGTATCAAATCTGAGAAAGTACGTTAAGGATCCAAAGCAAAAGATAAGTTATGATGATTTAAATGTTCAACCAGACTTGACATACCAAGAGATACATGTGCAAATACTTGACAGGGATATCAAGAAGTTGAGAAACAAAGAGATGCCTCTAGTTAAAGTGGTATGGCACAACCAAGAGCTTGAAGAAGCAACATAGGAATCTGAGGTAGAAATGAAAGAAAAGTACACGTACTTGTTTGAATGATAAAACTATGTATTTGGTATATGTTCATTATAAATGAAAGGATGTTCATTCTCTTTAAGGTTATAGTCTCAATCCTCTATAAGGTTGTTATGCCTGTATCACTAGTCTCGAGGACGAGACTTCCTTTAAGGTTGTTATAATTATAAAGGCATGAAATTGGCATCCCTCGGATCGTATATCATAAGATCCGACTCGTCAAGAGAAAACCAACGGATTTTGTTTCGTGTGAATCGGACTTCGTTTCGATTTGTTATGATTTTCGGAAGAAAGAGAAGTAAGGAGGGTTAAGACGTCATTAACCCGTAATGACTGTTATTAAGACTAATTAAGCATGATTAAAGAAACTAATGATGGATTGAAAAACTCTAATGATCATTAGCAAACACTAATAAATAGTTAGCAAAAGATAAGCGTAAACTGTGAAAGTTAAACCGTGATTAGTGAAAGTTAATCAGGATTAGTGTTAATAAAGCGTCATTAACGAATCTAGAATCCTTTGTAATGTTCTAACTTGAGACCCAAGTTTTGGATAAGTTTTGGCTAAAACCATGGGCCAAAACAATGGGCTGCTAACCTTGGTTTAGGGCTAAACTATGATTTACTAACCATGGTTAATGGTTTTCTAGAGCCTATAAATACCCCCACCCACTCATTCTGTACGATTTCCACTACCACCACCACCCAAGGGCTAGGGTTGAGAGGTCAGGAGGAGGAGTGGGAGGTGGGGAAAGAATGCCTGCGAAGCGCTGCCGGGAGAACGAGGAGGAGGAAGGTATGATACTCTCTTAGTTTGCTTCATAAGCTAGACTTTCAATTCATACTCTTTTCTTCCAAGTTTTATTCTTGATTCATCTCTATTTCCAATTCGTTTCCTATTGTGGTTCGAGGAGAAATCTGTGTAACACCCTACTTAGGTGTGGGCGGCTATGCACGTCAGTGAACCCTGTGATTCGTCACACATTCACTCATATGCATGGTGTCTACCGATTCTCCGGTGCTTATTGTTCTTTCTTTTCCGTTTTTTAGTTATTTTGATGGAGAAATCCGTGTAATACCCTACTTAGGTGCAGGTAGCTATGTACCTCAGTGAACCTTGTGATTCGTCACACATTCACTCACCTAAGACGCGTGGTGTCTACCGATTCTCCATTGCTTGCAGTTTGATTATATTATTTCGGTTTCGTTGTTATTTTCCTCTCGATTGATTTTATCGGGACATATTTCCCGATATAAGGGGAAACTCTGTTGAACTTTTCCGAGAAATATGTGCCGATATAAGGGGAAACTCACCCGAAATTTTCCGAGAAATATGTCCCGATATAATGTGAAACTCTGGTGAAATTTTTCGAGAAATATGTCCCGATGTAAGGAAAAACTCTGCCGAAGTTTTCCTAGAAATATTACCCCGTATAAGGGGAAGCTCTTCTGAAATTTCAAGAGAAAATATGTTCTTGGCGTTCTTCGTGTTATTCGTGTTCTTTGCATTCTTCGTATTTTTTGTTCTTTCTACGTGTTCTTGACATGTTCTTAGCGATTTTGATACGAAAAATGAAATTCGATCTTTTTAGGAGCCTTAAAACATCCTTTATGAAAATGAAACACGATAAAGCATTGCATATGTGAGAGAGCTAGATTAGGTGACGAAATCCTTCCTTTTGTTATTGGGTTTTCATACGAGATTATTGAAATTCTTGATTTTATGTTCTTTGCTATGAAGAACCTTAATTTTGGCTATTTTTGAAAAAGTCTGAAGAGTTGCTTTATGATTACCACTAAAATAAGGTTTAAGCATCGAATTGATGCAGTGACTTGGAAAGTTAGGGTTTGGGAGTTAAAATAGGCATAAATACGAGTATATATGCATATGAATAATATATATATGTGAGTCTATACTAAGTGCTGCTGATTATGCAAATCGAAGACTTAACGAAAGAATTACATCATGGGAATTGATGTGGTTCGAGTTGGATCCTGAAAAGGATCGTGCGTCATGTTAAGGATGACTGGGAGTAGAACTTCGGGCATGCAACCTGTGGGTTTGTCGGATGGAACCCGTATTGACGTTTCCCTACCTAAGTGGTACATTGTTGCCCTGTTATGATAATTGCGCATGAAATGAATGATTTGCAATGCGTAGTACCGGGAGCCAATATCTTTGGGTTGAACGATGGAAGATGTGGTTGTGCCATGTGGAGGCATAGGTAGTTCAGTAGCGGCTGGGTCACGATAATATGTATTTAAGCCGCTAGGTTATAATGTTAGCATGAAGTTTTAAGCAACTGAGTCGTCGAGGATGGTGTGCTCATTTGTTTTCCAGGATGAGGGTTTGAGACCCTGTTTAATAAAAGAAATGGAAATTGTCAGGGTAGTATTGGAGGATTGGTTAAGGCGACGTGCGGCGACATAAGCTTATCAAGATCAACACAATCTCCAATCCCGAAGTGTCCACAGCTTCAGAGTCCAAGAATGGTGGGGTTCCCTGGACTAATCCCTGACGTGGAATAGAAAGTAATAGGACTTAAATTAACGAGAAGGAATGAACCCTTTTGTGATAACAAGTTTTGAAAAAGAAATTACACAATTTGTTTGCTTTTCTCTTCTTCATTCCTTAGCATTTGTTAATTTTTATCCTATGATTGATGGAAATCCCAGCAGGTGTCGGTGAGCAAGCGCAAGGACTTTAGTAATCCTACTAGTTAATATAGTCATCCAACCAGCCACAATAGATCTTCTCTGTAAGATAGTTAGTAATATTTTTTATAATTTCCTTTGAAGCTGATGTACATGTAAATGGTTATAGTGTAACAATGTTTTATGAGAACCTTATTTTGTGAATGGAAAAAGTGTTAAAATACTTTCTTCTGAGTATTTTTAATTGCAGTCTATTTGTGAATGTTAGTTGTGATTCCTGAATAAATTATTGTTGAGTAACTAGATCCGGATATGGGAGGATTCGATGACCCGAGAAACGGGGTCGTGATACCACCTCCTTCCCAACAGAGCCCTAGATATCAGACACCTTAGCAGCAGAGGCAACAGTATCAGCAATACGAGTGATAGGGCCAATACAAGGTGGGACATCATAGCCTGCAGATTCAGTAGACACCCCAACACCAACACTAGCAGAGGTAGTACCTTATCCAGTAGGGCCGGTCTTCCCGTTCTTCTTCTCAAACTTTTTCACTTCCTTCATTGTCTGATCCCACAGACTCACAATTCCAACAGATACTCAACACCCTTCATTCCTATCAGAACGAAATTCATGATTTAAGGGTGTATGTAAACCTCCTATTAGATGGAGAGATGAGTAGTCAGCACCCTCTACGTCGATCCCAACTAAAGTTCAAGCTAACCCTAACAACCTGAACTGTTCTAATTCTCAGCATCATCTTTGTCCGGTATACTATTCAGCATCTCTTAGATCTAAACATGAGATTCTTTCGTGTGATGAGGCTAACCATATGTCACTTAGGAGCAGAAGGATCGTGATCATACTTGATCAGGCGAGGGATACGAGGAGGGGCCTCTTTGGAGTTCTATCTGAGGAGTCTTCAAAGGACGATGAGGAGAGGAAACACATTCAGATGCCCCATCAGTAACATCTGAGGATCTTTCTCTTTTTTGAGAATAGAAGGAGAGAATAAATGCAGCATCAGCAACATGGAGATATCTCGGACACTTTGTAGGACCTTGCACCTTCGGTTGTGGTGGATACCAATGCAACTTCTTTTCCACAACCTTTAGTAGATAATTTTGATTTCGATCCCATGTTACATCACAAAGATTCATATGTGAAGAATTATGTTTCAATTAATTCCAAGATGATCTTTCAGTTCGCGATTTAGATTTTACATCTTCTATTTCCCTTCCTCCCATCCCTTTCCCCCATGCTCGTACGAGAGGAAAGTGTAGTAGAAAGATTCAGAAGGATGACCCCGGCATGGCATGATTTAGTAAAGAGAATATGACAGTTAAAGTGCCATTTGATGAGTATGTGGCTAATCATCCTACATTACAAAAATACCTTAAGTTGAGATGCACATCTACTAGGGTTAGAAATAAGAAACCAAACCAATATGTGAAGACTCGTGTCTTGTCAGTAGCCATAACCTATTGTCTCAGCAATCAGCAATTACCAAGGAGAAAGAGAGACATGGGTGATCACTATGTGGAGAGTCGTATCGACGACATTGTGTTTTCACGCACTCTCCTAGATAACAGATCTTCAATAAACTTACTTCCCTTAGGATTATATCAAAAATTGTAGTTAGGACCACTTCACAAATACAAAGCTTTACTCCAATTTGCATATCGTTCAATGAAAAGACCTAAGGGAGAGGTAAGGAATGTCGTTACTAAATTGAGGGGTAGAACTATAAGGTTGACTTCACAATCTTAGACATGGAGACCCCCAATCATTGGAGAGAATTTCAGATCTTTCTTAGGCAGCACTTCCTTTGGACCACAAGTGTAGCTTTAGACTACGGTAGGGGAATGATGAAGGTCCATTCTCCGAACAGAGAGGTGAACCTTGAGATGAAGTATACTAAATGGCAGCAACCTAAATCAGAGAGTAGTACATAGTACTCATCTTTAGATGCAGATTGCATAATAATCAACACCATTGGGATTTGGAGACAGGTTCCTTTAGCATAGAGCGAGACCCTTTCATCTGGAGAGGACATATTGCATGATGCAGTTTGCAAATGTTTCCTGATCTTATGAGAGATGAATCCACCTATTCTCATGATGAGATAGAGATTCATCACGATCTGTTTGTTCCATCTCCCTCGGAACAATCATGGGACATAGATGATGTGACAGACGTGGCTTTGGCCAAACTACCATGTTTCTTTGGAAAACCGAATCATGATGCTTCGAAGTTGGTAGCGAGTACTACACAGCTTATCCCACCTCTATGAAGCACATAACCAGATTCAGATTTAGTTTAGCCCAATATGCTTGATGGCACCACATTTCCAGAACTGAAGTCACTCCCCCTACATTGAAGTATGCCTTTCTTGCAGGACCCAAAGAGAGATATCATGTTATCATTAGGTCAGACTTGACTTTAAAACATGATTCTAGGTTGTTAGAAGTCTTAGATGGAACTACAAAGCAATATCCTGGACCGTGTCGGGTCTCGTGGGGATCAACCCCGCTCTCTGCTCGCACCACATTTTCACTGAGGATAACGTGAGACCTTCCTGTGAGTTCCAGAGGACACTTAACCCCAATTTACGAGATGTAGTGAAGAATGATATATAGAAATGGTGCAAAGTAGGGTTTATATACCCTATTTATGACTTCAAGTGGGTGGCCCCACTTCATGTTGTCCTGAGGAAGTCATGAATCCAGATGGTCACCAACGAGGAGGGGGTAGAGATCATAACACGAGTACCCACGTCATGGAGCGTCTATGTCGACTACAGGCACTTGAATGCCACGACCAAAAAAGATCCCTTTACCTTGCCATTCATCGATCAGATCTTTGAGAGACTTGCAAGGAAAGCATTCTTTTGTTTTCTTGATGGGTACTCAATATATAACCAGGTAGTCATACCCCCAGAAGATCAAGAAAAGACCACATTCACACGTCCATTTGGCACTTGCGCATTCATGCACATGCCATTCGGGCTCTGCAATGCCCAAGCCCTTTTCACTGGTGCATGATCGTCGTATTTGCCGAAATGGTGGGAGATTTCTTGGAAGTACTCGTGGTTGACTTTTCGGTTCATGGTGATTCCTTTGATACATGTTTAACACACTTGGACCAAGTCCTCATGCGGTGTCGCGACTTTATGGTGACAAAAGCTATCGTGTTGGGGCATGTCATCTCTAAAAGGGGAATAGAGGTTGACCCTTCCAAGGTGGAGGTGATTAAGAAACTTGATACACCTACTAAAGTGAAGTTAATGCGGTCATTACTAGGGCATGTTTGATTTTATAGGAGATTTATTCAGGATTTTTCGAAGAATTCCTGCCCAGTAACTAAGCTCTTAGGGAAAGACACAGAGTTCGTTTTAGATCACAAGTGTCTAGAGTCCTTTGAGCTCTTGAAGATGAAAATTTGTGCCCCGCCTATCCTAAAGACCCTAACTAGTCTGTTCCCTTTGAGATCAAGAATAACTCTTCAGATTTTTCTATATGAGTTGTGTTAGGACAACGACAAGAAAGGATCCTATTCACGATCCACTATGCGATCAAAGTATTAGACCCTACACAAAAGAATTATACCGTGACTGAAAAGGAAATGCTCGTGGTAGTATGGGCCCTCGAGAAGTTCATGTCACATGTTTTGGGCTCAAACGTGACAATCTACACTGATCACACAACCATTCGATATTTAACATAAAAGAAGGACGTGAAGGCACATCTTCTTAGGTGGATTTTTCTCCTCTAGGGTTTTGATTTGGAGATAAAAGATAAACATGGAGTGAAGAATGTTGTGGCCGGTCACCTTTCTCGGATTGAACTTAATGATTCTCTTGATTTTGAATACATTAGGGAGACCTTTCCAAATGAATAGATTTATTTTATTGACTCACTCCCATGGTATGCCAACATGGTGAACTTTCTTGTCTCCAAGCAAGTTCCCCAAGGTTGGAGTAGGAGCAGCATTGACCAACTGAAGTCGGATTTGAGGAGATACCACTAGGACGATCCCTTCCGTTTCTTGAAGGGCCGGATTGTGTTTCGGAAAGGTGTATTCCTCAGGAGGAATACCATAGTGTCCTCACATATTGTCATTCTCTTAGGGCTTGAGGGCACCATTCGTGGAAGAGAAGCACTCACAAGGTACTCCAATGCGGATTGTATTAGCCACCCCTATTCAGAGATGCTATTGATTTTTCTCAATAGTGGCCGATTTGTCAGAGGATGGGAGGGACAATTACTCAGAGCGAATAGATGCCCATGCATCCTGTGATTATTTGTGATGTCTTTGATGCATGGATCATAGATTTTATTTACCCCTTTCCCGGCAGCCAAGGAATCGAGTACATCTTGTGTAGATTATCTATCTAGGTTGGTAGAGGCTGTCCCTACCCAAACCACAGATATAAAGATTGTCTGTAAGTTTGTGAAAGATCCTATTTTTGCAAGGTTTGGGGTGCCAAAAGTTTTTATATCATATGGGGATAACCACTTCGTTAATCGAGATGTGAGATCTTTAGCCAAGGACTACGCGTTTGAGCAAAGAGTCACTAGTCCTTACCACCCACAGACCAATGGCATGGCAGAGGTTTCAAATAGAGAGGTGAAGAGTATTTTACAGAAGTTGGTTCATCCAGATAGGAAGAATTGGTACCAGCTATTGGACCAAGTTCTGCGGGCTTATAGGACAACCACAAGACACCATTGGGCACTTCACCATTCAGAATGATCTATGGAAAGCCATGCCATTTTCCAGCAAAGCTGATTAACAAATCTGAATGGGAAATTAAGAAAAATAACTGGAGTTGTCACCTAGGGAAGCTTTGTCAAGCTTTGAACTTGAACAAGCTTGTGGAATCTGAAACAGATCATACGACAACAATCTGATCTATAAAGACAAAGTAAAGAGATGGTATGATCAACACATTAGGTGCAAAGACTTTGTCCCTGGACAAAAGGTATGGTCGTTTAATGCTAAGTTAAATATGTTCCACGGGAATATCAAATCTAAGTTGATGGGTCCCTTTGTTTCAATGAAGTGCACGGGAATGGATGTTGAGATAGCTAATCTCACATACGGTGCACAATCTCATGTGGTGAATGGACAATTGTTGAAGTATTTTGTAGATTCTAAGGAGCAGCTAGTCCAAGTCGAAGTCATCAACTTCATGCAGAGTGAGCACATAGTAGATACATCATATTACTCTCCATGAAGATGCAACATTAAGATTTATTCACACGTGTACATTCTCCCTTCTCTATATATTCTCCACATCTCATTGATTCTCATACTCACTTCTATCCTAGACTTAGGATGATCAGAGCCTATGTATAGGAGGGACCGATGCCCATCATGTATATATACTAATCAATTTCCCCTCTTGACCTCGTCCACCCCATTTTTTATCTTCTTCTACACAGGCTTCCAGAGCCTCAGTATGGGAAGGGGGGTATCGACTTCTATGCTTTTTGTAGCTCTTTTATGCTTAGCACGAGCTATGTCTTTTCCTTGCTTCTCACGATCTGAGGACACATCACATGCTAAGTATAGGGGCATGTATATATTACATATATACTTTACCCATAGCTCATACTTTCGTGTATTTTTGTATATATTATGCAATAATTACAGGGTGGGTAGAAATTGAAAAAACCTTTTTGTAGAATACATGTATACTCGTATAGTATGTATATTGTATAATTGTATAATACTTGTAGAATTCTTGTAAATCTTATTGTAAAATAGGAGGTATACTAGATTTTTGATAAAAAGGCTTCTTATTTACTTTTGTATATCATTAGGGTTGTCTGAAAATTATCAGGTTCGTCATTCGTTCAGATTTAGCTCGCTAAAAGTTCGATTCAGATTCGATACAAAAATAAACGAACCAAACATGAACATGAGTTTGTGCTTGATTAAATAAACAAACCGAACCTCAAAAACATAGGTTCACTTAGGTTTGGTTTGTTAAAAGTTCAGTTGTCTACATCCATACATAAAAGTATATACGCATACATCCTCCATATTAACATAAGGGCTATTCACTTATTTTCTCAAACTCATCCATTCATCCACTCCCTAAGTCCCTATTCCTGAAACCCCACAAAACCCTGTACTGTGCCTGCAGTTTTTCCCTTTGAATATAAACGTATGCACAACATTTATTCTTTAATGAACCTTTAACAAGAAAAATTGAACCTTTACAAATCTTACCTGAGCTGAACCGAACCCGATTACATTTTCATTTTATCGAACTGAGCTGAATCCAGGCTTGAAAGTGTGCTAAACGAACCAAACCGGGCCTGGGTTGATTCACTCAGATTCGATTCGTTTACACCCTACATATCATCCTTGCATTAAAAAATGTGTCTTGCACTTCATTCATCTTATTGCATGTCATTTGCATTTCATATACATACCTAGCATATGCAAAGTGAAAAATTACCGGCATCTCAACCAAGTTATGAATAGATGTTGAGGATGGATTTGAGTTGAACTTAATCTACCCAATTTCAGAGAAACCTTATAAGAATTGGATTTAAGATTCTTCATGTCAAGTTATTTAATTCTTTGAGTCCGCAAACCTATGTTCACATGTCATCCTAATTGGTTTAAGTAGAATACTTCGTACACATGCATGATTCTTTTAGACAATGACCTAACTTGGACAAGCACCACATAATCAACTCTTCATTGACGAGGTTGTAAGGAGGTAGAATCCTTTGGCTTGGAGTAGCACATGAGTGGAAACTACCTTCCTCCTCTAGGGAGGGTAGTGCATCTCAACCTAGTCTAGTGACGTCGACATCTAACGACGGGATGTTGTGGGTTGCAATAATGCTTCAAAAGATGGATATCTACGAACTCAAGAAGAAAAACTCTTGATTTACATGTTGTACCTTATATATAGTTCAAACAAAGGTGGGGGAGAGAACTCTAAAAAAATTGGACAGGCCTGATTGAAAATAAAATTCCTGTCAGATTGTGTTATTAGCTGGCATATGCTTCAATGTCTCATTCCACGGAAGCATGAAGCTGGAGACTTGGCTACACTGGTCAAGCTCCACGGATATGTGACTACACTGGCCATAATTCATTCTCTTCTCTACCCTTTCTTCTTTAGCTGGTTGCACTTGATCTTAGAAGGGAATACCCTGCTCCTCAAGGAAAGAGTTGCTAGATCGGGGAATTCGAGTTACATTGTTAGAGAAGGTTGTTTCTTTTCCATTTCAGATGTGGAGAGTTATAATTTACTTATACAGTACAGGTAAGACTCATAGTCATCAGAATTTGTATATGAGGATCTGTTTTGAGATGACTGCTGAGGCGACCTGAATAGAAACTTGCAGACCTCAAAGGCGGTTAGGGCTTAAATTCAATTCCCAATAAGGTTCCGCCACACTATTAATCCAAAGGTTGAGTCAAGCTCCATTTTTACCTTTTGTTCATCACCTTGGTATGGAACCCAAAATCATTTTACTTTTGCATTTCATTTTAGTTGCTAAGGGACGGGTAAGGTTTAAGTATAGGGAGTTGATGAATCAGTGATTCATCACTCTAAAAATCGAAAATAGAGCTTTGATCTCAGGTTGTTAGATGCATATCTCGATTTATTATGCATTAATCACATTCATGCATTTAGAATTATTGTCTGCATTTTAGCATGCATATTTGCATCAAATAAGAAGCCAAATTCACATGTACATATTCACATGTATATTAGCTAAATTTACCTGTTTGTATCTATTTTATACTAACTCCAAATCCAATAAATTTAAGTCTATAGTGTATATATTACTAAGGAAAAATATTAAAAAATACTAACTTCTAAAATTGACCAATAAAATCCAAACTCTAGTTTGAGACTAAGAACCTTAAAAAGTGAATATCTCTCTCATACAGTCTCCTATGAACCCCTACTCACTTTTGAATTAATGTACATTCAATTGCATCAAAAAAAGATCAAATTGGAGTTTGTATGTGAAACAGGGTTTTGGGCCCCTAGTGTATATTGTACACATTGACAACTTACCATTTATTTTGTTCTTTTAATTTCTTAATTATTAAAAATAAAAAATAGAATAAGTTGTAAATATTCCTTTCATATTTTCTCTAATTTTATTTTTATTTTTCTCTTATTTAAAAATGAAAAAAACTGCAAAAAGTAAAAAATACAGTATTTTATACCTATAAGATACACCCAGAAATACTTTTTATACAGATGACTTCTTTTTATTTTTGGTCCTTCACAGAAGTTGTAGATCTTGTTGAGACGAGCAACTTTCAAGTTTACTTTTTGATTTAATCCCTTTTATTATTTATTTTTGGTTTTTTATATACATTTAATTTTTGAATTTTGCTGGAGCGACACGTGGCAGCTCCTAGAGCTGCCATGTGTTACCCCCATTTTCTTTTCATTATTTATTTTACTTACATTACTTATTTCATTTATTTATTACTTGTTATTTATTTTAATTTAGTTTTTTTATATTTATTACTATTTTTTATATTAATTATTTTTTGTTTTTCTTACTACCTTGTGGCCATGCCCTACGTGCACCATGTGGCACCACTCACTTGCATCTCTCTATCTTATTTCTCTCTCTATCTCATGCACTCTCTCTCCTCCTTATTCTCTCTCTTATCCTGTTACCCATGAAACTCATGCACATGTATCTCCCTTCTCTCTCTCTCTCTTTTGTCTATCTCTCTCTACATCCCCATTTTTTCTCTTTGATCATGCATATCCCTACTTCTCCCATGCATGTTCGCACTTCCTTTCCCTTGCCCAATTGTGTCTCCTCTTCTCTATCTCTCTCTTTCTCTTCGCAAACATTCTCGTGTTTCTTTCTCGCCTGCCAACTCTTTCTAATTACCCCCCTCTCGTGCTACTTCTCTCTATATTGCAGCATTCTTGCACGTTCTCCACTCTCATACCCCCGCTCCCTGCACTCTTTTCCCATTCATCCCATGACTCCACCCTCTCTTCCTCCTCTATCGGCCATCATCAAGCGCCACCTATAAAAGACATCCCACACCCTCATCACAAACCATTTACCACTTTCCCATGGAAAGGGAGAAAGCTCTAACCACCTTAGGTGACAGCTAAGGAACCCTCGTTAAGCGACAACCTTCTATCTTCTAGCAAGATCAAGTAAGGCTTCAACATTCATCGTTGCAAGCTCCACACGAGGCCTTCTTGAGCTTCGCTTGCTGCGCGTCGAGCAACGATCGGAGAAGCTTCACTCATCCTCCATCAAGCATCGCGACCACCCCCAGATAGACCTTTTCTCCCTTTCTTCTTCCTCCTCCTTCCTTTGCTTCTTACTATATTCTTCCTTCCTCTATGTTTCCTATATTTCTTCTCCTCATCGACCACCTGCACCCACTCGTCTTCCACCATCTTCCTCACTTTGCTCCCCACTCTGATCTCCACTACACCACCATGGCTATAGCATCTCCGAACCACCCCGCAACTGCCTCAACTCCAGCAGCATCACTTTGATGCACCTACCAATGCCACCGTATACCTCTCAACCCTTTCTCCTTATAGGCATTCACCTCAGTTAACATGTCCCTACTACTCTCTAGTAGCTCGTCCCTACCACACCAACGATCGACCTCCCTCCGTGCATGCCACTACATCACCCTGAACATCCCATAACACCTCTCCTCCCTCGCCAGTGAGCCCAAGAGACCACTGTAGGCCAACCATTCATGAGCGCATGTACCTCCTCGCTGCGCAAGTTGCGAGCCTCCCATATACATGCCCTCCTACCTTCGCAGTAGCTATCACCAACCACCTTAGATACACTCCAGCTGCAAGCAACTTCTGCCTTCATCAACTACTACGCCATCGACCTTCACCGCCTCCATCGTTAATGCATACAGGAGATTCCAGCTCTGCCCTCCACGTGTGGTTACCGTCGATCCTGTAGCACCACCCTTGGGTTTTCAGCTCCTATGCAAGACTCAGCCTCACCACCTTCGTCCTCAGGTGGAAAGCATGTACTCCCTCAAGACATCCGCCTCACCCTTATCCTCTTACATGTGTTCCATCTGAGGGAGGGGTAATTGTTGGACATGCGAGCCCACGGCGAGCCATTATGCAATAAATGTTATTGCAATTCCCTGATCAGAAATGAAGAATAACTAATTTGCATAATAGGTCCCTTAGTACAATTAGGGTTATGTACCATGGCTATCTTAATGATCATACAGCTGTTGATTTAATTATTGAATCATAGAGGCTGGTGCTTGGATGAATATCTAAAGAGTTAGATTGAGGACTCATTCAGCACCGTCAAATGATTATTAAGATGTGATCTCCAGCTTGAGTAGGAGATGGCAATCCTTTCTCACATAGACTGATATCTGACCGGCCTCTTGATGCAGGTCCTCTGCATAGGAATAGAGATTTGGAGGTGTCAGATTAGTTAGGTCTAAGAGTTAACTTAACGAGATCGATATAACCAAAGTCCTATATCGTATGTTGTCACGATACAGACACGCATCCTCTGACCGGAGATAGATGTGTTACTATATGTCTGAGTATGTACATTTGGCAGACCTATAGGTTGATGACCTAACCAAGGTCTATACACCGGCGCGCTGGTGTGCATGCAAGGGCATATGAATAATACGATCTCTCAAAGGGATCATATAGGTTCATTACTGAACCGAAAGACATGAGCTCTCTCATGAGATATTGGGAAGAATCAAATTCCGTGCATGGTCGCCTCGCTTTGAAAGCTTGACTGAATTTGTAGGTTTGATATATACTTTTGGAAAGTATATGATCAAGACCTAGGTATGATATATGCTTTTGGAAAGTATATGATTGATACCAACTTTCAATGATCAAATGAGAAACTTACTGATAAAACCCTGAAGTAGACATTATAAATTTAATCTAATACTTCGGGTTTATTCTGAGTCTTCCAGTAAGTAGGATGTATAGGTATTGGGAATACTTGAGGGTGATGTGATCATAAATGAATGCATAACCATGACGCTTCCATTCCTAGGGAGTGATGAAATGGGTCTGGATTTTAGTGACTCCTCTCAGTAGAGAAGTAATCTGATCTTGGTCCAAATGTTGGACATTGATCTGAATGTGATTCAGATGCAATGAGAAGATTAGATTTGCGGTCTTCATTTAATCAAGCATCTATGGGAGGCCCGAGATATGGATTTGAGATATGATCTCAATATCCAAGTCACTATACATTGAACAATACAATCACCCTATCCTTATCTCCAAGTATCTGTGGAGAAAGCGCATTATCCTTGAAAGAGTTCGTGGATAGTTTCATTATTGATATATGTATCCGAACATCGAGAAAATTGATAATTAAATGTGATTTAATTATCATGGATAATATGACTTTGATTCATATTATAAGGAGAGTTATTTGAGATAATTAAATGTGATTTACTAATCAAAGATGTGAATAATGTGAATGTGATTCATATTATTTTGGCACATGAGAATAGAGATCCAAGATGATTAAATATGATTTAATTATCATGGATATGAATAATATGGATAGAACTATCCATATTAATCATATATATTATAAATGTGATTTAAAATATATAAGAGAGAGCTATTTGTGATTTATATTTGTTGAATAATTATTGATGTGAATTGGATTCACATTGGATGACTAATTAAAATATAATTTACATTTTGTTTTAGGATGTGAATGTGATTCACATTTTTTCAATGGCATGATTGCAATATTTCACAAGATAATTATGAGTTATTTTTGTGAAATAATTTACAACAATTGTTGTTGTAAATTCTAGAGATGTCATGAGATAATGTATCTCATGAGATAATGATATCTCATGAGATAATGAGATCTCATGAGATGTTGGTAGCCATCCCCCCTTTTTAGGGGATATGGTTTATCTCGTCATTATCTCTAAGGCTAATTAATTTATTTAATTTTAATTTAAATATATTTATTTATCGATATATATTAAATTAAATTAAATTAATTGTTGTTGTGTTTTTACAACAAGATCATAACCATTGAAAGAGACACAAATCAATCTCAACCATTTATTGTGTGTTGTCCATGGATTGTGATCCATGGACTCCCAAAACTCTATATAAGAAGAGGCATCCATTGCTCTTCAAGATACATGATTAAAAAATGAATGCTCTCTCTCTCTCTCACTCTCTCTCTCTTTTCTCTACACGCCAATCCTCTCTCTCTCTCTTATAATGGTCGTCCACCATGGAGCCATTGTGAGAGTCGTCATCGACGCAGCATTGTCATTATGTTGCCGGATTATCTACTCGAGGATATCCATCTCCTTCAGTGCGTCTCGCTCGTGAAGAAGATGTTGTATCTCATGTGAAGAGATCAGGATATCCGCCGCTTTAATCATCAACATGAATTGAGAGGAGCACACGATTCATCCCCGCGCTCGCAAGTGTCTCCTCCGTCGGATCGGACTTGAGACAGGAGGTCTCTTGGTTTCGAGACTTGATCGCAACCACACTTCAAGAGGTAATACTATTACTTGTTTGTGCTTTAGATGAAATGATCCGAGAAGTATTCTTGGATCATGTGGTTTCATCACATGGAATTTTTAATTTCCATTGCATCGAGCAACTAGTGCAACTAGTCGCTCCCGATCGCATACGATGCGATCATCACGCTTCTGTGATGCGCTTGAGGATTTTTCTCGTATCCTTCAGTAATTTTCAAGGACAACCCCCTCCTCCATCGCATTCACCAGCATATCCTTACCCCCCAGGAGGCATGTGGGGCATACGTGCCATCTTGGAATTTTTGCATAAAGACCTGCATATGTCTAGATAATTAAAGAAGCGTTTCTTAACTCCATTTTTTACTTTTATTTTGTGTATTGCATTCTTACCCTTGTGTTTGAACATTCATTTGAACTATCATTTACATATATTTTTATTCCAAAAATAACATATCGTAGATCAACTCGATTTTTATCTATTGAGGATTTATTTACATTTTTGTGATCAGTAGAGTATTTATTAAAATTAATTTGGCAAAACTTGCAAACTTTACAATTTATGCTGTAAAATTGATATTTTATCATTCTTGGATCTAAGAAATTACGGAAGTTCACATTAGGTAGATTATTTAACATTATGTCCAAATTTCATCTTATTTGTACACATATAGAGGTCAAAATAAATGAAATAGAGATTCTATTAGTTGATCTATAATTAATTACTTACGTAGTATTTTTAGGAATTAAAAAATATTATGGATATTTCTCACATAGAGCTATCTAGGATAAATTAATTCGTAAAAATATTGATATTTAGTATTTATTGAAATTAATCACCTGATCTGCATTATTTAATTCATAATTAATTCATTTTGCATTCAAAAATTCCAAAAACATTATAGTAGACTAATTTTATCATATTTTACATTCTAGACATGGTTGAGGATTTTTGGACTTAATTTGACCATAAATTGTATTTTAACCGCCAAACTTCGTCAAAACTATATTTCACTCATTTATTACATTTAAAGATATAAAAAATGTCTCTGAAAAACTAACTTCTAGATCGACTATAAATCAACCTAAGGAGACAATGTCTTCCCTGAGTTCAATGGGCTTGCCGAAGTTAAAAAAATTAGTCGCTAGCTTTAATTGGACAAATAATTAAATTTCTAATTTTTTGATTAATTCGAATTTGCCCAACTGCAACAAACGAAACCAAAGTTACTTTCGCACGATTAACATAGGGCATTCTAAGTGATCTTCAAGATGGAAACAATGATTGGTCAAATGCTTGCACGTAATATATGTATTGGACATGAGGTTGTCCTACAATTAGCTAAGGGTGTTGCGGAGATGACGATTCCTTCATCTCAACACTAGTGGTGGCGTTCGAGATCATAGATTGTATGCCACTGATGGTGCTCACAAGTAGCTCTAGTTTCTTTGTAATCTGATCCTACTTGTCCAAGTGTTGGGTCCTCTGTTCGATCATAGATAACTTCTCCAAGACTTGTGATCGTTTTTCAATTATATCAACTTTGGACAGATGGCTCACAATAATGCTAAGGTTGGAAATTTCATCCTTGTCCTGCTCACTAGATGCCACCATATTGGCTGACTTCTTGTGGACTTGCAGTTGTAACTGATAGGCTTGGGATGAGAATAGAGCATCCTCTCCTTTGGTCATCTCTTCGAAAATCTGCCAAACAACATCTTCATCCTTGTTAAAATGTGAGCCACCACATGCATAGTATACTAGCCTCTAGCTTTCATGAATGAGTCCCCCAAAGAAGTGATAGACTAGGCTAGTTCGAGGGATGTCATGATGGGGGTCGTTTCTCTTGTAAATAACGGAATCTATCCCGATCTTCATGTATAGATTCATGAGGCCTCTGGGAGAAATTGTTGATCCATGCTCGCATTTGATTTAGACGACCCAATGGATAGTGTTTTTGGAGGAATATAGACTTTAATTCCTTCCAGGTCGTCACGACCTTCCCCAAATGGTCGATCCAGTAGAGAGCCTTGTCCTGAAGGATGGAGAGGAATGTGGTCATCTTGACTACCTTGACCAGGATGTTCGGGTAGAGAGTGGTGCGACATATGCGAGAGAACTACTAAAGATGGATGTAGGTCTCTTCATTTGCGTTTTCATGGAACGAGGGAAAAAAATCAAGAAACTATGCCTTGAGCTCGAAATGTCAACGGGCTACAGGGATCTATATACTCTTTGTCATCTGACCAGCGGCAGGGTTGTATGTTTTTTGAGAGTAGGATTGGGCATCTCTCCCCCGGCTCATTTGTGTTCAATCCAAGGGATCTATCTTCTAGTTCATATTCTCCTCCTCCTCCTCCTCCTTTGTTCTCTGTCTCTCTCTCTCTCCCTCCTTAGACCATTCAACATATCTTAGAAAGTGACCTAGGATAAGGCCTGATCTATTAGCTATTGTTGGATGACCTGGATGGAAGCGAGCAGTTGCGCATTCATTGTATTCTGATTGAGTTCTCCCTAATTCAACTTTTTGGTCCCTTTACCATGCCTTGAGGAGCCATCTTCGAATCAGACTCATAGGATGTGATCTACATGAGATCGAGTATTGCTTTTGCACAAAAATATGCATCCCATTCAGACTAATCATTGGCACTAGATGGAATGTATGATATGAAACTAGGGTCATATCTAGATGTATGTGAATGGAGCATTTTGATATTGACTGAAATTGATTTCCATCCATAAAAGGTGAAAGGAGGGATAAGAGTGATCCCGATTTATTAGCATAGAGGAAGAAGTCGAGGAGTCTGGAGATCGATTCATAATATTCAAACAGGATTATCGAGAATTGCCTTGACTTATTAAAAGTATAGAATTGATGGAATCAATGTGAGTGTTGGCGGCGTCCTGACTAATCCATCCATGAGACGATATCTTGGAGAGAAGCAGAGTAGATGAGTAATGGATCATAGTGACGAATATAGACGAAGTGGGGCAAGAGGAAGGCTCATAATGAGTGGGGTAAGAAATAAAAACAGATGAAAAGAAAAATGGCGAAAATGTATGGGTCTGGATCTTGACCTAAATCAAATTCAAACAAACACAAGACAAATGTGGATTAACCTACCGAACCCAATGTGAATCCGTGAGAGTTTGTCTATTTTTATCTTTCCAATTTTATTGTTATTTCAAGCAATATTTTAACATGTCCTTAGAGGGCTAACCCTATAAGAGAGTGAGTATTGTTAGAAAAGGATCCCATACTTTCCTATTCCTTTGTAACCCTTGATATGCACTCTTTGAGGTCCTTGATCTCATGCCTGAGGGCCTACTCATCCAAGTAATAAGAGAGGAAGACAATAGGTGAAACTAATACTACCCCCAAAAGTGAGGTACTCGAACATAGTGCGATGAGATAGACACACCTGTGAGGGCATGGCCTAAGCTCAATACTTCAGACCAGGTTGAATTATCCACAAAAGGCATGAACACTGTCATCGACAAGACGCTACTTGCCTATGTACGATATAAGCACGAAAAATATGCCTTCCAAGTGATAATCAAGGCAACCACAGATCGAGATTTGGGGTCTAATCCATATGGGTCACGCCTCACTTGGACTAGAATGTAATTGATTATGCCTAACTATTTTTTTGTATTTTCTTTTTGAATCCTAAGTGATACAAAACTGGGAGAGGAGTTGAAAAAGCCATGCAAGTTGACATTAAGGTGGAAATGTCACCATAGTATCTAATAATGAATGCAAAGTTAAGAACACTTACAATGCTTCTCAACTCTCTCCAAATATGATGTAAGATATGAATTTAAATTTATACTACATGCGATGGAAGCTGGTGAAATCACCCTAAGCATGAGCTACTATTATCGTGAAGAATCGAATGCTAAATACCTAAAAAAGACACCCAAATGTCATGTCGTGGATACTCTTTGGTCTGCCACAACAGATCCGGCTAATGTTCTATAGAGCCTCTCATGGTGCTCAGTTTCAATTCCAAGTATTCAACCATTTAACTTGAGATAAGTCCAAACATAGTTCTATAGGAGCATGCATATATTAATTTGTTTGGACCTAATTTACTCGAACAAACAATTCCTAAGAATCTAAGGGCTCAATCACAAAAAACAAATAAAAAGAAGGTAGAAAACTCAAAACATGATAAACAAATAAAAAGAAATGCGAGAAAATGTAATAAAAGTCAACGAGGCCCCTAGGTGAAAAATCACCCAGGTAATGGAGCCTAGAGTATGGGTCAATGTCCAAAAGTGTCAAAGTTCATGTCTTATTACAATTAGTAATGGAAAATAAAAATAGAACACTCTCTCACAAAATGAAAGAAGAAACTAAGCTAAAATCTACGCTCTTCTCCTCTTTATTGCTCTCTCTCCAATTAACCTATAGAGAAAAGGTTGATATCCTCGCTACTCAGGTGCACTGGTTTCTTAAAAAGTCACCTTCACCACACGATCCCTCTCAAGAAGTTAGACAAAGAGATATGTCAGAAGAGCTAAAATAATTAATTATAAAAGATAATTGATATATAATTATACAAATAAACATGTACAATAAACATATGCAAAGTATCTCTCCTCGACAATGATGCCATTTGATTAATCGCATGCTATCGATAGGTAGTCGTACGCACTCACAAACGAGTACATAATTGTCGGAGTGACCGTTCACGAGAGATGAATAAATCAACAATTAACCCACAAATGAGATATATCAATCAATAAGAAGCAAGCTAAAATATATTGTAATATAGATAAAAATGTGTGTAATGTACCAGTATTTTAGGTGTCGACCCACCGAGAGCGTCCAAGATAGGGAAGCAATTATTGTCTATAAAGAATAAACAACTATTTTGTGTTTTTTGGGTTTTAATTTTTTTGTGAGTTTTAAATTATTTAATTTTCATAGTTGTTTAATAATATAATTTTTAAAATTTTTATTTTCTTTTTATATTTTTATGATTTTTAATTTCCTTTTCTTTTTAATATGTAATAGGTACAAATATGTATGGATATATCTAATAATAGATATAATATAGGTAATACATATAATATATAAAATAAATGTATAAGAACTCCGTAAATATAATTAGGAATAGTCCTCTTTAACTTTTAAAGGTATTGATATTATTTATAAGTCATTATAAAATAATTATTATAATAATAAGTATATAGTTGTATATATGTATGTATATAGTCTATATAGACTTTTCTATTTATAAATATAGATAACAATATTCAAAATTTTACAAATAAATTGTTTTTATCTTTATATATATTTTTTCTCTTTTTTATTGATTTTTTGGTGATTTTTATGAATTTTTAGGTATTTTTAAAGTTCAAAATATACCAAATGGGAGTTAATAAATATGTTGAATGTTTTAAGATCTCAAAATTAGGTAAATAATCCAAAATTTTTAAAAATATTTTTAATATTTAATAACAAAAATATATAAAATTATTGAACATACAACTATTTTATATATTTTTTTACAATTTTTTCTTTTTTTAGGGTATGAGGATTTTTAAATTTTTAAGGTTTTCTTTTGATAATTATCTGTGATTGTTGTATGTGTCTCTATTATAGTAATATATGATATTTAGTTTTGGGGGGAATTTTAAATGTGTTTTTCTATTTTTAATATTTTTATCTCTAAATATGGAATAAATAAAGCCCAAATTAATTATAATAAATGGAAAATATAATGAAATTCAAATAAAATATGGGCATGTTAGAACATCATTCGAAGTACTTCTAGTAATTTTTGCACAATTTATATAGCAAGGGAGCTATTTAATCCAAAATAAAATGCACAAAATAATTTATAAAATCCTAGAAAGGATATAAATCAATACAATTAAACATCAAGGGGTTACATGCAATATACCCCAATGTTTTGAACTTAATATACAAATTTTAGAACTAAAAATAAATAACCAAACTCTGAAAGGTCTGGTTGCAAAATGGCTAAATCACGTGGGGCGCCACGTAAGCTGATCTGGCATAGGACCGATGTGTAATATTCGACAAGTGTGGGTGCCCAAATGCCACTTTTACACAAACTTTGTAATGGAAATAGATATTTATAGGACTAAATAATAAAAATACAAAAAGATATGGGTTACTTAATAAATTACTCCTAATATGTGTGTTATCGGATGGCAAAGAAGCATCCATGTGGCTAATCTTGTGGCGCTAGAAGGACGATGCTTCCCTTTAAATCGAGGACCCAGATTAGATATGGGCCCCAAGCTTGTTTTGACGATGGAGAGAAGGAATGGAAGAATAGATGAAGAACTCGCCACCGATGAGTTTGAGTCGTCGATTCCTCTCGCTTCCGGCCTCCTCCTTCTTTGAAGATCTCATCTCCTTCCTAGGGTTCTTGCGCATCTTGAGATGCCTCCACGATGTTCGAGGCTCACTACAATAGCCTTGGGATGAAATGTCTGGAAGCTCTGCTCTTGCATTGAAGAGGGAGCTCCATGTATCATTTTGATAACAGACTTACACCAAAGTCAGAGGGGCTCGAGATGAAGGTTCCTGACACTAGAATGATGCTAGGATCGCAAAGGGGAAGCGAATCAAGGTAACTCTAGTGAAGAAGGCAAAGGGAGCTATGATTCCCACATGATACTTTCGGGATCAAGAGGCAAATAGGGGCTTTGTTGGAGAAATGCAAGGGAAAAAGATGAAGGTGATTGAGGATCGGAACGAGGGAGGAGCATAGTGAATTTGGTGTAGGGTCTAAAGGCTCTAGCGATTTTGAATTTCCAAATTATGCCAAGGAAATGATTAAATGATGAAATTAAAACTACTACTAGATTGCTGGAACTACAAGCAAGTAAAAGAAACTAGCCTAACAGCTCGACAGTCCCTAGAGCTCGAAGCTGGTGAAGCACACCGGAGGTGGAGTACGGTGAACTTGGATCTTTACCTCTGCAACTTTCTTCACACCAAGGAGGTCTGAAGTCTGACATGATATCACCAGGAACTCAACGGTGGAGCCCAATTGGGGTTACCGTGGCTAAAGGGAGATCAATAAGAAAAAGGTAGTCAAAGAAGGTTAATTATAGGGGCGGTCTCCAGCCAAAAAGGAGAGGTGATGGCAAGTAGATTAAGGGTGGTTGGTGAGGATTCTGTAGTGGGTGAGGGTCAAGGATGATTGGGGAGTATGGTGGTGGTGGTCTCAAGGAGGGAGGGAGATGAAGGTGACATGAGAAAGGGGCGGAAAAGGGGTGCATCACGAGGTGTGACAGAAGGTGGGTGGAGTGACGTACAGTTGACCTGGGGTCAACGAATGTCACATACTTGTTGGTCCACGTGGACAACAGAAAATTAGAATAAATAGTCCTTAATAAATTAATTATAAATAGAAAATGTATTTATTATTTTTATGCCAAAACATAAAAAATACTTGTAATTTATTTTTGATTTTTTATTTTATGAGTTCATTTGTAACATGTTAATATTTACATGTATATATAAAAAAATTCATGTATTATATATAATTTCTAATTTTTATTATATATTTTATTATTGCATACATGAATTTTAAATATTTATAATTTATTTAGATTTATTTATTTATTTTAATTATATTTTTCAGAGTTTCTTTATGTACTCAATTAATTACATACATAAATTATATATGTACACTATAGTATACTTTACGTATATATTGAAGTGTACGATTTATTGTTAATTTATTTTAATATTTTATTTTATTTGAATTATTTTCATGTGTTTTAAATAATATTTACAAATTTATAAAAAAATGAGAAAGTGAAAAATATAAGGAAATAATATATTGAATATTATATATAGGTATATTGCACAATGGGGGACCAAAGCCTAACTTTTGCATCTTAACTCTAAATTAAATGAAAAACTAATTTCATTAAATGGATAATTTTATTTTATGATTATTAAAAATGAGTTTGGTGAATTTTGAGTCTGTGTGGAGAATATACAGGTCTACAAAGTTTTCTTTACCACTTTTTATTTTGTGTGTTTCAGGCACACTGTGCATTATTTTTTATTGAAATAAATTTTGTATTTTTTCTTTGTATTTTTATGTAAAATTTTCATGTTCAAATTTTATGTATTTGAGTGTAAAAATAGGAAAATAAAATAGGTCCCAAAATATAATTATTGTCCTATAAAATTAGGGTTTTTATGTTGTGTTTTCTATACAATTGGTCGTCCTATCTCTCCCTACATTATTCCTTGTCGACCAAGTCGTCAGGATGATTGGGTCTTGAGGGCAAGGGTTACTCAGTGTCTTTGACACCTCCTTATTTTTCTTTTTTTTCTTTATTCTTTTATTTTGGCATAAATACAGTATTTTGCACAGTCTTATATCCAATATTAATTGTGAATTGTTGAGTGTTTATTTTCACTAATTAATGATATATACATTCATTTAGCTATGGATTTAAGGACAAAATGAAAGAATAAAGGTGATGAAATGTATATTCATCACTTGGGTCGGGAGTTTTACCCAGTTGGGATTCCACGATAATGCCTCTATGTACTATGATTTATTATCTTGTTTGCATGCTCCTTACTCTTTAAATTTTGCAAATTATTTTAAACTGCCAAAATCTTGGATACTACTATTCCTTGGCCCTCTAATAGTCTTGTGATCCCTAAGATTCTCACATAGTTCCGAAGAAAATGGACCTCTGGACCCCTTCCATCAAGTACTACCCATGCTTCAGGTGCAAAGCATATAATCTTTCCAAGCAATCAGGATCCCCATTGTGCTTCCAATCGCATCAGTTGCATGGAAATTTGAAAAAGTTGACATACCAGGTGAACTTCATTTCTACTCCAATCAGCATCTCAATTTTGTTCCATGAACAAAACAACAAGCACATTCCATCAACTAATTAAAGAACTCATTGAATGCCTTTAATTTAATTCAATGAGCCCCCCAACATTCTATGAAATAATTTTCATAGATAAACATTAATTTTCCCTAGTTGTTTAAACCACAACAATTGTAGTGGCCACAATCCCCCCGAACTCTACATTCTTTCCAAAAGGATGCATGGTAGAATGGACTACCTCAACCTTGTATCTCTCATATTCAAAGAAGTATAATATAGGTACAATATCCACAAAAGATGTTGTATGTATCCACCTCTCATAGAAAGTCCTTGTTTCGGCCTCTAAACCATTTTGTCCCTTTTATTTCCTTTGTTTATACATATTGGATCTCTCAAAGGGATGATCCCCGATCTCTGAGCCCTCACCAACACATTCACATTCAAAGGAAGTTTTATCTTGCCAATATTTCTTGTGGTTGGCAGGTCATCCCCAAATATATAGTAGCCCCGAATCTTGTTTATAGTTTGGACTTGTAGGTGAAATAGTCATTCCCTAACCAATATGCCTTTCAAATCCGGCAACATTGGATCAAGGTAAACATTAGAAACAACCATCTCCTTTTCATGGTCACCATCTAAAAATAACCCAGTCAGGTACCGTAATTGCTTCAACTCCTCGTTACGAGTTCTTAATTCATAGGGTAGACTGGATGCTTTAAACAAGCAAGCTTTTTCTAGAGTGGCTTCTACCAAAATGGGACAAGAGACATAAAGATTCGTGTCTCCATCTGGGAACACCCCTTAACCCTAACATCAAATTATTCAAAGTGTTTCTATTTTCAATACCCCATCTTTGTTCTTGCAATGATTGGATTTAAAATTCTTGAAATGGTTATGCTGGAGTATATGCGTCACCTGTGTAGATGGGTAATTGGATTCCTCAAGGTCCAATTACAACATCCGATTGTTTAATCCCACATCTCCTATTCATGGGATGTTGAGACTCGGTAAGAGATATATAAGAAGCCCCACACCACGTGTATCAGAAGAGAAAAGTGAATGAAAACATCACCCCTTTGAGGTGTTCTCCAATGGTTTTATACCGCTCCTCACGGAGTAGGGTTCCACCTGAAATCCCATCGTTCTTATCATGTTCTTATTTTTTATCTCTAATTAGACTTGTACATTCTTAATTTTCTAACATAGTATCAGAGCCTATGTTAGTTTTCTAATTTCGTATCAGATCCTGTTCGATTCTCGAGAACATAGTTTACATTATATTTGAGATTATATTTATAGAAAATATTCAGTTCATGCTTGCTCTTGAAGATTATTTATTCATATTTTGGGGAAGACTGATTCATGTACATATATTGTTCGATTCAAGTTTACCTATTCTAGAATTTCTAGGTTTTCAACAATCCCAGAAAAGCATAAACTTCATATTTAGAGAGATATAAACTTGAATTCTTTATGGCATTGATGCTCAACATGCTCCTACGCAACAACTACGATCTAGGCGACGCGATTCCTTCTCAATAGTTGGTTGTCGCCAAGTTCAATTCCATGATGGAACCAATCCACATGTTGATGGCGATTGAAGCAATATCATATGTCTCATGAGTTGCTCATGTTGGAAAAGGCTAATCAAGAAGAAGGGCTTAAGCATCTTCCGAAATTGAATATCATCAAGGAGGAAACTGATTTCTCAACATTCTAATCTCCATGTGGGGCAAGCATATCATGCGATGTACCATAATCCAGATGAGCAGCCCCATACACGCACGAAGACAGTCCTAGCCCCTAGGCAGTGCTATCTCCATTGCACATCTCCATCTCCAGGTAGATACCTCCAAGCCATCTCTAGCCCCATCGAAGATCCTCCACCAAGGCTCTCTTCAACCACACATTAGCACTAGTGGTAATCCATCCCTCTACCAAAGGGGTCCCGACTACTCTGATCCTCAACAGAGATGGTGGTGGTGCACCACTAGTTGCTTCTTGCATCACTCCCTTTCAGGCCTTCGCAAGCGCTCAAGATGCATCCCTTCAGCCTCCATCTCCTTCACGCAAGGGCCTGATGCTATTACCAATGCACTCACGAAGGTGAAGCTTCATTAGCAGTAGATTTCTTTGATATCTCTCTATTGCTTTAAGCAGAGGCTCATGCGAAAGCACCTCCAAGCGACAACCTCCTCTCCTCTTGGTTCTCATGCAGGAGGCACCGAATAACTCATGGGGTTCTTCATCTTCCTCCTTTGACAACAAATCCCTAGGCGATGGTGAAACCCAAGTGCCTTGAAGCACTCGTCCTAGCAGCACTCCCTTCAAGTCGACCTCTCATCTTGCCTCCTCCTTCACGATGATTCCAAGGCGGTAGCACAGATGGCTTCCCAAATGGGAACCATAGTATCACATGAAAAGAAAGGGGTACGATGGCCATTTAATAAAAAGGGAAGGGGCACGTGTTATAAAAAAGGCAACTCATTTAGGGGCTCCTACATTTTTTGCCTTTAGCCCAATAGTGGGTTATTGTTTTATTGAAAAAAGGGGAAAATAGAAGGAAAAGGAAATAATAGCCGTCAAAAAGGAAGTAATGACTCATAAAAAATGAAAGGACAAAATAAATATTATGACAACATATTGATTTTTGTTTTCCCCCTATTTTCTTGTCTTTTCCCAACTTTATCGATGTCATTGGTTTCCAACAAGCATGGGAGAAAGTGGGAGTATAATGTAGAGTTATACAGGTCTAACTCTAGATTCTCTAGTTCAGACTACATGCTAGTTTTCTGAATCCATAGTTTAGTTTCAGAATTGATATTTAGATTGGTTTCGAGTCTTTTGATGCACATATGTATGAGTTCATCATTTGTGTGGTACTCATATTTGTTTTGGGTCTTGGAGTTTTTATGTAATCCATAGGAACTCCATAGTAGAGATCACATTCTCTATGCCATTGTAGGATAAAGTTTTCATGTGATTTCATAGGGACTCCAGGGTAGAGATACCATTATCTAAGCCAGTGTGGGAGAGACCCGGTACTATAACGAGGAGACTTTCATAGTCCAATATCTAGTAATCGTGGACTCCGAAGAGGATGTTTCCATGGATTTTTTAGTTCCTCCCTTTAGAGATGGAGTAGCTATCCACATGTTTCATAATCTTCTATATGTGATAGACTAGAGTACTCTAACGAGGAGACTCATTCAGTTTCAGTGACTTTGATAGGTGTAGTACAGAGCACATGTTCTCCGATGAGGAGACCCAGTTTGACTCACACTCCATCAGGTTTGTTCCTTCTCACATGCATAGCATGAGAAGCAATGTCCTTGACAACAACCGACAATTGTGTATGCATTGAATTGATATTGTCCATAGTATCTTGTATTGTGAGTTTGAGTGATTTCTTTCTATGTGTCCAAGTCGAGAGTTGCATGCTTCAACTTGAGGGGGATTGTTGGAGTATATGTTTCGCCTGTGTAGATGGGTAATTGGATCTCTCTATGGTCCAATTACCATGTGGAATAATTTATTCCCACATAAACTATTCGTGGAATGTGGAGACTCAATGGGGGCTATATAAGAAGCCCTACACCACCTGTATCATATGAGAAAAGTTGATGAGTCCATCAGCCCTTTGAGGCATTCTCCTGTGGTTTCATCCCGCTCCTCACGGAGTAGGGTTCCACATAAAATCCCAATGTTCTTATCATGTTCATATTCTTTATCTCTGATTATGCTTCTGCATTCTTAATTTTCTAACATAGTATCGGATCCTATGTTAGTTTTATAACAGTTTGCCACAGAATATAATCATTCCTCCCAATTCATACCCAACAATAAACACCACCACTGATAACACAATTGCTAGTACATCCCTATAGTGCTTAGACCATCCCTTCATTTGCATCTTCCAAGAAACCATCACGTTGTGATTCACCAAATCGTCATCATCAGCATCCATAACACATATTGGTGATGGTGGTAGTGACACCTCTTTAGCATGCAAGCATAAAGTCACACGACTGACCTGTAGCCAACAAAACTTTACATTGGTGGAGTATTGTCCTCCTTGCATGACCATGAGGACATAGTTTACATCAGACCTTAACAGAGTACCTTCTAAAAATATTCCCAAGACCTCAACTAATTCTTAGGGCAATCTTCAAAGAGATGACATTTTTAGAGAGGATGTGGACTTACTGAGCCAAATAATAGTATGTTTCTACTTCAACACATCAATGTACATGGATCTTGTTCACCTCAATCTAACAGGATCGTTGCAAATTGGCTGCTTTGTAGCACACACTTCTTCGAGTAGGGGAGCCCTCTTTAATAAATAGTACGATTATCTACAGTGATCACATCTCCCATAATGAACTTCCCTATCATTCAACGACATCGACCTTGAAGAGAGAGAGATCGACAACACCTTACGTGAATAAACCAATGATCAGATCAATATATGATATTGAGCATTCCTTTGCACCATGCCTTGTACTGAAGGAACCTCTCTTCATGACCACTACATATGATAGATCCCTCTTCCTTTTCATAGCACCCCACCATATTAAGAAGAGTTGCTACAACACCCTTTTCTCTGGCCTTCCTCTACCACGATTCATCACATAAGGGTCTCGATGATGGCATGCGGAAATAAAGAATCGTTCTAGAGCATCACACCATACGATGCCCATGGCAACATTGGAGTTCTGATTTCCAATTACCCTTCTTCCATCCTTCTTCAAGATCTTTCTCCTTGGACTGGTGGCCCTTCTCCAACCCCAACCCTTCTACCAAAATTTCTCTTGCATCATATACGAGTATCAAATCCCTCTTACATGGATGCTCCCACTCTTCATTCCTCAAGCATCTTAGCTCCTCCCCCAAACACCGCTTCCTCTTGGTCAATTTATAATAGTAAATAAATAGAAATGGGTCAAGGATATTGCTATGTATAAACATTGGGTTTATGTTTACTTTCGATTTCTCATGTATTTTTATATTTTTTGCTTATTATTATATTTTTGAATTTTTTATTCACAAAGCGGAAAATAAGTTAATCCATAATGATTTAGTAAAAAATGGAAATGACTTTTTTTAGGTTTATATGTGGTATATACCGATGCTTTGAGCTGTGTTATGTACAATGTATTATTTTTTGGGAGTTCTTACTTGCTCTCGAATTAAGGATGATAAATACTATGTATTCCCTTTTCTTTACCTAGTCTCTACATATATGCTTATATACATATTAACTTTGTTCTTCTCTTAGAATTTCTTATTTTCTTTTTTTAATGTTTTTTAGAGCCTTAATAACATATTTTTATTTAATCGCGTCTATGTAGAAAAAACAGAATCAACATGTATTTTCTAATATTTGTTGAGGATTTTAGCATAACGTGCAACAAAAAAGTGAATAATTCCCATATTCATTAGTTGATTACCCATCTAACCTAATAAATATTTATACCCGTACATGGTGGCCTTTGGAGTCGATTCTCCCCCAAAAAAGTCTATTTATGAAACCTTTTTTTATTCATATTAGGATCTACCCAATTAGTGGGGGGTGGGGGATGGGGGGTCTGCTTGTAAGGAAATGTTATTTACATTCTCAAACAGTTATATCTATTATATATCTTATGCAGTTCTGCATCCATCAAAAGGGAGATCCATCATCTCCACCGAGGACACATTCTTAGATGAGTGTGAGCCTCGTTTATCTCGTGTCATGATTGTTTGTGCATGTTTATCTTGGTGATTGATATGCATTATATTTCTACTACCCATACATCAATTATTTAAATCATACAAATTCTAATGTCTACATGAGCACTTTACATTAGTGCATTTATTATAAATTAATCAAGTTGTTTGTTCTGTATCAACAAAAAATATCTAAATTGAGTTATAGTATATACATTCAAAACTTACTTAACATACCAATGTCTCGTATAGCATCTCATCAGATGCCTCATCAACTTGCATCACATCAACATGTACTTTGAGAATTCTTTTTCTTAATTTTTTTATTTAAAGGTGGATATCCTCTCATTTGCAACACACTTTGACGATAGTGTAGTGTTGATATGTGGTAGTGTGCAGTGATGCGATTGTGTGAAAGAGTTGGTGCGGTGATAATGGTGGTGTGTGACGAGCGTGAATCGATGGCATGGTAAGGTGGTTGTTTAAGTGATTGGTGAGAGGCATCTAACGTTCGGTCTAGGAGGAGCTTGCAGAGTCTGACTGGTTAGATCTGATAATCACTATATTCTCTTAGCAATCACAAAATCAATCAATCATATAAGACGACAATCAAACACAATATAGAATAAACAGTGAATACCTTACAGATGATGTACATTGACAAGTAAGATCAATGAGGATCAAACGGCTACTGAAGCGGGATATGTGGCGTGCCTTGGGAACGTTAGATCGAGATGATCCAACGGAAGCTGGAGCTGCTGGCATATGTGACATGGACGAATGAGGATCGTCCGATCAAGACGATTGGATGGTGGTTGTACGTCGTGCTCCTTCTCGCTGCCGCCTCCTACGCCAGATGTGGTTGTGCTCCGACGAAGCCTTCGCAGCTCTGCCGCCTTGGTTCTTGCTCGATGCTGATCTCCTGTGGCTCCTACATAGTTGGGGACGATCGTGGGAACTTCGCAGAGCGATCAGAACGTCTGGAGAGGCGAAGGTGTTCTGCAGACCGGAGGCGACAAAGCTCGAAGAAGCTCCGGCGGCATTTTCGACCAATGAAGAAGATGGTACCTGCAAGGTCAGTGGTAGCCAAAATTCGAGGTGCAAGTGCTCGTGTGGGTGCAGTGGGTGACTAAGGCCTTAAGGCGAAGTGAGTGAACGCCGGCGGGCTCCTCCACCGTTAGGGGTGGAGCAACAATCGGAAATGGTTCGATGGGTAGTGGGGGAGAACGGAGTGAAGCTCGAAGATGGGAGCTCCAAGGCCGAGCTCAATCGATGGTTGGCGGGGGAAGATGTTGAGCGGAGAAGTCGGAAAAAATAAGAGAAAATCGGAGGGAGAGAAGATGAAGATCGGAGAAGAAGACAGAGGACGCTATTTGGGAATGGAGGCTCGAGGTGGAGTCTCTGGTAGTCGCTCGAGGGTCGGTAGAAGCCTGAGCTATAGCAGCTCGTCGTGACAATGATGGCACGATGGAGCTAGTCGTGGATCTCATCGGAGATAGACCGTTGTCGTCGCTCAATTTGACGCCTGATCTCTGTCACAGATAGGTGTAGAAAAGATCTAGGGTACCTCGTGCAAGGGCGGATGTGGTTGACGGTCGCTGGAGGCGGGGTATTTATAGGAAGGAGGTGAGGGTACATGTGACGGGGCAACGAGGTTCGTGGAGGTCGTGGAGCGACGTGAGAGAGGTTCATGGAGATTGTGGTGGTCGGCGAGGATGAGGGTGTAATGGGCTATAAGGTGGAGGTGATAGAGGGCAGAGAGGATGGCTGGAGGGGGCCAAAAATAGAAAGGGGGTGGAGCCGTTGTGAGGTGGGCGACGTGGGTGCAGCTCCTGCGGGATGTAGACGATGACCTCTAGACCGTTGGATCGATTGATCCAACAGCCAGGAGAGGGGCGTAAGGGGAGGGCCTGGATTAGATCGAAGTGGTGTGATCAGAGGGCTACGGAAGCTCCACGTGGCGTCATGGGAATGCGGTGCTAAGGGACAGTAGGGATTAGATTAGGCAATGGATCGAAGGGTTGTGATTGATCATGAGTGAGCGGGTGGGATCAAATCATCAGGATGAAGATCCAGTGGCCATGTGTGTGCCATGTGGAGGTCTATATTTGAGGCGGGCATGAACGACAGAGATAGGATCTGGAGGATCTGATCGAGGGGCCCAGATTTAGCGTGATATGAGTGGCTAGGATGAAGGCGATCTAGCGGCTCCTGATGGACCACATGTCGCAAGGAAGTGAGGGCACTGGTGAGCGGCCCAGATTTAATCTGGGCCTCGATTCAAGGGTGGAGATAATCTAGAGGCATGGATGGCCCAGATCTAGAGAGAAGAGAGGGGATCAGACGACGGAGAAGGAGGGGCGCATGGCGCTTCACAAGCGGTCCGCGTGGCGCAACCAGAGGGCACCACATGGCCTGATCTGAATAGAAGAAAGAAATTGTAGAATAAGAGAGGGAAGATGTCCGAATTTGAGAAAACACAAAACATAAAAGTTGTAGATCTCGATGAGATCTACAACTTTCATGTTGACCAAAAGTGGAGATGAGGTCAAATAGGATATAAAAATACAAGGTTACAAGTATACATACATATTCTATACAATGGGGTCCCAAAACCCAAGTTTTGCATACGAGCTCCGATTTAAATGAAAATGGTCTCATTTTGAAGGTCTCTGAATATGTATTATTCCAAAAGTGAGTAGACCTAGATCAGAGGTTTATGAGATAGATATGTGCATTCTAAGGTCTAAGGTCTCCAAGTGGGTTTGAGATTTTATTGGGTAATTTTACAAGTTAGGAATTTTTGACATTTTTCTTATATTATTAGTTAGTAGTATCTACAATATAGAGTTGGTTTGGAGTGGGTATAAAATACAGATAAATAGGTGAATAATTACAAGTGAGTTGAGCTTTTTATTTAATGCAAATATGAATGCTAAAATGCAGATATTACTTATGCATGCATGAATGCTAATTATGCAATATAAGTAGAAATATACATCTAATTACTCGGGAACAAGGCTCTATTTTCAACTTTTAGAGTGTTGAATCACATATTCATCACCCATCATTCAGCACGCCTCAGGTATGTATTAAGCACATTGTTTCTACTGATGGCACTGCTGAGTTGTCTGTATAGAAGGATTCCATACAGGATGAGCAGGTGCCCTCTCAAGAGGGGAACTCACAGGTTACAGACTTGGCAGATGATCTTGATGTACCGATTGCTTTGCGAAAGCCGAAGCAACAGTGTGCTACTTATCCTCTTGCAGCCCAGGTTTCCTTGAGTATGTTGTCAGAGGATTTCAAGAGGTTTACCTTAGCACTATCTACTATGGAGATACCATGGGCATATCAGGAGGCTCTAAAGGACAGTCAGTGGAGGTTAGCCATTGAGAAGGAGATGGCTGCACTACATTCATGTGGTACATGGAGTCTTGTTTCTGCTCCAGTTGATGCATCAATTGGGGAATGCAAATGGGTGTTCATTGGGAAACACCATGCGGATGGTAGCGTAGATCGCTATAAGGCAAGACTTGTGGCACGTGGGTTCACCTAGACATATGGGGTGGACTATCATGATACTTTCTCTCCAGTTGCCAACCATTCTACTCTGCGTATTCTACTTCTGTTGTTGTGATATGAGATTGACCCCTATATCAGCTTGATGTGAAAAATGCCTTCCTCTTTGGTAATCTACAGGAGGAGGTCTACATGCAACAGCCACCTGAGTTTGCTGTTGAGGGGGAGTGTCAGAAGGTTTGCAGGCTACATAAGGCTATCTATGGCCTTAAGCAGAATCCAAGAGCATGGTTCCAGAAGCTCTCGGCTTGATAGAGTAGCAGAGGTTTGTGAGATGGACTGCCGATCACTCCTTGTTTGTGCAGAGGATCCGGAGAGGTACTATTGTCATTCTTGTTTATGTTGGTGATATTATTGTAACATGGGATGACGAGCAGGGCATTCAGGGTGCCAAGGACTTCCAAGGTCAGCAGTTTGTGACCAAGGATCTTGGATATTTACGTTTCTTACTTGGACTGGAGTTTTCTAGGAACCAACGAGGTCTTGTGATGACCCAGAGGAAGTACGTTACAGATATTCTTTCATGGATAGGTATAGCATATTGAAGACTTGGCTCTATTCCTATTGACCCGAGCATGAAGCTCTATGATGATGATACTGAGGAGGTCAACAAGAGGAGGTACATAGAGCTTGTTGGCAAGCTACTATATGTGACTATTACCGGGCCCGGCATCTCCTTTGCTATGAGCAAAGTGAGTCAGTTTATGGAGCAACCCAGATAGGCACATATGGATGCAGTCCATATGATTATGAGATACCTGAAGACTTCACCTGGTACGGGACTTCTTTTCAGCAGAGGCACATCTCTTTCAGTTACAATATGTGCAGATTATGTTTGGTGTCTAAAGGATAGAAAGTCTACATCAGGTTTTCCTGTGTTCATAGGGGATTATCTTATTTCATGGAAGAGTAAGAAGCAGACTGTGGTTTCCAGATCAGGTGCTGAGTCGGAATTTAGGGTCATGGCACAAGGTAGCACAGAGATGATGTAGGTCAGATCAGTATTTATTGACCTGACTATAGAGGTGCCTCTTCCTATGCACCTCCAATGTGATAATCAGGCTGCTCTTTTCATTACCAACAACCTAGCCTTTCATGAGAGGATGGAGCACATAGAGTTGGACTGTCACTGCACTCGTGACATGATACAGAAAGGTCTTATCGCCACTAGATATGTCAGCTTGGAGATCAGACAACAAATGTACTTACAAAGGCCCTAGCCATAGGACCTTATCAGAGATGTTATTCCAAGCCGAGTCTAATCGATATCTACACTCCAGCTTGAGGGGGAGTGTTGAGATATTAGTTATCTTTGTTATTGTTTTCCTATTTTTTATTTATGTTTTCTTCTTCTTGTAGTTTTCCGAATAGGTTCTTCTCCTATATAAGAGAACCCTAGGGCCTCTCATAATATATGAACTCTTTTTCCTTCAGCAAATTTTAATAAGATTGTAAAAATGATGAGGTTCTGATGACAAACTTGTTGGGGCAACGAAAGATTAATGATGGACAAGAAGCATATTAAGAGAGGGAACACAAAGTAATGCATAAGGTAGATGTGGACTTAAGAACTTCTTTTTATTAGAATTTGAAACTCGGTACAAGGATTAGACTTTTACAATATGAGAACTTACAATTTTTACAACAAATGGAGAAGGAGGAGGACACTTGAGAGACTCCTGTGGTGGTAGTAGACTTTTTATTATTGTCTTAAATAAGGTCATCTTGGGTGATATTTATAGGCGCTCCAAGAGGGTGGAGATATTTTGGAAGAGGGATCCAAAATCCTCTTTCATGCTTATCCTTTAAGTGAAATATTTAGATATTTTAATGGAAGATGGAGAAATGTGTAGATATTTTCTCCACATCTATCTTTTGTAGAATTTTCTTTCAAGCGGTCTCTCTCTTAATTGTTTGAGTGGATGACTTTAGACCCATAAGTGTAAGAGCCCGTTAGTAATAACAATTCTACATAGACAAAATACAAATTACATATATTTTCGACAATCCTCCCACCCACCAACTCCTCCTTCATGACCTCCTCCTCCCCTCTCCTAACCCTCTCACATGCATCATCACCTCATCCTTCCTCCTCGGCCTCCTCCTCACCTCTATCATGTTCCCCTTAGCAACATCGCCTCCTCCTCCTTACTAGCCTCCTCCTCCTTGACCATCCCCTTCCCCCTCCCCTCCTTCCTCACGGCCTCATCCGGTCCACCATCCTCTCCTCCCCATCATCTGCTTCGACTTCACACCTTTCTGCAATTGCGTCATCTACCTTGACTAGTTCCTCCCCTCCGAGAAGCTCTACCTCCCTCCACGTTTGATCTCTCTCCTTCCACATGGGCTACATTGACACATGGCTTTAGACTAGTGCATGTAGTCCCCTTTGTAGGATCCCTATCTCAGAGTACAACAACCTCGGCATGGTATTCGATGTTAGACATGAAGAGGAGGAAGGCATGGTCATCCACTCATCCTCCTCCTACTCGGCAACTGCCTCTTCATCCTCGTTGCACGCTGCAAGACCGACAATCCCCACAACATCTGCTTCCTCCAATGTCTCGACATCAACCTCGCAAAGTAGAAGCTCAACATCAAGGTGGATGGCATTACAGAAAAAAAAGAGGATGCACGTAATCACGACAAATGGGATTGTGAGTACAATCCAGAAAGTGCCCATGAGCATACTATGGCTTCTACCTCAGTATATGCTTTCTGGATTATGGGGCATGCGTTGAAACCATTGGTGTGCTGGAGTTCTTCTATGATCAATCTTCGGAGCATATGTAAATCTTGGGACGATGTTTTTCACGACTAGGATCGAGATGGGGAATTTATTGCATGGATTGCTGGTGACGGTAGTGGATAACACGACATGTAGCAGTGGTGGTAAGAGATGGGGGTAGGGGGTCAGCATGAATAACTCATACTTGGAGTACTATTATGTTTGCTCATGGCCATGGCAGCTACCAACATGAGGGTTTTCCTTTAAATGAAAGGAGTTGTTGCTGATGATAGTTCAGAGATGAAGGGACAGATCGCTGAAAAGAGGACCCCAACCAGTACGTACATAGATGATCATGTTTGTGATAAGAGCTCTTTTTACACACTCATATAGGGGTGCGATTGTTTTATCATATTACTCGATGGAGGATGAAATGATATGTGGTGTATTTCGAATACCAAGCCTATTAAATGGTAAGGTCCCAACGTGTGGATTTGAAATCGTAATAAGTTGATGGACTCCATAACAATTGAAATCATACTCCACTTGTCTCTCATTTGAAATGAATCGTTCTGCCTAATCAATAGAATCATTCTACTTGATCAAATGATTCTAGAAGCAAGACCACACGGAGGAGTTGTCACCAGATATTGGGGTCGATGATTGGCGATGGTGTGTTGTCGTTATTGATGTTAGGTTGCGGGAGGTAGGAGAAGGAAGGAGAGATAGAGAAACAAAATCCACCATTGTATTTGATTGTGGTGTGAGTAATTCAAGCAATTCAACTCAAGAAGAATCAAATTAACGTCAAAGGTTGGGATCTTAAACAAAGCAAGTTTATAAGGGTTTTAGGGTAATTAAAAAAAGACAAGTGTGAGCAGGTTATTTTAAAAGTTTATAGGGTTCATGTAAAAACTCCATAAATAAATAATTATTTATGAGTATCTTGATAGCAACTTAGACCATAGATGTAAATATTAAACTTTTTTCTTATTATTATCTTGGATCGAGAAATTTTAGCGATTTGTCTCATATGGAGGTGGCAAATTGGCTTGATACGTCCAAAAGCGCAACTTTGTTTCACGGAGAAGCACCAATGATATATGATTTGTTTGAGATATGTTACAATATGCCAATTAAGAAGGTGGCTATAATCCTTGAACAAATGATTGTAATTGTATTTAATTTCATGCTTTTATTACTGCATGTGCATTGTTAAAGTTGCATAATTAGCAGAAAAAAATGATACAAACATCATAAAAATTAAAGAAACTAAAAAAATCAATGGTGTACTTGTAAAGAATAATAAAAAAGAATAAGAAATGAATAGGCAACAATCCCAACAATTTTGCTTAACCCTATAGACCTGGGAAGCATGACTGAGTTAAGAATAAAACAGAGAAAACAAAGGAAATTTTCTAAAATAACGAGCTATACTTGTAAATATTCACAAGTATAAAGTTTACAAAGTCTGCTAATTTTTAATAAATTTGTGTTAACTCCCATTAACATGAAGCCATTTATATCATGTACATATAACTGATCTAAACACATGAGAAATCTTAGAAAAATATTAGCCTAAGTATATGAAGAATAAACACGAACCCTATTGAAATCTTCATGGCCTTAGAAGCTTCGTATCTCACTCATACAAACTCATATTGTACTCTAGTGGCTTTGAAGTATTGTATACTTAATTATCTATAAAACAAGATTAATTTCAAAGAAAAAGGGGTTTATTTGGAAACTTTGATTTTGGGATCTTATTGTATATAATATCAACATACAATTGAGAACCTCTATATATAAAACTTTCTTGCTTTTGTTTCCTTAATTCCTAATATAATTAAATATAAAGAAAACAAATAAAAAAGACATAAAATATATAAAAAGGACCAAATACATATGCACATACATACACACACATACATATACATATTAATTTACATGTCATATATATGGGAAAAAGGAGTATGCTCCTTAGGAGCATGTAATGTACATACTCCATCCCTTTTTTCATGTATTTTTTTCTTAATCTGAAATGAAACTTAGTGGAATTTAGAATACATTATGTTATTGTGGTGTCATTCAAAATTCGACTTAATTCGAGACTTCTATCCCCTACATCAAGATATTGTCAAATTTAAATGGTCTTAGAATTGTTGAAATTAATCCCCCTCAAGATGGAAGTGTTAGGAACTCCTATTTTGCACGAAATTTGAATCACATATTACACTTACTATTCTAAGTAAATCTCCCCATGTTTCATTTCAAAAAAATAAAAAAATATATGAAAAGAAAGGTGGGAGCATACTCTTATATGCTCCTAGGGTGCATATACTCATTTAACCTATATATATTATTTTGCCTTTTCTTCACTTATAAAATTCAAAAATAGATCAATTGAATAGGGAGTATGCACCAAAATGGATGCAAGTTTACGTGTTATCACAAATATTCATTTTTTATTTTTTAAATGAAACTTTCCGATACTTTCTTAGAATGTCGAATATGTATTTCAATTTTTGTATAAAGCAGACATTCCTATGATGTCCATTTAGAAGGGATCTATATTCCATCAATTCTAAGATCGTTAAAATTTGATGGTCTCGATGAATGGGATAGAAGTCTCGAATTTAAGTTGAACTTGAAACGACACCATGCTACTATATGATGATCTAAATCCCACAAGGTTTTCTTTTTAAAAAAGGACATATGTGGCACCGATGTATGTAAACTTGCATGTATCTTGATGCATACTCCCTATCCCATATATTACTAATATATTAAATTATAATATGTATATATTATTAAGGAAGAACCAAAATAGAACTATGAAAATATGTATTTTAACCCTATAAAATGTCTTAAAATTAATATTTATATGTATATTACCTCTTTAGTTGTTGAGGTCTTCATAAAAATGTATATCTCTTCGAGATCGGAATTTTTCATGTCGAAAACTCTTTGTTCTTTAATTTTTTTAATTTCAAATGTTGTTTCTTATTTTTCTGTTATTGAATCATGATGGTCAACACCTTTGTCAATGCACCACACACCATTGCTAAATCGGGCCACATCCATGTTTCCTTGCAATCTCATGTACCTTGATTAACAAACCAGTTATTGAGTCTCTCCCTCTGTGTGGTCTCTCCTCACTCGTAGTCGTCTACGAACTCCATGTCACCCATCCAAGACCACTAAGTCAATTATGTCCTCCATCTCACCACCCTCTTGTGTGAAAGCTCTGCTATACACACATCCCACGTTCATTTCCACCCCATCTCACGACATTGCTACACTACATGCTCCGATTGTCATGCATGTGTAATCCCAATGCAACATCCTACCTTTCCTTCTCTACGTCAGGCCACCCGCTCGCTCATGTGAGCATATGCACATGCCCCCCTCGCTCCACCAAATAACCTTTGCTCACATGCCTCCCTCGCTCCACTAAACCAGGGGCATACCTATATACAAGATATAGGGGGCACGTGCCCCCCATAAATTTTGGAAATTTCATATAATCCCATTCTACTTTCATTATTTTAAAATAAAATACATCCATCGTGCCCCCCATCCATCCCCTGTTGTCTGCTCTCTCACATTCTCTGTCAATGCTCAACTCGAGTCGTTGTTGTTGTGCCTTCCCTCTCCACGATACTGGCTCCCCGCCGTTGGCATCCTCGGATCCCAACTATCTTGCACAGTGATAGTACATGCCCAACCTCCATCTCTTGAGTAACATCACCTCCTCTCTCGCATTCCCTTTGTATGTCTAACCCGAGCTGTTGCGCCTTCCTTCTGCATGGTATTGGCTCCCCCATCCGGTGGCATCCCAGGCTCCCTTGCACAGTGGCATCATGTATATATGCATAGGTGTGCCATGTGTTCCAGTTGGCTCCCCCACCTGCTCAACGGGTCACTCTGCTTCTCTCTTATACATGTCGGACTGTCGAGCCGCAGCTTCTTATTTATTTATTATTATAATTGTTTATAAGTGTGCCCCTCTTAGTCCATGATCCTGAGTCCGCCACTGCACCAAACCTTATATCACACCCACCATATTTAAGTTTAAATGAAAAAAAATCCTAAAACTATCCGTCATTTATGAGAGTGATTCCCCAGTTTTGATCTTCGTTTGCAGTGATAGCGAAGTGAAGCACCTCTGATTGGACGAGGTCTACGTTCGAAAAAATTAGTAGAACTTGTACTACGTGGTAACCATTAACTCATTTTTCTCATCTTTCCCTTTCTTCTTCATTTCATTTTTGTTATGACACTCATATTCTTCATCTTCTCTTCTTCCTCTATGTAAACCCAATTTACTCGACCAATACACACACATACACCTCACTCTAGTCTCTCTCACTTTGATGTCTATCTTTCACAATCTAACTACCCTTTAATCATTTATGGCGATCGAACGTGCACCTCTTTTTCTTTCACCTATTGCGAAGACCTAGCACCATTTTTCATTGAATCCCTTGCCTGAGTTACAAAACCAATAATTCCTATCTTAAGTATCTTTTGTAGGTTCTTGAACACCGCCAAATAAGGAGCATTGCTAAAGAGTCAGGGAGCGACAACAGAATCCTCTTCTCATGCAGGTAGATAAAAAATCAATGGGGACTTTGGATTTCTAGCCACCAGTGGATCAAGGCCCCCCTTTCATTTGAGCCATTGACCTTCAAAGGACTCCTAGTCGTCAATCAAAATCAAACAAATCCATCGCTCCATTCAATCAAAAACTCATTGATGCCGACTTTGCCTCCGCATGACTTCATCTTAGCCATGAGATCTACCGCAACCTAGCTATCTAAGCAATTGAAGACTTGTTGTATGATCTATAAGTATAGAAATAACTAATTCTAAGTTTCAAAGCATATCCAATGTCCAAATAAGACCAATAACCACCTATCTTCTAATAATTGTCGAGACCTTTCCAACGAACTTAAGCATCAAAATCGAAGTCCGTATGAGGAAAATACAGACGGTTTACGGCTTTCGGACCCAGATATGGATTCGATTATGCCCGAGCCTATATAAGGAGGTGCATCCAAGTGGTCTGCTAACAAGACCACTAGCCTCGCTGGAGCTCCACCACTGGAGATATTTTTGATAGTTGATCGAAGATCCAAGGGCATCGTTTCAAAGATCTCGGTGTGTGGAGTTACGTGGAGGGTGTGAATTCACACCAAACTTCGAGGAACAGTCGTTCCGGATGAGGGAGTGACATGGGGGGCCCAAGATATGGCTTTTAACCCTTCCTTTGTTGCAGGATTCACGATTTTTTATACCATTTGGTTAGTGGGGATACGAGCTACCTGTTACTGTGGTTTTTATCGCATTTCGTCGCAAATTTGGGTGCGACATGTATCTTATTAAATCATATTTTCATATTTTTCAGCCAATCTATGGCTTGCATGCTGGATCCGAGTAGATATTCTTGATGTGGGTGTTTGCAGGAACACAACTACGTAATTGGATCAACGATCGAAGCATTTTCGCGAGTCATCGTCGAAGTGGTTCCGGTTATGACGAATATGTGATTCATCACTCTAAAAGTCAAAATTAGAGCTTTGTTCCTGAGAAATTAGCTGCATATTTCCTTTTATTGTGCATTATTCACATTCATGCATTTAGAAATAATATTCGCATCTTAGCATTCATATTTGCATTAAATATGGAGCCAAATTCACTTACAAATATTCATATGTATATTAACCAAATTCCCATGTTTGTAACTATTTTATACTAACTTCAAATCCAATAAAATCAACTTTGTTGTGTACATTTACTAACACTAATAAAGGAAAAATATCAAAAAAATACTAACTTGTAAAATTGACCAATAAAACCCAAATTAAAGTTTGAAACTAAGAACCTTAAAATGTATATATCTCTCTCACATGGTATCCGATTTAGGTCTACTCACTTTTAAAGTAATATACATTCAAAGACCTTCAAATAAAGATCAATTTCATAAAAAATCTGAGATCGTATGTGAAACTTGAGTTTTAGGCTCCTATTGTATATTGTACATATTGACCAAAATACCCTTCATATTTATTCTTTTTTTCTTAATTATTAAAAATTCAAAAAAATAGAGTAAGTTGTAGATATTACTTTTACATTTTCTCTACTTTTATTTGATTTTTCTCTTAATTTAAAAAATGATAAAAAAAATTTAAAATATAAAAATGTGGTATTTTATACTTATAAGGTATCTTCAAAAATACTTTTCATACAGATGGCTTATTTTGATTTTTTTTATCCTTCATAAAAGTTGTAGATCTTATCGAGACGAGCAACTTTCATGTTGACCACTTTTTTATTTTTCTTTACACTTAATTTTTTATTTTTCTAGGTGCGACACATGGCAGTTCCTGGAGCCGCCACATGTCACCCTATTTTTTATTAATCTATTAACTTTGTATTTTATTTTATTTTATTTATTTTTTATTTTTTTATTTTAATTAATTAATATTTATTTATTAACTTATTTATTTTTCCTTCATTATTTTTAGTAGCCTGCTTATTTACTTTATTTATTTTAATTTATTTGTCCTTTTACTTCTTCTCTACTCCAACTTGTTCCTCACTCCAAATCACAAACTCCCCATTCTCACAACTTTCTCCACATATTTTCTAACTTCTGTCTCCTTTATATTCCCTTCTCCTCTTCATTTCTCACCATCCGCCATTATGTGTTTCAACGAAAAAGAAAGCGAGCTTGGGGTGTTTCCGTCGGTGACAATGATCTAATATCCTCATCGAGCAATGACCTCTCCACGGAGAGATCCGAGGTTGTTTCAACCACTTTGTAGCAACCATCCCTTAGGGAAAGATACTTCAGCTTCGAACGACCCCGCCATCCTTCTTGAGGCGACGACATGAGTCCAACATAGCTTCTCCACACCCTCGGTGAAATCTCAAGTAAGTATCTCTCAATCCTTCTCCTTCTCATTTTTTTCTAACATTTTTTTTGTTATTTTACATCGTATCATCACAATCACCACTATCATCATCAATACCACCTCGTAATCTTTTTTTATTTGTTCATCATCGTCTATATCTATCACTCACACCATCACCACATCTTCATTCCCATATATTTTTGATTTCATGTTAAAAAATTAAAATATATACAAAATAAAAATAAAAAAACAAAAAAAACAAGTGTAGCATCGCCCCTACATTCCAGCCACCCAAAGCGCAGCCGCCTCCCTTGATAGCCCTCTACACGCCCTAGCCGCGTATCTTGTCGCCTTCCTCAAACGCATCTCTCTAGTTGTGCACCCCTGCTCCACCCTCTAGATGATGCCCTAGTCACAACTGCCAAGCCACCCACTCCTGCGAGACCATACGCACTTGCGGCAGCCTGTTCTGCCACTCCGCCTTGGCTGCATCCAACCCGAACGCCAACCGTCATCCCCATGTGCGACGGTCGTCGCGTGCCTCCCGGCCGTCATGCCTCCCTCCTTGCTTCGCCTCTCCCCCACGCTTCAATTGCCCTAGCGGGTGGGTTCCATTCTAAGAACCCTCGTAAGGTCATTTTATTTTTTTGTGAATAAAGCAAACTTTTCCCTGCATATTTAGATATTTACAAAAGTGCCCTTAGGCACAATTTCAGTTTATTCTGTTTCTGTTTCTGTATTGCAAGGACACCCTTATGTTTATGCTTTAATTTGGACATTAATATTGCATCATTTATTTTAATGGAAAATAGCATTTTGTAGAGCATTTAATTCTTTATCTTTTGTATAATTATTTGTAATTTTGTGAGCAGTAATTAATTAATTAAAATTATTTTGTACAAACTTTGCATATTTTACCTATTTCAAGATCTGAAATTCATATTTGATTAAATATTGCTCTAAAATTTGTGAAAAAAATCGTAGATGATGCACTAGATGTGCTTTAATTATTATCCAAATTTCATCTAAATAGGATGTGTTTTGCGTATAAAATAAATTGTTAAGTGATATCTATAATTCATTTTTATTAAATCTACAAATATTATTTTTGTGAAATTTCAATCCCCTGAATTGATAATTAAAATATCTTTTTGAGATGATTTTTTCTGGATAAATTGATTTTATGGATGAATTGTGAATTAAATACTGACAGTTGTTCTATTTTCAGTAAAAAAATTATAAAAAAAAGCATATGTTATCAAAAAAATCCAAAAAGTATTATAGAATCATTTCATTATTTTTAAGTTCCAGTAAAAATTCATAATTTTTGCATTCTGTTTGCACGAAAAATTGCATAAAACCCCAAAAAAGTTTGCATTTTTCATTGTTGCATTTTAAACTCAAAATTCCAAAAAATACATTTTGCATTCATCATTAGATTAGGTTTTCAGGAAAATATAACATGGTTGAATTGGATTAATTTCACATTAAAATTATTTTCCCTAATTTGTTTGAATTCTTAATAACCTAGTTCAATTGCATTGCATTTTTATTGCATAAGAAAGAAAAAAAGTTTACGCTTGGAAAATCGTGAGCTAATTCTTCTAACTTGATCCGAAGTTGTTCCTTTGCCTCCTTAAGTCGACCCTAGAGCTTGTCGATGTTAAAAATATATAAAACCACACATTAATTAATTCATTGAATCATCAATCCGTGTGGTTATTTTTTATCGATCCTGATTGCCCCACTACAACAAATCGACGCATTTAAATAGGGTGATTTATGGATCCATCAAATGGTGCCGTTGTTAGGAAGGCAAATGTCTTAGGATCATTTTAGATAATTAGATTTAGGTTTTCCATTCATTCAGGTAGTCTGACTCCAAACCCACTAGTAATTATTCCATTTTTTCAATTATTTCTCTGCTTATTTTTTTACTTTATGTCTCTCTCTCTGACATAAAATTCCATCTTTTTGTACGAGGTCCTGGTGGACTTGGAGCAGCTTTCTTGAAGTCAATGCATCTCGAAGTGCATCAGAGGCCGATGATTCATGGATCGAGTCGAGTGTTGAGACGCCATGGAGGTTTTATAAGAGAGAATTTTAGATTTTGAAAAAAATTAACTTGTAATGATTGCTTGATTTCTAGAAGACGTCGTTTGAAATCTCACGCATGTATCAAGATTGGACATTGGACCCTTCATGGTCATGTGGTTTGATTAACGTAGAGTAGGACCTATCGCGATGCATTTAGACACATCACATTTAACGAGATGCATTTAGACCACATATCTATTAGTCCAAATTAATTTGTTCATCACTCGCTAATAGAATTGTCTGTCTAGGAACAGTTTTCTCGTTTTCATTTCCTATAGTGTAAAATTTCAATTATGTATTGCATCCCGCATGTAGAGAGCTGGAGGCATTGTATGTCTTCTTACTCAAGCATTCATCATCGTTTTCTCGATCGCATCTACTTTTTCTGATTCGCGCTCACTCTCTCTCTCGATTTTTTCAAATCTAGGATAAAGGAATTGGGACTGGACTGTAGATGTGATTTCTTGTGTGGATTAGTTACAGTGACAACTAATCTCTAAAATTATGATTTCTAATAAAATTAACCCAAAAAATTGACTAAAATTAACCCTTGTCTTCGGGAGAGCAACCCCGTCATTGTATGATTTAATTGCAAGTGAGAGAGAGAGACGACACTGGGATAGAGCCAAGCCAGGATTTTCTTACAGATGATTACCTACTTTTCAGTGAGGATCTACGGGTAGCTGGTAAACGGTCCGGATTTCCTTAACATAGTGTAAAGTTTAGAGATGTCTAATGAGGCTTTGTCCTCGAGGAACGAGTAGCCGCATTTATACGATCCATACTTACTCCCATATTGGCTGAAAGTATGTCCGACTTCGGTCGAACCTTTACGGTCTTCACATGTTGAGTTTGTGAATATGGGGTTTGCTCTTGCGTTTGTTTTATGTTTGTCTGTGTGCGTTATCCTGTGTACTTACAAGTTTTCTACCTCGATTCGCTTCCATTCATCCATTCCTCTTCAATATGTTGGAATATTGGTCATCATATCCAGGTCACTCCTCTTCGACCATAATCCAATCACCCTTACCTTCTAATTTCTCCTCATACCCCCATCCAGACCGTGAAGTCGTAACTTCGACTTCTGTGCTTCTTCGTACTTCTCACCTACCCTACCTTCTTACACCTTTGACCTACTTCCAACCTGGGCTAACTCACCTTATAGTCGATCGCTTGCTGGAATCAATGAGCAATTCGATGATCAAGCCACTGCTGAGATAAATTATTGGCAGAATGATGCGCCCCCACAGGCCTCATTATCATCTTATGTTGGGACAAACAATTCACATATACACATCCCGACTTGACTTTAGGGCATAACATGGTCAATCAGACAAACCGAATGGAGAGGTCTGCACCATATGATCTTCCTGACTTGATTGACCATAGTAATCAAACCTATGCTAATCAGCCTTCATACCACACATTCGAAGAGCCTCCATATTCAAGGGCTTGGACTCATGAGTTAGACGTATCGGCCCGTCGTTCATTGACTCCATTAGTGGAGGCTCCGACCAATATCTGCCATTCAGATGGTCCATACTCGACCTAGTATTTCATGCTAGAGTCTAGGCATAGAGAGCATGAGACTTCAAGATCTCTGCAGTATCCTCTGAGTAGACAATTGGCTTCAATGATTTGCTATGAGGACTCTTTGGAGTATAACATTTCTAGGGTTGTGAAGAGATATGAATTTATTGAGAATAAACTTAGACATGTCATCGACATATTGCACTCAATTTCTTCCAGCTTGGGTATTAAAGTTCAAAATGAAATAAGTGGATTTCATGTTGAAAATCTAGCAAACATCAGGGAACCCACACACTCTATATAGTTGGAGTCACTTCTACCTGCCTCTTCTACTAACCACTCACCTTCCAATCTAGAGTATGTATATCTTCCTACTCTCCCTTATCCTATCGAAAATAACAAAAAATTGAAAATCCCAAAAAACCAAAAATATTGAAAAATCATAAAAATAATAAAAATAGAAAATGAAAAAGACTTAAAAAATTGGATCTTGCCCTAAGGGAAGCACTCTACGAGGAATTGATTTTTAATCTTCCCTTAATACAGGCCATAGATCACTTCCACAACCTCAAACGATTTGTGAGAAGTAAATTGATGCCTAAAAGGTCGGGCAATAAAAGGACAAGGACTAAGAGCCACATAGTGTCTATGGCCACCTCCTTCGTTATGGAGAGAAAGATCAAGAGCCGTAGAGTGAAGCAGTTGCCTAGGTTTGAATGTGAAATAAAAGACACTACCTTCACCCATGCTAGAATAAATGATGACTCGTCGATAAATATCCTTCCGACCTCTGTGTTTGACAAGCTCAAACTCAGGCCAATCCTAAAGTCGAGAGAGATCATTCAACTGGCTGATCGACTATAAAACGGTTGAGAGAAACCATTTTAGTCATCATTACTTTCCAAGGTGCTCTACTCCAGGTGGACTTCATGATCATTAATGATGAGCACCGAGGAGAGTTTACCCAATCCCCTATTATTCTCGGGAAGCCATTCTTAGCCTCGACTAAGGTAACTATAGATTGTGAGACTGGGGAGATCGATTTTATAGCATTAAGAAGCACTCGATGAGGAATCGATTTTTAATCTTCCCTTAATAAAGGCCATAGATCACTTCCCCGACCTCAAACGATTTGTGAGAAGTAAATTGATGCCTAAAAGTTCGGACAATAAAAGGACAAGGACTGAGAGACACATAGTTTCTGTGGCCACCTCCTTGGTTATGGAGAGAAAGACTAAGAGCCACAGAGTGAAGCAGTTGCCTAGGTTTGAATGTGAAATCAAAGACACTACCTTCACCCATGATAGAATCGATGATGACTCACTGATAAATATCCTCCCGACCTATGTGTTTGACAAGCTCAAACTCAGGCCAATCCGAAAGTCGAGAGAGATCATTCAGCTGACTGATCAATCTATAAAATTACTGAGAGAAACCATTTTAGTCATCATTACTTTCCAAGGTGCTCTATTCCAGGTGGACTTTACGATCATTGACCGAGGAGAGTTTACCCAATCTCATATTATTCTCGGGAAGTCGTTCTTAGCCTCGGCTAAGGCGGTTATATACTGTGAGACTAGGGAGATCGATTTTATAGCATTGGGAGCACTCTGATTGCATCCATTCTTTGACACACTCTATTCTAAGGTAACCAACAGAGTTGTTGACAGTCGTGACCATTGAGAGGTAGATGAGTCCCACCTCTCTGTTATACCTGAGATACTAGCTATCGAGTCGACCATTGGATCAGAGACTCCCCACACATCATTGACTCCCACTGCTTGCATCACTCCTAATGCGAGACGTGTACCCTTTAGGAATATTACAATATATATTGTCACTCGTTTGATGAGGAATCTATGGTCAAGACAACACGTCATCCCATACCCGCAACAAAGGAAACAACCATTACTGAATTGAACCCACCTAAAAATATGGTTACCCCTTCCTCTAGTCGGTTATACAATGAGAGGAATTCAAGAATTGATTCCTCAAGGTGTTCCCCCGAACCCCTCAAGGCACGTCACTCTCCTCTCCCCCTCAATGATTCAAGTTCTAGAAAACTGACTAAGAAAGTTTCCTTCAACATACCGGAGAAGGAATTTTCATAGGAATCCTCATCAGGTCCAGATGAGGTGGTTTATATGAGTGAACTCAGTTCGGATGTTCTTAAGTCATATCTGAGCAAGCAACCGTGTGTTGACCCTCATTGGACGATCCCTACACCTCATTATTATTCATCTGAGGATGATTCTGCGACACATATGTATATTGGCCACCTCCTCGCTCCTGCAATAAGGTTTGTCACAAACCTTCTTAATCCTTATATATTCTCATTTCTCCTTGTATATATTTTCTTTCCCTCCCTCCTCGATAATTCGAATCACTCACCCCAGCTCCATATCATTTCATTTTATGTCTATACATAGGATGATCGGATCCTAAGTATAGGGGGGAGAGTGACCCGAGTCTCTTCACCATTCTCGGTATATTCTCTAGATCTCATCGGTTCTCACAATCACTTCTATCCTATACTTAAGCTAACCTGAGCCTAAGTATAGGGGGTTGACCGACGCCCGCCCTTTGTATACTCATCCATTTCTCCTCCTGACTTGGACTGCCCCATTTTTTATCTTCTTTTACACTTAGGATGCCAAAGCCTAAGTATAGGGGGCATATCAACTTCTATACTTTTTGTTATTTTCGCTCTACTACGCTTAGCACGAGCTATGTCTTCTTCCTCGCTTCTCGCTCTCTAAGGACATAGCACACACTAAGTATAGGGGGGCATGTATATATTACATATATACTTTACCCATAGCTCATACTTTCATGTGTGTGTGTGTGTGTGTATATATATATATATAATACAATAATTATAATTACGGGTGGGTAAAATTTGGTTTTTTTAAATACATATATACCTATTCATATTGTATAATATGTACAATTTTTTATAAAAATAAGTGTAAATAATACTTTTGTAAAATTTGTTGTAAAATAGGAGATATACCAAAAAAATTTGAAAAAAAATAAAATTAAAATTATTAAAAGAATAAAAATAAATGAAGACTTCTTATTTACTCCGCATATCATCCTTGCATTCAAAAAAATGTCTTGCATTTCATTCATCTCTAATGCATGTCATTTGTATCTCATCTGCATAGCCAGCATATACAATGTGAAAAGTTGGTGGGTTCTGAACCAATTTATGAATAAATGTTGTGGATGGATTTGATTTGACCATAATCTATCTAATTTCAGAGGAACCTTATAGGAACTGGAATTAGGATTTTAGGTCGAATGACTTAATTCTTTGAGTCTGCAAGTCTATATGTCATCTTGATTGGACTAAGTAGAATAGTTTGTACATACACACACACACACACACGATTCTTTTAGACAATGACCGAACTTGGACATGAACCATGCACATATCTCTTCATTGATGAGGTGGTGAGGAGGTAAATCCTTTGGCTTGGAGTAGCACATGGTTGGAAACATTCGTCCTCCTCTAGGGAGAGTACTGCATCTCAACCTAGTCTAGTGGCGTTGACGTCTAACGATGGGATGCTGTGGGTTGCAACAAAGCTTGAAAAGAGGGATAGTCTACTAGCTCAAGAAGAAAAACTCCTTATGTACATGTTGTGCCTCGTATATATGTAAAAAAAGAAGTAAAAGAAAAAATGCAGAATCTCCAAAAGTGGACAAGCATGATTGAAAAGTAAAATGCTTGTCGGATTGTATATACAAGTATAGAAAAATAAGAAGAGCTTCAAAGCTTGTAGCTAGATAACTTGGCTACACTAGTCAAGCATCCTAGGATAGGTAGCTACACTAGCTACCGTCCTTTCTTCTCTCCACCCCCTCCTCTTGAGCTGGTTGCACTTGAACTTAGAAGGGAATGCCCCTCTCCTCGAGGAAAGAATTGCTAGACTGAGGAATTAGAGTTACCTTGTTAGAGGAGGCTAGTTCTTTTCCATTTCTGATGTGGAAAATTATATTTCACTTACATAGTACAAGTAAGATTCATAGTCAACAGAATTTGCATATGATATTCTGTTCTAACCTGACTGTTGAGGCGACTTAAATAAGAGATGTATGGACTCAAAGGCTGTTAGGTCTTAAATTCAATTTTCAATAAGGTCCCGCCACACTATTAATCCGAAGGTCGAGTCAAGCTCCATTTTCACTATTGTTCATGACCTTGGTATGGAACCCAAAATCATTTCACTTTTGTATTTCCTTTTAGTTGCTCAGGGACGAGTAAGGTTTAAGTATAGGGGGTTGATGAATATGTGATTCATCACTCTAAAAGTCAAAAATAGAGCTTTGTTCTTGAGCAGTTAGATGCATATTTCCTTTTATTATGCATTATTCGCATTCATGCATTTAGAAATAATATTCGCATTTTAACATTCATATTTACATTAAATAAGGATCCAAATTCACTTGTAAATATTCACCTGTATTTTAGCCAAATTCCACTATCTGTATCTATTTTATACTAACTCCAAATCCAATAAATCAACTCTATTATGTACATATTACTAACACTAGTAAAGGAAAAGTATCAAAAAATACTAACTTGTAAAATTGACCAATAAAATCAAAATCCAAGTTTGAAACTAAGAACCTCAAAACGTGTATATCTCTCTCATATGGTATCTGATTTAGGTTTACTTACCTTTAAAGTAATATACATTCAAAGACAGACAAAAGAAGACCAATTTCATAAAAATCGGAGATCGTATGTGAAACTTGGGTTTTGGGCACCTATTGTATATTGTACATATTGACCAAAATACCCTTCATTTTTATTCTTTTATTTTCTTAATTATAAAAAATAAAAAAATTATAGTAAGTTGTAAATATTCTCTCTACTTTTATTTTGATTTTTCTCTTAATTTAAAAAATGATAAAAAAATGCAAAATATAAAAATACGGTATTTTATATCTATAAGGTACCGCCAAAAATACTTTTTGTACATATGAATTATTTTGATTTTCGATCCTTTACAAAAGTTTTAGATGTCTTCGAGATGAGAAACTTTCATGTTTAGCACATTTTTATTTGACCCCTTTTGTTATTTCTTTTTATTTTTATTTACATTTAATTTTTTATTTTTCTTCGTGTGAGACGTGTCACCCTATTTTTTATTGATTTATTAGTTTCGTATTTTATTTTATTTATTTTATTTATTATTTATTATAATTAATTAATTATATTTATTTTTTAGTTTTATTTATTTTCCCTTCGTTATTTTTAGTAGTCTTCTTATTTCCTTTTACATCTTCTCTACTCCAACTTGTTCCCTACTCCAAGTCACCAACTCCCCATTCTTCCCACTTTCTCCCCATATTTTCTAACTTCCCTCTCCTCCTTTTTATTCCCTTCTCCTCTTCATTTCTCATCATCCGTCATTCCGTGTTTCAACGAAAAAGAGAGCGAGCTTGGAGTGTTTCCGTCGGTGAAAACAACCTAACATCCTCCTCGAGCAACGACCTCGCCATGATGAGATCCGAGGTAGTTTCAAGCACACCGTTGTAACCATCCCTTGCAGGAAGATGCTTCAGCTTCAAAGAACCCTGTCATCCTTCTTGAGGTGACGACCGGAATCCAACATAGCTGCTCCACACCCATCGGCAAAATCTCAGGTAAGTATCTCTCTATCCTTGCACCGTCATCCCCTCGTGTGACGATCGTCATGCCTCCCTCCTTGCGCTGCCTTGCCCCCACACTTCAGTTGCCCTAACGGGTGGGTTCCATTCTTGGAACCCACGTAAGGTCATTTTCTTTTTTACCTTTTTTATGAATAGTGTAAACTTTTCTATGTATGTTTAGATATTTGCAAAAGTGTCCTTACACACAGTTCAGTTTATTCAGTTTCTATTTATGTATTGAAAGGACATCCTTATATTTATACTTTAATTTGGATATTAATATTGCATCATTTATTTTAATGGAAAATAACATTTTGTAGATGTTTGGATATTTATTTGTAATTTTATGAGCAATAATTAATTAATTAAAATTATTTGACCAAACTTTGCATATTTTACCTATTTCAAGGTTTGAAATTCATATTTAATTAAATATTGCTCTAAAATTTGTGAAAGAATAGTAAATGATGCTTCTAATTATGCTTTAATTACTATCCACATTTCATCTAAATTGAATGTGTCTTACGCATAAAATAAATCGTTGAGTGAATTTTGTAACTGATTTTTTATTAAATATACAAATATCATTTTTGTGAAATTTCAACTCTCCTGAATTGATAAGTAAAATATCTTTTTGAGATAAATGTTTTCTAGTAAATTTATTTTTGGATTAATTAAGAATTAAGTACTCACAGTTGCTCTATTTTTAGTAAAAAATTCATAAAAAAATCATATGTTGGCAAAAAATAAAAAAATATTGTAGCGTTATTTCATTATTTTTAAGTTCTAATAAAATATTCATAATTTTCGCATTCCATCGTAAAAACCCCTAAAAAGTTTACATTTTTCATTATTGCATTTTAAACCAAAAATTCCAAAAAAAGACATTTTGCATTCACCATTGGATTAGGTTTTCAGAAAATATATAACTTGGTTGAATTGGATTAATTTCACATTAAAATTGATATCGCTAAGTTGCTTCAATTCTTAATAACCTAGTTCAATCGCATTGCATTTTTATAATGCATAAAAAATACAAAAAATATATGCTTCGACAATCGGGAGCTAATTCCTCTAATGTGATCTAAAGTTGTTCCATTGCCTCCTTGAGTCGACCTTGGGGCATGACCAGGTTAAAAATATATAAAACCGTACATTAAATAATTCATTGATTCGTCAATTCGTGTGGTTATTTTTGATTGATCATAATCGCCTGACTACAACAAATCAACGCATTTAAATAAGGTGGTTTACGGGTCCATCAGGCTACTTGATGAGTAGGATAAATATGATGTACCTAACGTCCAATCTTGGAGGGACTGTGATGTCTGATAAATCGGAACCACAATCGCTATATCGGTGCGTGTCTCGGTCTCAACACTCATATAACCCATGTCAATTAGCAATTATCCCACAATAATGAATAAGTTGGCAAGCTAAATTTATTATAGCCTACAAAATGGGCATAGATGACAAGTAGTAGGGGTCGAACCACAAAGAATCTCATGAGGTAGAGAAACAAAAATGAATAGACAACTTATGACTTTTTGTATTTTAATTTGTTAGTTTTTTGTGGATATTTAATTTATATATATATGGAATGTTTTTAATTTTATAAATTATTTATTTATTTTTTTAAAATACAATATAATATAGGATAGTATAAATATAAAGATATATAGGGTTTAATGGGGTTGCCCCCGCCTCTTTTTCAGTTTTTTTATTTTTTTAAAAAATATCACCATGTATATTCATTTATATATCCCTCATTTACGTCATTCGAATTTCGTCAGAAACAGATACTTCTATGCCATCCATCTAGAACATATCGCTTACAGGAACGTTTAGACCGTTAAAATTACTTGTTCTAGATAGAGGGCATAGGAGTCTTTGTTTCTGACGAAATTCGAAAGCATATTGGAGGGATATATAGATGAATATACATGGTTTTATTTTGAAAAAAATAAATTGCGAAAAAATGGGGCGGGGGCAACCAACTTGGTGCAGCCCCATTTTTACCATATAGATATATTATATAAGGAGAAATATAAAAAGGGGTGTTCTTGAATTTTCAAAAGATAGTAAGTAAACTCATATTTTAGAAATAAAATATTTTTTGGATTTTAAATTTTTTTGTAATTCTTGGTTAATTTTTTAGATTTTTTATTTATTTTAAAATGAGGAAATACACAAATAAAGGAAATAGAAAATACAGAAACTTGAAATGAGCTTAATAAATATCTATCAAATCAGATTAGGCACAATTTCAATTTTCCTAAATACTAGATAATACAGAGAACATTTAGAAACTTAAAATCATTTTTTTTATTTTTCTATGATTTTTTAAAATTTTATATTTTTTATTTTGTGACCTTTATGAGTTTTTAATATGTTTTGCAAAAATATTTGTTTAGAAAAAAGAATAAAGATAAATAAATAGACATGAGTTTTTTTAGATTTTTTTCAAAACATTTTATTATTTTTATGGATTTTTAAATGCTAAACATGAAAAATGCAATGTTTTGATTTTATATAAATAGAAAATTAGTTTTATTTACCTTACGCAAAACATATGTAATAATACAAGGTTACAAACACTTAAGATAATTTTCCTATAATTTTTATATGTAAAATGATAATTTTAATAATTAAAATACAAGTGCAAAATTAAATCTACAATACATTAACATAATGGTGATATTTAAGCAATTTCAGAGCATTTATAACCCAATAACTAAATCCATGGGCTTACATGAAATTGTTTATGAAAAGGGTATAAATGAAAATAAATAAAACAATAGTGTCAAGCATGCAAATTTACCAAAAGTAAGTCAATTAATATTTAAAGTTTCTAGACCACATAATAAAAAAATACTCGTAGGAGGTCCAAGCAAAATTCCTACCTCCTCACTCATACAAGCACCTGAGGTGGTGTAGAATGAACTAAATTGTAATAAATGAAAAGTTTGGGTCCTTAGAGTAAATATTACAAAAATTTTACAACTTCAAATGAAAGTTTGTATACTAAATATTTAATACAAAAAGTAGAGGGGAATGGTTGCAAAATGCCCCCAGTAGCGCACTAACGGACGTCCCTGACTTATTCACTTAACCACGTGGCGCATCATCAACGGTCGATGCTGCTTCGATGATGGAGGGCATGGATTAGATCCTACCCTCAGATCAGACGATTATCTGAAGTGCGGTCGAACGATTATTGTGCATTTGGGGCAGGGTTCTTGATCCAAGGGCGTCGAGCTTCCTGGAAGAACATGGATGAACAACATGGGAGTTGTACTTCGATTGAGCCTCATGCTCATTCCAGACGATCTTCTTCACTGCTAAGATGCTCAATGTGTTCCCTAAGTTGTTCCACAACTGGTGGAGGATTTAAAAAGATTTGGACCTCACTAATAGAGGTCTAGGAGGACAGAGAAGAACTCATGTACCTAGTGCTACAAGAAAAAGTGATTTTATCACCAGATGGAGTCTTTTCACACCAGGGCCTGCACCAAAAGCTTCATGGCTTGAGGGCAGAGCTCCTCAACCCACAGGCAAACAAAAAGATGATCTAGAATGGGATGGTAGAGGTGCTCCAATGGCTAATGAAGGATGAGCACTAATTCCCAGATCTGTGCCAGGACTGGGTTGAATAATGGGTCGGAGCATTAGTAGATGGTGAAGGATATGGAATTATCCGTAAGCGCATTACAGAAGCGTGATCGTCGTATCGAATGCGACAAAGAACGACTAGTCGCACTAGTTGTTCTGAGCATCGGAATTTAAAAATTTTTATTCGATGAAACCACATGATTCGAGAACGATTCTCAGATCATTTCATCTATAACCACAACAAGTATAATGCAATACCTCTTGAAGCATGGTTGATCGAGTCTCTAAGAGAAGAGACCTCCTGTCTCAAGTCCGATCATCGGTGAGACCGCTTGCGAGCGCGGGGATGAACCGCGTTGTCCTCGCAATCCAAGAAGTTGATCCAAGCGTGGTTGCTCCTAATCTCGTCGCACGAGATCGAACATCTCCTTCGTGAGCGTAGCACACCAAGAAGACGGAGAACCGAAGAACGTCGAGGCGGCGGTACGGTGGCGAGAGCATCGACGAATCTCTCCTCTAGGGTATGGTGGACGGCCACCAAAATTAGAGGGAGAGAGGGCTGTCATGTATGAAGAAAGAGAGAGAGAGAGAGAGAGAGAACTCCAAAACTGCATGTAAAGAGAGAGCATGGTATGCCTCTCTATTTATAGGGTTTTGGGATCCATGGATCTCAATCCATGTGACATATAAAATCAATGGATGAGATTGATTTATGTCAATCTAATGGTCAAGATTGTTGTTATCAAAAACAACAAATTTAGATTAAAATATATTTGACAAAATCAAATATAAATCAATCCTAAATCAAACCAATAAATAAGGAGAGAATATACATGGATATTAACATCTTCCATGTATATCCAAGTGGACGGCCACCCATTCCTATTTGGAATTGGGTGCCGCCACCTTGAGATGTCAAGGAGGCAATCTCATGGATTTCCATGAGATTGCATATCTCCTTGAATTTCTCTCCTATTTATTTGCAACAAATTTTGTTGGGTTTTATTCTTCAAAAATAATTCACAATTATATTTGAGAATATTGCAATCTTGCCATGGAAAAAATGTGAATCATATTCACAACCCAAAACAACATATAATTTACATTTTCAATTAATTACACAATGTGTATCCAATACACATAATAATTAATCAACACATATAAATTATAATTGGCTCTCTATAATACATTATAAATCGCATTTATAATATATCATGAATAATTGAATATTTCTATCCACATTATTCTTATCCATAATAATTAAATCACATTTAATTACATTGGATAATTTCTTCACACATCAATATGATTAAATCACATTTAATCATCATTTCTTCATTGCTTAGATGTTATGGAATTATTCTCGAACCCTTCAAGAATGATGCGATGTCTCCGCAGATACTTGGAGATAAAGACAGGGTGATTGCATTGTTCCACGTATAGTGACTTGGATGTTGAGATCATATCTTAAATCCAGATCCCATGGACCTCCCACTGATGCTTGATCAAATCAAGACCGTAGACCTAATCTTCTCATTGCATATGAATCTCATTCAGATCAATGTCCAGTTCATGGACTAAGATTAGGTCACTTCTATAATGAGAGGAGTCACTAAAATCCAAACATGTTTCATCACTCCCTCGGAATGGAAGCGTCATGGTTATACAATCGTACATGATCACATCACCCTCAGGTATTCCCAATACCTGTACATCCTGCATACTGGAAGACCTATGATCATTCTGAAGATAAAGATCACTTTTACACTATCATCTTCAGGGTTAGATCATTAAGTTTCTCTATCTTGGTCATTGGGATTTGGTATAGATCATATGCTTTCACAAAGCATATATCTTACCTTCAAATTCATGTCATGCTTCCAAAGCATGATGACCATGCATGGAATTTGTTCAGTCCCAATACCTCATGAGTGAGCTCATGTCTCCCGGTTCACAAGTGAACCTGTATGATCCCTTTGAGATCGTATTCCTCATATGTCCTTACTTGCACACCAGCTCGCTGGTGTATAGACCTTGGTTAGGTCATCAACCTATTGGTCTGCCAAATGTACACACTCCGACATATAGCAATACATCTGTCTCCGGTCAGAGGATTGATGCCTATGTTGTGACAGTATTCAACGTAGGTCTTTGGTTATCTCGATCTCGTTAAGTCAACTAACCTGACACCTCCGAATCACTATTCCTATGCAGAGGACCTGCATCAAGAGGTCAGTCAGATATCAGCCATCTGAGAGAGGATTGCCATCTCCTACTCAGGCTGGAGATCATCACTTAATAATCATTTGATGATGCTTGATGAGTCCTCTATCTAACTCTTTCGATATTCATCCAAGCATCAGCCTCTATGATTCATCCAATGAATCAACAGTTGTATGATCATCAAGTTGGCCATGGTACATAACCCTTATTGTCTAGAGGGACCCTATAGTGCATTCATTCATTTAATCTCAGAAAGGGAGTGAAAAATAATCAATAACTTTCATTGATAATTTATTCATTACAATAACATTTATTGTAGAAATGGTTCGCCCGGAGCTCACATTGCTAACAGATGGAACGATCAAGGTGTGTGTATGGTCAGATGTGCAGTCAACGGTCGGAAACGAGGTGAGCAAAGGCCAGAGCCTAGAGCTCCGACAAACTATGATTTGTGATTTTAAGAAAATAAACCAAACCAGATGAAATAAAAGGAAAATCTAAGTTACTCATACTCCTAAGAATAAAAAAATAAGAAAATAAGTGGCTCATTTTCCTGGGAAACTGGGAGTAGAATCGTTAGGAGGGACCTCCAACGATGGTGAATCACCTCCTCCGCCTTTCCTCCATGTTGTAAATCAAGAGGCTCCGCTTCATGTCATGAAATGTAAGCTCTAACGAGGATTTTTGTGGAGAAAATCAGGTAAAAGGTATTATTTTTTCAAAATAGAAAGAGAAGACATTTTATACAAGCTTCATAAGTGATGATCTTTACCTAGGGTTTTTGGTCGAATCGAGGGTTGACTACCGCTAACTCTTGATCCACGTGAGAGATCAAAGGTAGATGAATAAATCAAAAGAACGGATCAATGGAAGAAGAGATATGCAGTGAGAAGGAAAATTTGGGAAAAAAAATAGGGAAAAAACCATGGGTGTATCCGTCCATAATAGGGAAATCATGGAGGGCAGAAGAGATCTGTAGTCTTAATATTTGGAGTTTAAGGATTCCTCTGATGCAGAGCTTATTAGAGAAATCTTTCAAGATGAGTCGATTTGTGTTATCGATTGATTTCCATGGTATACCAGCATGGTGAAATATCTTGTCTCCAAGCAAGTTCTCCATGATTGGACTGAAATCAGATTCGAGGAAATAAGGATCTCTTCCTTTTCTTCGAAGGACTAAATTGTGTCTAGAGAAGGTGTATTCCTTAGAAGGAATACGAGAACTGAAGTTGTTATCTCCTACACTAAAGTACGCCTTTCTTGTTTGACCAAAGAATAAATTTCCCATCATCATTAATTCTAAGATGACTGTAGAACATGCGTTTAGGTTGTTAGAAGTGTTAGAGAAGAGTCGGAAGGCTATAGGTTGGACTGCGTCAAATCTCGTGGGTATAAACCCCGCTCTTTTTTCACACCATGTTTATCTTGAGAATAATGTTATACCTTCCTGTGATTTTTAGAGGAGACTGAATCCAAATATAAAGGAAGTTGTTAAGAAAAAGATTGATAAATGGTGTGGAGAGGAATTTTTTACACCGTCTATGAGTCCAAGTGAGTGCCCCCCTTCATGTACTCGTGAAGAAGTCAGGCATTCAGATGGTCACCAACAGGGAGAGTTGAGATCACGACACGAGTACCCACATTCTGGCATGTCTATGTTGATTACAGATTCATGAATGTCACAACCAAGAAAAATCACTTTCCCTTACCATTTATTGATCAGACATTAGAGAGACTAGCGGGAAACGTTCTTCTATTTTCTTGACCGTACTTGGACTACAATCAGGTAGTCATCACCCTTGAAGATCAAGAAAATATCACTTTTGCATGTCCTTTCAGCATTTACGCATTCAGGTGCATGCTATTGGGGCTTTGTATTGCCCCAGGCACTTTTCTACGGTGCATGATCGACATAGTTGCCGAAATGGTAGGAGATTTCATGGAGGTCTTTATGGATGATTTGTCGGTCCATGGTGATTCATTTGATTCATTTAGAGCACCTGGACCGAGTACTTCAAAGGTGTAGGTAGATGAATCTGGTACTCTCCTGGAAAAGAGACATTTCATGGTTAAGGAGGTTATCATGTTGGGGCACGTCATCTCCAAGAAGGAATGGAGGTTGACCTTGCCAAGGTGGATGTGATCAAGAAACTTGATCCACCAGCCAACGTTAAGTCACTAAGGTCATTTCTGGATCATGTCAGATTTTATAGACAATTTATTCATGATTTGTCTAAGATTGCCCAACCTTTGACCGAGCTCTTAGGAAAAGACACAAAGTTCATTGTAGATCACAGATGTCGTGAGGCCTTTGAGGTATTAAATAAAAAATTGTGAGTCGCCGATTTGTAAGCCCCCAGTTGGTCTCTATCCTTTGAGACCATGATTGATGCTTCAGATTATGCTATAGGAGTGGTATTAGGACAATGACGAGAAGGGATTTTGTTTTGCAATTCACTGTTCAAGCAAAATTTTAGATCAAACACAGAAAAATTATACATCGATTGAAAAGGAAATTCTCGCAGTATTTCGGGCCCTTGAGAAGTTTAGATCTTATATTTTAGGCTCTGAGATGACAATATACACATATCATACAACTACTAGATACCTCATGAAAAAGAAGGATGTGAAGGCGCATCTTCTTAGGCGGATTCTATTACTCCAGGAGTTTGATATGGAGATTAAGGAAAAATCTAGAGTCAAGAACGTAGTGGCTTATCATCTATCTTGTATAGAGTTGAAAAGTTCCTCTAGCTCAGAGCTGATTAGAGGAACCTTTCCAGATAAGTCGATTTGTGTTGTCGATTCACTTCTATGGTATGCCAACATGGTGAACTATCTTGTTTCCAAGCAAGTTCTCCATGGGGGACTAGGAGCAATATTGACCGACTGAAGTCAGATTCGAGGAGATACTATTGGGAGGATCCGTTCCTTTTCTTCAAAGGATTGGAATGTGTCTGGAGAAATTGTATTCCTCAAAAGGAAAACCATAGTGTCCTCACGCATTGTCATTCATTAGAAGATGGAGGACATCATTCGGGAAAAAGAACCGCTCACAAAGTACTCCAATATTGATTATATTGGCCGACCTTGTTTAGAGATGCTATGGATTTTGTATGATCATGTCCTATTTGTCGAAGGAGGGAGGGATATTTGGTTATCATGATGAGAAACCCATGCAACATGTGATTTTCTGTGATGTATTTGATGCATGGGGCATAGATTTCATGGGTACCTTTCTCAACAAAAATGGATTCGAGTACATATTGTTAGCGGTTGATTTTATTTCAAGGTGGTGAAGGCTATTCCAATCCAAGCCACATATAGTAGGTCTGTCTATAAGTTTTTTAAGGATCATAACATTTTAAGGTTTGGGGTACCTAGAGTTTTGATTTCAGATGGAGGTAGGCACTTTGTGAATAGAGAGATGAAATCTTAGCTAAGGACTACAAGTTTGAAAACATAGTTACTCGTCCCTATCCCACAATCCAATGGCATGGAAGAGATTTCAAATAGGGAGGTGAAGAGTATTCTATAGCAGTTAGTCCATCCTGATAGGAAGAATTGGTCCCAGCTATTGGACCAAGTTCTTTGGGCTTATAGGACGACCTAAAAGACTCCACTCTGTACTTCATCTTTTAGAATAATTTATGGCAAGCCATGTCATTTTCCCGCTAAATTGACTCACAAATATGAGTTGGAAATAAAGAAAATCAATTGGAGTTATCACTAAGGGAAACTATGCTTTAACTTCAACCTCAATGAGCTTGTGCAAATCCGAAACCGAACTTATGACAATAACTTGAATCTGTAAGGAGAAAGTGAAGAAGTAGCATGACTACATATTAGATGAAAGAACTTTGTCCCGGGATGATGAATATGTGATTCATCATTCTAAAAGTCAAAAATAGAGCTTTGTTCCCGAGAAATTAGCTGCATATTTCCACTTATATTTCATAATTAGCATTCATGCATGTGTATGTAATATATGTATTTTAGCATTCATATTTGCATTAAATAAGGAGCCAAATTCACTTGTAAATATTCATATGTATATTAGATAAAACAACCTATTTGTATATACTTTATACTAACTCCAAAACAAATAAAATCAACTCTATCGTGTATATATTACTAACACTAATAAAAGAAGTATATAAAAAAATATTAACTTGTAAATTGACCAATAAAACCGAGCCCTAGTTTAAGATTATGAACCTCAAAATGTGTATATCTCTCATACAATGTCAGATTTAGGTCTACTCACTTTTAAAGTAATTTACATTCAAAGACCTTAAAAACAAAACTAATTTCATAAAAATCGGAGATCGTATGTGGAACTTGGATTTTGGGCCCCTATTGCATATTGTACATATTGACCAAAATACCCTTTTTTATCTTTTTATTATCCTAATTATTAAAAATTCAAAAAATAGATTAAGTTATAAATATTACTTTTATATTTTCTCTAACTTTATTTTGATTTTTCTCTTCTTTAAAAATGACAAAAAATGCAAAAGACAAAAAGTGGTATTTTATACCTATAAGATACCATTCAAAAATACTTTTTGTACATTTGACTTTCTTTGATTTTCTATTATTCATAAAAGTTGTAGATCTCATTGAGATGAGCAACTTTCATGTTGAACATTTTTTTGATTCGACCCTTTTTGTTATTTCTTTTTTATTTTTCTTACGATTTAACTTGTGATTTTTCTAGGAGGGACATGTGGCCGCTCCTGGAGCTACCACATGTCACCCATTTTTTAATTATTTATTATTTAATTATTTTTATTTTTTATTATTTTAATTAATTTAATTTTAATTATTTTCCTTCCACGTGGTTGTGCCTATGCACGCCACATGGCCAGCCCTCTCCCCTTCCACCTTCTTCCCGCTTCATCCACGCAACCACCCGCCCCGCTTCGCACGACGGTGCCCGCAACTGCCAACTCCGCCCCTTGCGTGCATCGATCCCCCTCGTCCCGACGACCTGATCCCCACCTCTTGCACAACTGCCCCCGTCTTCGCTTCCTGTTGCACAGCCACGCATAAAAGCCTTCGCTAACCTCTATTCATCCCCATCCGCCATTAGTAGCTCCAGCTCCAGAAATGGCACAGTGACAACATCGCCTTCTTCTGTTGTAGAAAAGAATAGCCCCACCGAGTTAAGGCGAGATCCAAAGCTCTCCTTTGAGCTTTGCTGTAGGTCCCTGCTTGGTCCTTTCCAAGCTTCACCACCTCCTCTCGCCGGAGCAGTTCGAGGAGATAACAGGAGCCGGCCTTCTGTCGCTCCACCCCAGGAGAACCCGACCATCACCATCTTCTTCTTCCCTTTATTTTCTCTTTTCTCCCTTGATTCTTACACAACTCAGCTTCATCTTCTTAGGCGAACCCATCCACTGCTTGCTAAACACCGCACATCACACTTTAGTTTACCTACTACAACCTTCGATCATCATCCCTATCAAAAATACCCAAACCCCTTCAATCACAGTTGCCATCATCCTTTCGACCTCTCCGCCTCTTCTTACTATGTAATCCTCCATGTTACAGCCCCTTCCCTCACGTCGATCAGGGCTTCATTCATCTCAACTCCACCCGTTCACCCACAACAGCACCAGAGCCAGCACGCAGAGGAGCTTTGTGCGTCGCTGCCCACAGCAGCTTCATCCGCACACTCCACCTCAAACTGATGACCTCCAGTCTGTGTCAATGGAGGTGGCCTTTCTCTGCTCATTTTTGCTTCATCGACACCATCGACAACGGTGGAGCCATGCTCATCATCTCATTAACACCTTGGGCCCACCGCCCTTCTTGTGCAAGTATCCGTCTAGCATCGAGGAACACCTCAGCAGAAGTCGTACCAGCCGACGACTGTGAGGAGCTCACACAGTTGCACCCCATCGTCCCCAGCTTGCCTCGGGCGGCACGCCGTTACCCTCATCCTCTCCTTACTTGTAGAACACGTGAGGACAGGGAACATTTTCTCCAGGGCCCCCTTGATTTCTAGCATCACCGTAGAGCCCAAGAATCTCTCTCATGTGCAAGGTATGAGAGGCCTCAAAGAATTTGTGCCTACACCCCCCTATTCTGTGGAAAGTACAAGATGGTTCTTGCCAACAAAGCTACATGCGACCCACATGCAGTCTGGGACAATTTGCATAAGTACCCTCTCGGGTATAAGTAGTGGCACGTTAGACCAGTGTGCATATGTTCTTTCATTTTATTTCTTTTCTGTATTTGCATTTGGAACCTTATGTTTGTGTATTTGTTTGAGTCTCATTTTGCATCATTTCTTCATTCTAAAAATTGCTCATTGTAAAATAATAACTGCTTTATCATTGTGAATATTTGTTATATTTTTTTGAGCATTGGTTTATTTAATATAATTATATTGGTGGAAAATGGCATATTTTACCCATTGTTCTCTATTAATTTATTATTAAATTAATCGTTGTTCTAAAAATTACCAAAAAATCACAGGAGGTAGAGTTTGAGTATTTATATGTTTACCTTAAAATTCACCACAGCGTACTTGTTGAGGTCTAAATAAATTAATTGGTATTTAACTTAATAGATTTTTAATAAGTCAGAAATTAATTATTTTTGAGGTCTAGTAAATTTCCTTGATTCATCTCGCATAGAAGTATCTAGGATAATTTTAATATCTGAAAATAATTTAATTTACTATTTATTAAATTTAAAATTGCAAAAATCACCCTGCATTCACATTAAATTTGTAGTTAGTTCATATCGAGTCGGAAAATTCCAAAAATATTGCAGTAGCTTAATTTCATTGCATTTTAACATTCTAGCCAAGTTTCATATTATTACTTGATTGATTGAAAATTACATGTTTAGTCCTTTAATTAATCCAGGATTGCATCACATTTTTAATTGCATAAAAAACCATAAAAAAATATTCTTCTCTAAAAACTTAGCATCTAGATCGACTTTAAATATATCTAAGGAAAAGTTTCCACCCTATGTTCGAACTTGGCTTGCCCAAGTAAAAAAATCCAATTTTACCTGACTGCAACAAATATATTTACTTTAATTGTTAATTCGGTTAAATTAAGAGGGTGAATATCAGGTTTGTCAAATGGTGTCGTTGTTGCGTAGGTGATGAGCCGACAATCCCACAAAATCGAGGTAAGGGAAAAATCAATCAAGGGTCATTGCGACCCGGATCTTGCAGATCAGACTCAACAAGAAAAAGTAGACTACCAAATAAGAGTAATCAGAACAAAATCCGAATAGCGGTCTCGTTGTTTATTTAACCTAGTATAGCGACCAGGGTCGAACTCAAGGAGCATGAATTGGCCAAGTGGCCTACGAAGTATTCAGAAAATGAAATAAAAAGATAAAATATTTTTGGTGGTTTTTATAGGTTTTAAATTTTTTGTATTTTTAATTATGAAGAAAATGGGGGAAAAGGGAAAAAAGCACACAAACAACGATTTATTAAACACTCAAAAACAAGCCAGAAAATTAAAATAAAATTATTTTTGTGCTTTTATTTTTTTAAGTGTTTTTTTTAATTTTCTCAGAATTTTGTATCTTTTAGTTGATTTTATAAAAATAGAAGAAGGCAAAAAAAGTGAACTACTGTGCAGCAAGATTTGAAAGGCTAATTAAAAATATATAATTAGCCTCTAAAACTCTGGAGACAATTTTTATGAAAACTAGAGATAAAACTAAGCTACACAAAGAGAATTTGCATTTTTTTTCATTTTTAGAATTTTTAATGATTTTTATAAGATTTTTAGGGTTTTTCAATTTTTAGGTGTTTTAGATGTCCAAATGCAGTAAAAATTGGACTGAAGCTAGAAACACAAAACAAACAAATATTAATTTTTTTAGAATTTTTGGAGGGGTTTTTATATTTTTAATTGATTTTATAAACCAAACAGTGACAAAAATGCGTGTTTTTTACTTTTTAAAAATACCAAAACAACTCAAAACTGTCCCAAAATTTTAGTGAAACTTTTACACAGTGGTAGGAGCCACTTATCCAAATTTCACTTAATTTGGAATTAATTTGATATTTTATTCAACCAGTGCAAAAGCTATAGTACACAGGGACCTATTTGCAAGAAAAACAAAGTTTCTGGGCTAAAATAAAACACATACAAGAACTATAAAATTCGCATCAATTTCCATACATGTTCAAATACAGTATACACAAGGGCATTTCTATAATATTCAAAACATAAATTTCAATCAACAACAGTTAGAAAACCCAAACCCTAAACATGCAATTTATCCAAATCTCACGTGTCGATGCACGTGTTCCACACTCATAGGGACTAAATCGCAAATACGAGAGAGTAAAAGGTCCACAATACAAATTAACCAAAATAAAAAAAACTACACTTAATATTTATAGGACTAATCTATAAATGCAAAAGGAACAGGAGCCTAAGTGATATTACCCCTTTATTACGATCCACGGCTGAAGGGGGTCCATTTGTAAGATCTGACGGCTATGGATGGTGGATGCTTCTTCGGAGATGGATGTCTCTAATTCGATACTCACATGGATCAACGGTTTAAATCCCCACGTAGATAAATGGTGGAGATCTAATCTGGAGCGAGGGGTTCGATCGAACGGTATTGGAGGACCCTCAAAGAACAAGTCGTCGACGAGTTTCTCTGGTCCAATACGTGCGATTAAGAGGTCCTCTGTTGTTGGTGAGATGTGAGAATGGAAGCTCGAGTTCGTCCGTAGCTCGTGGTGTGCTCCGATGAGGCCAGGAGGACCTGGAGGGTCCCCGACGACGTCGAGCAACTAAAGCTCCTGTCCTAAGTGGATGAGCCTCCAGATGAGGCTTCAAGCCGCGATACCTGCACAGGAAGCAAGAGGGGTCGAGGACAAACTGCCTCGACCCATTACCGGGCGAAGGGGGTGATCAGATGAGGTGGAGCGGGGGTCTCCGGCGAGGCGACGGTGGAGGAGACCTAAGTCTTGGTTCCGAGGCGAACCAATATTATCGAAGGGGCATAGAAGGTGTGGAGAGGTCTCGTGAAGATGATGCAAGAGTCGGATGATCGAAAGGATGGTCGGAGCGGAGTGGATTGGCCGGCGGAGGCCGGCGGCGCAAAATCGAAAAATCAAGAGTAAAGCTAATCTAAGGGATATTGAGGCTATTTGATGGATGCAAATGTCTATGCTGGAGGTCCTGGTCCTCCTGGGTCCTTGCCTCAATGGAGCGACTCCTCCAGAGGCTTGAGCTCGCCGATGGGTGGAGCACGACGACGATGACCACCGGATCTGAGGCTACCGGCCTTGGTCCTCGCTACAATCGATCCCTCTCGCTTGTTGTCACTCAAGGAGGAGGAAGGGAGGTCATGGGAACTGAAGGGGATGGCCAAAAAGATGCGTGAAAATGTGGCAGAGGCTCAGGCTATATAGTGGCAGGGGTCCGACAAGACTGGAGTCGGGCAAGCAAATGTGGTGCATGTATCCCTAGGAAGAATGGTGAGCGTGTGTCATGGATCATACGTCATCAATCGGAGCCTGGGGTATGGGTGAATGGCGGTCAGATCGAGGCGCGATAATTCGGAGAAGTCGGGTCAGCACGAAGATCTGCCTAGAAGTGGTCCTGGGGGGAGAGTTGACCGGGGGTCAATAATCCCCCGTGGACCAATGGAAAAATTCCATTGGAAAATTATTTAAAAATTCATTTTAAAATAGTAAATGATTTTATATAGAAAATTTTTCAACATGAAAAATGTTTATTATTTTTCAAAGTATTTTTAGTGATTTTTATTTATTTTTTTAAAAAATAAAGTAATGTATGTACATAGTATTATATTATATACAAGTATATGTACCTATATATTTTTTATTTTATTTTTAATTGTTTATTTTTGTACAAGTATCCCTATTTCATATTTTATTTATTTACAACATAAAATATGGGATTCAAAATAATTTTTATTGTGTATTTACAAGGGTAAAATAAATATATAAATATATATATAGGTACATATATACATGGTATATACAAGGGGAAGAGAGAGAATTTATTTTTGTTTTATTTTTATTTTTCTTATTTTTATTTTATTTTTATAAATATATACACATTATGAGGGACACATAAATATTTTTATTTGATGAAAATAATAATATATACATAAAAGGGGGAATATTTGCACAAAGATGAATGGCCCAATCTCTCTTTATTTGTTTTATTTTGCGGTCAGGCCCATATTGAGCCCTCCCTTGGGTTTGGGTCACTCAATATTTATTCTAAATATTTCCCTCTTTTTTTATTTCTTTATTCATTTATTTTTGTGCAAAAACATGCTAATTATGGTTATTTACATGAAGCATGCATTTTGATAATTCATTCTATTTACAAACATTTACATGGTATTTTACCAAGGTTTCTAGCTAAAATAAAGGAATAAAGAGTGATGAATGGTGATTCATCACCCCCCTATACTTTACTTTTGCTAGTCCCTTAGCAAACACTTATTTGAAAAAGAAGTGCAAAAGAGAAAGAAAAAGAAAAAGAGAGGAAACCAAGGTTGATTATTAAACTTTCCTTCATTAAAATGAAATATGGAACTCAGTCAGATCTTTGGATTATTCATTTGTCGGAACCTTATTTGGACTTAAGCTTAAAACTTAACAGCCTCTAAGTTCCACCAATCTATGGTCAAGACTCCTCAATAAACCAGATCAGAACAAGTCTACATACACAAACTCTAATGACCATGAATCTTTCCTTGGACTGTGTAAGTGATATGTAGCTCCCCACCTCAGAAATGACAAAGAAACAACCTCCCTCAACCTGGTAACTCTAATGCCTCGGTCTAGCAACTCTTTCCTTGAGGAGCTGGGTATTCCCTTCTAAGTTCAAGTATAACCGGCTCAAGGAGAGGGGGAAGAAGAGAATGGACCATGACCAGTGTAGCCATGTATCCTTGGGAGCTCTAACTAGTGTAGCTGAGTCTCCCGCTACAAGCTTCATGAGATGGTCATGTGTAACATAAGCTTTGCTTTATTTGACTATATACACTCCAGTGGGATTATTAAATTTTCAATCCGACCCACCACTTTTTTGGAGTTTTTCTTTCTTTGCACATTTTTTATGTGCATATGTATAACATATCTACAAGGTGCAGCATATATACATAAGGAGTTTTTACTCTTGAGCCAATAGACTATCCCTCTTTTGAAGCTTTATTGCAACCCACAACTCCTGTCTTTAGACTTCATAACCACCAGATCAAGTTGAGACGCACTTCCTTCACTATAAGAAGAAGAGAGGTTCCGCCTAGAAGTACTACCCTCATATGCGACCCCAAGCCAAAGGAAACTACCTCCTCACCACCTCATTCGTGGAGAGCTATGTGTAAAGTGCTGGTGCAAGCAAAGCCATTGTCTCAGAGAGTCATGTGTGCGTTGTTAATTGCTCTACTTAGGCTCATCAAGATGACATATGCTCATAGCCAGTGGACTCAAAGAATTAAATCCCAATGGATCTGAAAAGTCTTAATCCTAAGCCCTATAAGGTTCCTCTTATAATTAGGTGGATTAAGGTTTTAACCAAGCTCCATTTTTCAATTTAATTCCAGGCCAGTTTAAATGTCTATGATTTGGAAAAACTGTACAAATATTTACAAAGATGCAATTTTACAAATTTTTACAAATGTGCAAAATTTTTGAAAAATGTTTGAAAACATGGATGTATGCATGAATGCAAAGTTTTGCAAAATATTTACAAAAATTTACACAAGGTTTTTGCAAACTTTTTGTTTTTCAAACATTTTACAAAAAAATTGTACTATATACACAATTTTGGTATAAAAATATTTACAAACTATTTACACAAATCATTTTTACAAACATTTGTACAAAAATAATTTTTATAAATAGATAGGTATGTGCAAGGTGAATTTTATGTACAAGGGAAAAAATTAATTTTTATGGATTTTTAGCCATTTTATTTATTAGCACACTCACACAAAGTACGAGTTATGTGATGAATCCATGATTCATTAACTTTTCTGTCATATTTTGTCTTAAAACCCTTAACAAATGCATGTAAATATTCATTAACTTCCATCTTTTATCCAAATTCCATTGATGAATAAATATTAACTTTTAAGCATAAAAACATGTTAATAAATAAAAGAATAAAAATAAAGAACAGAAAAGAAGGCAGATTGTGAATATGTCAATATGTACAATATGACTTAGAAATATAAATATAACTGCAAGATATATTTATATAACCTAAACCCCAAGACCACGTCAGCATGGATTGGTTGACAAGCCAATAAGTAGGGGGAGATAAGGAAAGAAACCCCTAAAAATAAATTAAACCCCACTTTATATATTTATCACTAATTATTAAATAAATACAAAACTTCAATGAATTTTAATTAACTCATATGTATATTTTTCACTAAACTCTTCTCCTAATTATTCTTAAAAATGTATATAAAAATATAAAAATAAGTTAAAAATACTACCATGTATATATGCCAAGAAACCCAGTCTTTAAATTGTCAAAATCTCAACTTCTGAACATCATAACTTCTTCATACGAACTCCAATTTCACTCTACTCACCTTTAAAGTTCAAAAATAATATTCTCTAATTAATAGAGGTGGTTTCATCGAATTCGAAGTCTGTTTGCAAAAAATCGGTTTTGGGACCAAATGACAACATGGTTTCTGGGCTATTTATTTTTTATAGAACATATTATTTATAGTTTTATTAATCTCATAATTTCTAATTATTTTCATGATCTTGTAATATAACCCTAAAATAATTTTGGAGCTTATTTATTATTTTAATAAAATCTTAAATTATAGGTAAAAATGAACTGGCTAACTTATACTCGTATTTATTAATATATGTAAATTAATTTATTAAATACAAAAAAATCACACAACTCTTATTTATTTTTCTAATAATTAATAAAATATAAAATTAATTTTTATTTATTTATTTATTAAATTAAAAAACCAAACCCTATTTATATATACATATTTATTAATATAATATTTATATTTCGACTAATATTTATTATTTATAAAAAATAATTATTCCATAATTAAGAGTATTTAATTATCTACATTTCTTGTATTATACCTATTTAAAATAACCTTATTTATTATTTATTATTGAATTTATAATGAATTTTGAACATCTGGCCAACCAGGTGCTGACACTTTTCAGCACCTGGTTCATCTTCCTCAAGAAGCTGGTAACATCTTTCTGTTCTTACCAGCCGACTTCAACCATTTCTCCCGCGCGCATCTTAACTCCTTTAGATGACCTAAGCCCTTGGATTTCATCTCCTAACAACCTTCATCCACGGCCACCCTTAGATCTGGCTTGAGGATCAAGCAAACCATCTATAAAAGGGCCCAAAGGTCGCCATTTTTAACTAACTTTCCAACCACCTAAGCTACCCAGCTCCAGTGGCCGACCCCCATTCTTCCTAGCTTCGCTCCGCCTGATTAGGAGGTGACAGCTCTGACCAAGCAAGCCCGCATGGAGGAGGGATCATCGGAGGAGGTTCCAAGGCCCCTTGCTGCCTTGCATCGCCGCCAAAGCACCGCGTCCAGCTCCGGCGAAGGTCGACCGTCGAGCGTCCATTCGAGGTAATACATCTATGAACTCCCAGACCTATTCATCCACTCTTTTTCGAATTTCTTCCTCGATCTTCGTGTATCCATTAGCGTGGTTAAGACGTCATTAGGACGCTTAATCACCCCACTTAAACGCCCAACATTCAAAGCACCTTAGGTCATTCAAAAATCAATCAAAGATCCATTTCAAAATCGTGTTTTCCTTTAATTGTATAACACGCATTCTCACATTTCTTCTGGAAACCACTTTTCGATCTTGCAAAACCTTAAACATTTGGCAGATTCCTTGAGAATCGAGCACATACACTTTGTCTTTGCAAATCTATTTTCAATCAGGAGCAATTTCACATCACCTGGGGTTCTCAGCTTAACGGAAATCATCCTCAAAGAAGGTGCGTCAGTCTTCATCACCCTCCAGGATCAACGAGACCGCCACCTTCTTCGAGAGGACACCGTCACGCTGCACCATCTCCAACCGCCAACCACCGCGGGCGAGCTCGAGGTGTGGGGGAGACACCCCTCTGGCCCCACCGGAGATCTCATCTCGCTGCCGAACGTCGAGGAAAATTCATTGAAGAAGCCTTCATCGGCAGTTATCCAACAAACTCAAGAACAACTGAAGAACGCCAGGCGCATAGGTTTGCGACATGTGTCCCATCTGGATGTCCAGGATCGTGCCTCCGCGTCTAATCTCAGCCGCTCAAATCGAATCGGTAGACATTTTGCATGAAGAGTCCCGAAGAATTTAAGTAATTCAATCGTGCCCCTGAAGGTTTCCAGTAATTACATTTAGGTCCCTCCGTAGGGACCTAAATGTAAAACATTTTATTTTCTTCTCAAAACAGTCCCTGTTAAGGACCATTTTACAACATTTTTAATTACTTTTCTTGTGCTTATACCCCTGGGCTGTAGGGGGATTTTTGGACCCATTTTTGACCTCATTTTTCGTATATTTTCTTGGTGTAGTTACACAACTACCTCCACGAGTTTTTCATTAATTTTTCGTGTAGTTTTCTCATGATTTTATCGTGTTTTGATTCATCGCAAATCATCTTTGTTTTGCTTTGTTTTCGTGTGCTTGTTCGAGCTTGTTGCTTGTCTCGTTCACCTATTATATACTATCATCTATTTTCACCTATATTCCACCTACTATATCATAAATATGTTTTGTGAAAAATATCACTTTGAAAAATTAAATAAAAATAGGAAAATATTAAAATCAAATAAAAATTTAAAATAAAAAATCCCTAAAAATGGTAGCTTTTCTCTAATCATTTTAAGAAGAGGTAAAATAAAATCGTGAAAATATTTTTTAAAAAGTAAAAATATTCTATTCTACCTCCTTGAGTTCGACCCAGGCACACTTACCTGGATAAATAAATAGTTTAGGTTTTTCTCTAAAAAACGAATTTGTTTGATCGACTGGGATCTCTTTGCGTCTTTTCTACACCGACAATTTTATAACATCAAAAGTCACGATCGGATTTTAGCCGCATCATTATGGCTAAAGTATATATGAAATATATACGACACCCCCTATACTTAGCAAGAACGATGTCCTCAGAGTGATGAAGAGCGATGAAGAAGACATAACTCGTGCTTAGTATAAGGAAGTGAAAAGGAATGGTATATACAAAGACGAATCAAAGAATAGAATAAAGAGGACTCGGTGTTTCCCGCTATACTTAGATTAAGTAATCCTAAGTATAGCAAGTTGTACATGAAGGGAAATCCGAGTGGAAGGATGTACAGGGCCTATCCCCCGCCATACTTAAGGTAAAATATCCCTAAGTATAGGCAGCAAAACAGAGGTAGAAAGAATGAATAGAATACCCCAGTCCTACACCCCCCCATACTTAGGGTAAAGTACACCCTAAGTATAGCATAATCATAAGATGAGAAAGGGGTGTGGGACTAAAGAATGGAGTGATATGGACAACTGGATCTATACAAGTCGGAAGAACAATGATAATCAGGCGGGAGATGCAATAGATGTGAGTCAAGAGACCACATCTCACGACCCACGGCTCATGATCTAGATATGGCTTGAGCCGTTGGCCGTTAACACGAAAGGTAGCATCATAGGACAACTAAGATATGTCAATACTCCCATTGTCATGTACCTTTCGAACCAAATAGGGTCCCTTCCATTTGCTCCGTAGTTTCCCTGGAATCAAACAACCATACTCTCTGTCCTGGCTCAAACTGCTTGTGGCTGATATGAGAATCATGCCACTCCTTCACTCTCTCCTTATATTGTAGGCTGTTTGAAAAGGTTGTATCACGAAGCTCCTCCAGGGCTGCTAACTCTGCCCTCCTCTGATCTCCTATACTCACTGGATCAATAAGTATATCAGTAACGAACCAAAGTGACCTATGTCTCAGCTCAACAGGTAAATGGCAGGGCTTGCCATAAACGAGGCGAAAAGGAGATGTACCTAAAGGAGTCTTGAAAGACGTCCTATATGCCCACAAGACTGAGTCCAAAAGTTGTGACCAATCCTTTCGTTTAGGGCGGACGACTTTTTGCAATATAGTCTTGATCTCCCTGTTTGACACTTCAGCAAGACCATTCGTCTGAGGGTGGTATGGAGTGGATACTCGATGGTCTATGTTGAACTCGCTAGCAAGGGCCTTTACCTTGTCGTTGATTAAATTATTGGACATGCGAGCCCACGGCGAGCCATTATGCAATAAATGTTATTGCGAATATCATTCCCTGATCTGAAATGAAGAATGAATAATTTGCATAATAGGTCCCTTAGTACAATTAGGTTTATGTACCATGGCCATCTTAGTGATCATACAGCTGTTGATTCAATAATTGAATCATAGAGGCTGGTGCTTGGATGAATATCTAAAGAGTTAGATTGAGGACTCCTCAAGCATCGTCAAATGATTGTTAAGAGATGATCTCCAGCCTGAGTAGGAGATGGTAATCCTTTCTCAATTAGGCTGATATATAACCGACCTCTTGATGCAGGTCCTCTGCATAGGAATAGAGATTCGGAGGTGTCAGATTTATTAGGTCAAAAAGTTGACTTAACGAGATCGAGATAACCAAAGTCCTATATCGTAATCCGTCATGATATAGGCACGCATCCTCTGACCGAAGACGGATGTGTTACTATATGTCTGAGTATGTACATTTAGCAGACCAATAGGTTGATGATCTAACCAAGTCCTATACACCGCCGCGTTGGTGTGCATATAAGGGTATATAAGTAATGCGATCTCTCAAAGGGATAATACAGGTTCATTTATTGAACTGGAAGGCATGAGCTCACTCATGAGATATTGGGAAGAATCAAATTCTGTGTGCACGGTCGTCTTGCTTTGGAAGCTTGACTGAATTTGTAGGTTTGATATATACTTTTAGGAAGTATATGATCAAGACCTAGGTATGATATACGCTTTTGGAAAGTGTATGATCGATACCAACTCCCAATGATCGAATGAGAAACTTACTGATAGAACCCTGAAGTAGACAGTATAAAGTTGATCTAATACTTTGGGTTTATTCTGAGTCTTCTGGTATGTAGGATGTACAGGTATTGGGAATACCTGAGGGTGATATGATCATAAACGATTGTATAACCATGACGCTTCCATTCCTAGGGAGTGATGAAACGGGTCTGGATTTTAGTGACTCCTCTCAGTAGAGAAGTAATCTGATCTTGGTCCAAAAGTTGGACATTGATCTGAATGTGATTCAGATGCAATGAGAAGATTAGTTTTGCGGTCTTGATTTAATCAAGCATCTATGGGAGGCACGCGATCTGGATTTGAGATATGATCTCAATATCCAAGTCACTATACATGGAACAATACAATCGCCCTATCCTTATCTCCAAGTATTTGCGGAAAAAGTGCATTATCCTTTAAAGGGTTCAGGATAATTTAATTGTTGATAATATGTATCCGAGAATTGAGAAAATGGATAATTGAATGTGATTTAATTATCATGAATAATATGAATTTGATTCATATTAAAAAGAGAGTTATCTTAGATAATTGAATGTGATTGAATTATCAAAGATGTGAATAATATGAATGTGATTCATATTATTTGAGAACAAGAGAAAATAGATCCAAGATGATTAAATGCGATCTAATTATCATGGATATGAATAATGTGGATAGCAATATCCATATTAGTTACATATATTATAAATGTGATGTATAATATACAAGAGAGAGCTATTTGTAATTTACATTTGTTAGTTAAATATTAATGTGAATTAGATTCACATTGGACAATTAATTGAAAATGTAATTCACATTTTATTTTGGATTGTGAATGTGATTCACAAATTTCCAATGGCAAGATTGCAATATTCACAAAATAATTATAAATTATTTTTGTAGAATAATTTATAACAATTGTTGTTGTAATAAATTGGAGATAATGGAATAATGTAATCAAGGGAGATTACATTGGGATGCTCCTTCCATACTAATAGGAGAGACGGCCGCCTATTCCTATTAGGAAAGGGTGGTCGTCCACTCCATGTATATGGAAGGAGGCACTCTCCTTTCCATTATCTCCATATGTTTTTGATTTAATTTTGGTTTTGATTTATATTGATTTATCCTTATATATTTAATCTAAATTAAATTAATTGTTGTTGGTTTACCAACACAAATCTTAGCCATTAAAAGAAACACAATCAATGAGAGCCATTGGATTTGTGTTGTTCCATGGATTGATATCCATGGATCCCAAAATGTTATAAAAGGAGATGCACCCCTTTGCTCTTCTTTACACACAACACAATTCTTTAGAAGCACATCTCTCTCTATTTCTCTCTATACGTCAGCCCTCTCTCTTCCTCTCATGGTCGTCCACCATGGATGCCCTAGAGAGACTCTCCATCGCCGCAGCATCGTTGTCATGCTGCCTGATCGTTTGCTCGTGGATCTCCGTCTCCTTCGGTGCGCCTCGCTCGTGAAGCAGACGATGGATCTCGTGTGTCGAGATCAGGAAATCCACCGCTTGGATCATCAACATGGATTGCGAGAACCACGCGATTCATCCTCGCGCTCGCAAGCGTCTTCTCCGTCGGAGCGGACTTGAGACAGGAGGTCTCTTCGTCTAGAGACTCGATCACAACCATGCTTCAAGAGGTAACCCTAATACTTGTTTGTGATTTAGACGAAACGATCCGAGAAGTGTTCTTAGATCATGTGGTTTCGTCGCATAAAAAAATTTTAATTTCCGCTGCATAGAACAACTAGTACGACTAGTCGTTCTTCGTCGTATTCGATACGGTGCTCACGCTTCCGTGATGCGCTTAAGGATCTAACCATATCCTTCAAGTGGTATCAGAGCCTTAGGTCGAAGGTTTCGGATACGATTCGCAAACCTAGGACGACTTGGGTTTGTTAAGGTCGCGAAAGTTTTTTGTCGTATTTGATTTTCGCATATCTGTTTAGTGAATAAATTCGGCCATGTTTAAAATGTTTAAACACGAATTAATTACTTGTATTTTGTTCCCCATTAAATAAGGAAACCATAGGATCTGAGTTTACATAATTTGGATTCCGTTCTCTCAAGATATGGTTGTTTTAATGAGCATGTATTCACCGTTGCGGGAACTGCGAATCGTAACATGATTAATGAGTTAATTACTGTTTTGATCCGCTTAGAAATGCATGAAATATCACTTGAGTTCTATCCTAAATCAATTTAGCAATCTTTGAAAATTGAGTTTGTCTAATTTGGATTTAAATTGATTGAGATATGTTAATTTTGGTGAGTAGGGGTCGCTGCTGAAATTACAGTCCTAATCAAAAACCATGTGATTGTCAATGAGTGAAATTAATTGTTAATTTCATGAAATAATTATGGAAAATATTTGAGAAATATTAGAAGATGATTATTTCCTTAATTGACTTGGCATCATCCAATAAATTGATTAGATTTGATCTAAATCATAACTGAAAACACAATTATCAAACTCCTGGCTTGAATAGGATTGGGAATTTGCTTAGCAAATTTCCTTATAATCAAAAATGTTTTGATTATTACTATATGGTATAATTTCGGTTGAAGAACCGATGATCATCTCAAGTAGAAATTGATATATTTGGCATTATCCTTTCCTGAGGTGGATATGGTGTCTTGTCGGAGAACATTGGGCTTGCGGGTTGCAACGTATGTGGTCCGTCCCACTCTCGTCGGTATTGACCATGACAGCGGGTAGGGACTCGATAATGTTGGAGAAAATTAAGGTGTATTTTCTAATTATTATAATTCGAATTGATACGTACTTTGAGATATTATCATATATATTCAAGTAAAATAACCAAGTTTGTTGATTGAATTGGATTGATAATTAATTTAATATGATTAAACTGATTATATCCAATTGAGACACTCTATTATGAATGGAGTTGTTATTTCCCTTGTAAGAATTAATTATATGAATATGATTCATAATGATTAATTAGATTGAAATGATATGGAGGATCACATAAGTGACATCCATGGTCTCCCGTCAAGGCGAAGAGTTCTGTCGCCAGGGATTGCATGTGGGAGATGCCTGTCCGAAGTGACAGCTCCTGTATGCAAGCGCATCTGGATCGGGCTCTTTGCTTCTCGAAAGAGTAAGGCCGTATGCGTAGTGACCCCAATATTGGATCCTCATATTGTTGGGGCGATATTGGATTGCGCATAGCGAGTACTATTCCTGTTGACGGTTGGTTCAATTAATGACGGGTCAACATCGCCTTAGGGGTGGTGGGCCCGGGTGTTAAAGACCGAATTGGGAATGCAAGTTGGACTTGCAAGGCGGAATGTGTTCCCGCTTCTTTTTATCGGAGTTGCATATTCTCATATTATTGGGATGTAACAAAGATAAGGAAGGAGATCCCAGATCTTGCTGAGATATAATGGTAAGTATATCTCTTACATTGAAAGTGATTAAGGGAATGAACTTTCAGTGTTGACAAGGTAAGACAACTTTGATATAAAAATTCCTAAATCAAAGTAAAATATGTGTGTATATATATACACTTATGCAAATTTCTTATTTCAGATAATCCTTCCTTAAACCCACTCAATGATATACTCAATAATAACCAGTAAAATATCATGGATTGGACTCATGATCCAGATATTGTACTTGCAGTTGGACACATAATGTATGTGGTTGCAATATGCAAGTCTCCTCATAATAATGAGGAATGACAATTAAATAGATAATAGGACTACAACCGTAGGGTTTGTATGTCTCTATAATCTTGATCTCTCATCGGATGTACTTTAGAAGTGACATGTCGATGATGATCGCAATTGTCAAATAATCCTTATAAAGACTTAAGAAGATGTTCTGGTATACATATGTGCACTTAACATTTAATCATGAATGACATGGTTCTCTGCATCATGCAGAATGGTGGCTCCATAAGAGATGATGTATTCAAAATGTTTGAATACCTACCTGAACCAATGTTATTAAGAGTCTAGATGGATGTAGACATGATGAGTGTCATCATTCTACTGTCTATACTCTAGTCATTCATGAAGCTTCATAATATTCATATTGTATGAATTTGATGAAGCATGTATAAATGTTGAAATGCTCTTACATTGAATTCTTTTGAATTTAATATAAGAGTTACCTTAGTCTTAATCAATGGTTGTTTATAGATAAAGGGAGCGTAGTGGAAGCAAGGGTTGGACCCAAGTAAGAAGGAAAGTTAAAAAGTTGACTGTACTTCTGTGACTTCCATATGACATCCAAAGAGTTGGATGAATGCCAATGCTGCAATAAGTTGATGTATTGATAGTATGACTATCAAATCTATCTAGAATCCATAGAGAAGGAATCAGATAGTACATCAGAATAATCTACATATAATCATTGAAATTGACTTACTTATTTGATAAGTTAAAGTCTTGTAATTGTATCTCAATCTTCTACAACACTTGCAATGGGTTGCATATGTTTTAGAAGACTAGAAAATTTGATCTTAAGGCTCATAGTCATCCTCATAGATATTGATGCAATTGTTGCAACAATCTCTATTGGATTGAAAGGATTTATAATTTTAGTGGGAGAGCCGTTAGTCTTAGAGAATGTCTCTATGACCTGGATATTAGAATACACTCATTGTTTGTTTCTAAATGTTGGAAATAAACATGAATTCTGGAATGGACCTATCATAAAAAGTTATGATGGAGATATTTCAGATAGTAATCTAAAATCTAGTGGACTCCACTAAATTAGAAAATTGATGAATGGTTTATTAACATTTCTAAATACTGAAATTAAACCTTAAGATCAATAGGAGGATAAAGATCATTTGACAATGATCTAGCATCAAGCCTTGGACATTTGTCTATTGATTTGATCAATAGACTAGTAAGAGATAAAACTTTAGAATGTCTAAAATTTCAAAACTTACATACTTATGAATATTGTATTCAAAGCAAAATGTCCAATACACCCTTCTTTGGGAATGGTGTAAGATGTCAAGGTATTCAGGATCTCACACATGTTGATGTATGCAGATCATCTACATCATAGTAAACATTATGGATATATGATATCTATTGATGATTATGTATGATATGAGATTTCTTCTCTAAAGAAACCTTTGAAATGTTCGAAGATTTCATTTTTCTTTATTTACAACCAAAGTTTGAAGGAAGATAAAAATGAATTTGATCTAATCTAGGTAGCCTGTACCTATTAGATGAATTCAAAGGATAGCTTATGGAGATATGAATATCATTTCTATCTCAATCCTCCTAACACACCTAAACTCAATAGAGTTATAGGGAGATACAAGTGGATCATGTGTGACATGATTTGATCAATGATGAATTTTAGCATAATTTCCTCTTAGTTTCCAGGTATATATGTAGTAGAGACTGCATTATATATCCTTAATGAGATTCCATGCAAGTAAGCTGGAATTGGGCACTAGAGAGTGCATCTTCATTAGGAAAATAAAAGATGGTATTGGATACCTACTTTATGAACTTGAGATTCTTAAAAGATCTCATCTCTAAGAATATGATTCTTAAAGGATGACTCTCTTGAGAATCAAGAAGAAAATGAAGTGTAGGAACTCATTTAATCTTGAAAAGATAATGAGCCTCCTGAAATAGGGAACTAAAAGGACAATTAAAGATGAAACACTAATACTTCTTCAAATGAGTTTGAGGATGTATTCCGTGTGTTGATTAAATCTGACAAATGATCGGACTTCATGTGATGAAGCTCCTAAGGATCATGACATGGAAAGATGGATGTTATCAATAAAGTCAAAAGTAGACTTCATATACAAGTGTTGTATATGGACCCTCGAGGATCCACCTATATGGATAAGACCCATAAAGGTGTAAATGGATCTTCAAGAGAAAGAAGTCAAGATTGCATTCCTCTATGAATACCTCTCTGAGGATATTCACATGAAGTAGCCCCAGGGATTCACGGTTGAGAAAAGCAAGATGTGAAAGCTAAGGAATCCATCTATGGACTCAAATAAGATTCTTGAAGTTGGACCATAAGATTTGATGAAATTATAAATGTTATGATTTCAGATAGAATCTGAATGAACCATGTGAAGCTTAGTGGGAGTGCCTTTGTGTTCATCATGATAAAAGTAAATGATATTCTAATCATTTAAATGATATAAGGATGATAATAAGTGTTTTATAATCTGACTATTCCATATCTTGAGATATGATCTCAAAAGATGCTCTTGAATCTTAGTTCTGAAGGTATTCAGAAGCAAAGAGAAGAGGGTATCGGGACCGTCACATTTGTAGTATACCTTGGACATGTTCCAATTTTTGGAAAATTCCAAGAAAGGCTTCGTTCCCTTAAGATGTGATATTGACCTATCTAAAGGGATAGCACCTCAAAGAGTTGAGAAAGTGAATGCTAGAACTACTTGCACTTGTGCATTAGTTACGAGAAGCTGAGTGTATGCTAGATGTGTACAAAAGCTAGATATCTGCCATGTAGTGAGAGTAGTAAACCGTTACTAATCCTAGTATGGAGAGAAAACACTTGATTGCAGTAATAATAATATCTTCATAGAGGACAAGATTTTTTGAGATAGTGATCTCGAAGTCTTATCTTCAAAAACATAAGACTATATAGATAGTGATCTAAAAGGTCTTAAATTTGGATACCTTAGGAGATAGAGATCTCTAGGAATAAGGGTATTCTGATAAGGATTATGGAAATACTGGTTGTGATAATTATTAGGCTATTGTGTCAAGGACACTATAACCAACAAGATTGAGTATTGCTTGCATAAGATGCAACATTCGCATTGGATGCGAGCACTGTTACTGGGGATATGCAAGTGTCGTAAAAGCACTTGGCGTAGTCTCACAGAAGCAGAGTGAATGATCAGCTTACCTAGCTATTTTCTAAATAACCTATGATTGTCACATGAGTGTGGGTTTAAATGATTAGCACATTAATGGCTCTTTGGGCTAGTGGGAGATTGTTGGACATGCGAGCCTACAGCGAGCCATTATGCAATAAATGTTATTGTGAATATCATTCCCTAATCTGAAATGAAGAATGAATAATTTGCATAATAGGTCCCTTAGTACAATTAGGGTTATGTACCATGGCCATCTTAATAATCATACAGCCGTTGATTCAATAATTGAATCATAGAAGCTGATGCTTGGATAAATATCTAAAGAGTTAGATTGAGGTCTCATCAAGTACCGTCAAATGATTGTTAAGAGATTATCTCCAGCCTGAGTAGGAGATGGCAATCCTTTCTCCATTAGGTTGATATCTAACCGACCTCTTGATGCAGGTCCTCTGCATAGGAATAGAGATTCGGAGGTGTCAGATTAGTTAGGTTAAAGAGTTGACTTAATGAGATCGAGATAACCAAAGTCCTATATCGTATGTTGTCATGATATAGGCACGCATCCTCTGACCGGAGACAGGTGTGTTACTATATGTCTAAGTATGTACATTTGGCAGACCAATAGGTTGATGATCTATCCAAGGTCTATAAACCAACGCGTTGGTGTGCATATAAGGGTATATAAGTAATGCGATCTCTCAAAGGGATAATACAGGTTCATTTATTGAACTGGAAGGCATGAGCTCACTCATGAGATATTGGGAAGAATCAAATTCCGTGTGCACAGTCGTCTTGCTTTGGAAGCTTGACTGAATTTGTAGGTTTGATATATACTTTTAGGAAGTATATGATCAAGACCTATGTATGATATACGCTTTTGGAAAGTGTATGTTCGATACCAACTCCCAATGATCGAATGAGAAACTTACCGATAGAACCCTGAAGTAGACAGTATAAAGTTGATCTAATACTTCGGGTTTATTCTGAGTCTTCCAGTATGTAGGATGTACAGATATTGGGAATACCTGAGGGTGATGTGATCATAAATAATTGTATAACCATGACGCTTCCATTCCTAGGGAGTGATGAAACTAGTCTGGATTTTAGTGACTCCTCTCAGTAGAGAAGTAATCTGATCTTGGTCCAAAAGTTGGACATTGATCTGAATGTGATTCAGATGCAATGAGAAGATTAGTTTTGCGGTCTTGATTTAATCAAGCATCTATGGGAGGCCCGCGATCTGGATTTGAGATATGATCTCAATATCCAAGTCACTATACGTGGAACAATACAATCGCCATGTCCTTGTCTCCAAGTATTCGCGGAAAAAGCGCATTATCCTTTAAAGGGTTCAGGATAATTTCATTATTGATAATATGTATACGAGCATTGAGAAAATGGATAATTAAATGTGATTTAATTATCATGAATAATATGAATTTGATTCATATTATAAAGAGAGTTATATTAGATAATTGAATGTGATTTAATTATCAAAGATGTGAATAATATGAATGTGATTCATATTATTTGAGAACAAGAGAATATAGATCCAAGATGATTAAATGTGATTTAATTATCATGGATATGAATAATGTGGATAGTAATATCCATATTAGTCATATATATTATAAATGTGATTTATAATATACAAGAGAGAGCTATTTGTAATTTACATTTGTGAATTAAATGTTAATGTGAATTGGATTCACATTGGACAATTAATAGAAAATGTAATTCACATTTTATTTTGGGTTGTGAATGTGATTCACAAATTTCCAATGGCAAGATTGCAATGTTCCCCAAATAATTATAAATTATTTTTGTAGAATAATTTACAACAATTGTTGTTGTAATAAATTGGAGATACATGAAATATTGTAATCTTAGGAAAGGGTGGCCGTCCACTCCATGTATATGGAAAGAGGCACTCTCCTTTCCATTATCTCCATATATTGTTGATTTAATTTTGGATTTGATTTATATTGATTTATCAATATATATTTAATCTAAATTAAATTAATTGTTGTTGGTTTTACCAACACAAATCTTAGCCATTAAAAGAAACACAATCGATGAGAGCCATTGGATTTGTGTTGTCCCATGGATCGAGATCCATGTATCCCAAAATGTTATAAAAGGAGATGCACCCCTTTACTCTTCTTTACACACAACACAATGCTTTAGAAGCACATCTCTCTCTATTTCTCTCTACACGTCAGCCCTCTCTCTTCCTCTCATGGTCGTCCACCATGGATGCCCTAGATAGACTCTCCATCGCCGCAGCATCGTCGTCATGCTGCCCGATCGTTTGCTCGTGGATCTCCGTGCCTCGCTCGTGAAGATGACGATGGATCTCATATGTCGAGATCAGGAGATCCACCGTTTGGATCATCAACATGGACTGCGAGAACCACGCGATTCATCCCCATGCTCGCAAGCGTCTCCTCCGTCGGATCGGACTTGAGACAAGAGGTGTCTTCGTCTAGAGACTTGATCACAACCACGTTTCAAGAGGTAAACCTAATACTTGTTTGTGGTTTAGACGAGACGATCCGAGAAGTGTTCTTGGATCATGTGGTTTCGTCGCATAAAAAATTTTAATTTCCGCTGCATAGAACAACTAGTACGACTAGTCATTCTTCGTCATATTCGATATGATGCTCACGTTTCCGTGATGAGCTTAAGGATCTAACCATATCCTTCAGAAATGAGACTCCCCGTCAGAAATCAACATTCGAGGTACCCTGAACCGTAAAATGATATTCTTCCTCAAAAATCTGCAAACAGTCCTAGCATTTGCGGTTCGGGCGGGATGGCCTCAACCCAACGACTCACATAATCCACGGCCAACAGAATGTACTCGAATCCCTGACTCCTAGGGAATGAATCCATGAAATCGATGCCCTCTGTGTCAAAGACCTCACAGAATTGCATGGGCTGCATCGGCATCATATCACGTTGTCCACAAGTGCCCATCCTCTGACAATCAGTACACCTCTTCACGAACTCATCAGAGTCCTTGAAGAGAGTAGGCCACCATAGGCCGGATTGGAGCACTTTCTGTGCCATTCTCCTCCCAAAGTGATGTCCTCCTGCCTCAAGCTTGTGGCAGTAAGTAAGGATGATGTGGTTCTTCTCCTGAGGAATGCACCAACGCCAGATACTATCCCCTCCTTCATGATACAGGATGGGATCCTCCCAATGGTAAAATTTGGCCTTCGCGAGGAAGGTCTCAAGTTTCTGTCTGGGCCAATCTTGTGGAACTTTCTTGGCGACGAGATAGTTCACAATATCGGCATACCATGGGAGAGAGACGATAGCAAGGATCGCCTCATCTGGGAAGGTCTCACATATAGGCTCAGTCTGCTCAGAAACCTCAAGATACTCTAAATCAAGAGAGATGATCCGCCACCACATTCTTGACTCCAGGCTTATCCTTAATCTCTATGTCAAACTCCTGGAGTAGAAGGATCCATCTGGTCAATCTAACTTTGGCATCCTTCTTTGCCATGAGGTACCTGATGGCGCTATGATCAGTATAGATGGTCACTCTAAACCCAATGATGTAAGATCTGAATTTATCTAGGGCGAAAACTATGGCTAGCATCTCCTTCTCAGTGACTGTGAAGTTCCGCTGGGCGACAACCAAAGTACGACTAGCGTAGTGAATAGCAAAGGGGACTCCATCCCTCCTCTGTCCCAGCACGGCCCCTACGGCAAAATCGTAGGCATGCGTCATGATCTCGAATGGGAGAGACCAATCAGGCGGCTGGAGAATGGGAGCCTCTACAACAGGACTCTTGAGAGTCTCAAACGACAATAGACACTTATCATCTACAAGGAACTCGATGTCTTTCATCAGCAGATCAGTCAACGGTCGGGCAATCCTACTGAAATCATGAATGAAGCGTCGGTCGAAACCGACGTGCCCCAGAAAAGACCGTAACTGCCGCAAATTGGACAGTGTATTGAGTTTTCTAATGACATCCACCTTGGTCGGATCAACCTCCATGCCCTTGTTGGAGATGATATGGACAAGCACCATCCCCTGAGTCACCATGAAGTGACTCTTCTCCCAAGACAACACAAGGTGAACCTTTATGTATTGCTGAAGGACTCGGTCTAGGCAGTCAAGACAAGAATCGAATATGTCGCCGTAGACCGAGAAATCATCCATGAAGACCTCCAAGCACTCCCCCACCATGTCCGAAAAGATGGGCAGCATGCATCTTTGGAACGTCACCGGAGCGTTGCACAATCCAAATGGCATGCATCTGAAAGCATATGTCCCGAAGGGACAGGTGAAAGTGGTATTGTCCTGGTCCTCTAGCGCTATGGCCACCTGATTGTATCAGGAGTACCCATCCAAGAAACAGCAATGGCTCTTCCCTACCAGCCTCTCGATAATCTGATCAATACAGATTAGGGGGAAAAGATCCTTCTTGGTGGCCTGGTTCAATCGTTTGCAGTCCACACAGACCCGCCAAGAAGTGGGTACCCGGGTAGCGATCTCCTCTCCAGACTCACTAACAACTGTGGTGATGCCCGTCTTCTTGGGCTTCACATGAACGGAGTAACCCATTTGGAGTCGGAGATGGGGTAGATAAAATCGACACTCCACCATTTCGAGATCTCCTTCATGACAACATCTCGAAGATTCGGGTTCAGCCACCGCTGGAACTCACACGACGGCTTCGCGTCCTCCTCGAGATAGATATGGTGGGAGCACAAGGCCAGACTTATCCCCTGGAGGTCAGCTACACTCCATCCTATTGCCTTCCAGTTCTTTTCAAGAACCCCCATCAGACGAGATTCCTGCTCTCCAGTCAAATCAGCGGAGATAATGACTGGGTACATCTCATGCTCACCCGCAAGGAACTTATACTTCAGCGACGACGGTAGCGGCTTCAGCTCTGGACAAGTAGGTGCAGGCGGATCTGGCCTTCAAAAAGTCTGAGTGAACGCTGCCAAATCTGCATGGGAGAATGAGAACTCTCGCTCACAATCTAAATCTGGCGAAGGCTGCTCTACTGAACTGTCTCTGCTCTGTATGGAATCAGCCTCCTCCCTAGTTGTAGGCTCAGTAGACGTCTGACAAGGTATCGAATCATCAAACTCTACCCAATCAATATCTGACTCTGAGGGATCTATATCAGACTCACAAAAATCTGCCTCACGATCGAGAACCTGATCTGCTGCCTGAGATGTATCCTGGACCAGGAATGCACTCTCCAAGCTCTCCTCCGCTAGCGTCTCTGCATCAGCAAACTCTGAAGGTGAGAGGATAACCTATGTGTCTGGATCTACCCAAACTGCATCGTCATCTGTAATCACAAAATCGCAGTCCTGGTGGATGTCTCGTCCTGCCTTTGTTATCTGCTCTGAATCAGAAGTCGACTCTGAGCAAGCTGAATCTCTGGCTCTAGTCTCCTCGTCCGTCTCTATTTCTATACTCTCTCCCTCAACGTGAAAGTACACCTTCCCGCTATCATAGTCGGATACTGCCTTGGATGTGGCCAAGAACGGGCGTCCTAAAATAATGGGGTATCGATCACAGACTCAGGGATCTCCATGTCCAACACAACGAAGTCCACGGGGAATTTCAGGCCCTGAATCGTGACGACAACATCCTTCGGCAACCCCTTCGGCCTCTTGACAGATCGATCAGCAAACTGAAGGATCGTCCTACTTTGTCGGAGAGGGCCCAACTCGAAGTGGTCAAGAAGGGCTGCCGGAAGAAGGTTGATCGAAGAACCACTGTCTAATAGATGAAGGATATTGAGAATCCTTAAGCGCATCACGGAAGCGTGTCGATCGCATCGTATGCAATCGGAGCAACTAGTCGCACTAGTCGCTAGATGCAGCGGAAATTAAAATTTTTAATTCTAAAGATGAAACCACATGATCACAAGAACACTTCTCAGATCGTTTCATCAAACCACAAAGTACAAGGAATACCTCTTGAAGTGTGGTTGTGATCGCGAGATCCCAAAGTAGAGATCCTCCTATCTTAAGTCCGATCCACGAAGAACGCACTTGCAGGCGCGATGATGAGTCACGTTCCTTCCCGCAATCCTCGATGAAGATCCAAGCGATGGCTCCCCCGATTTCGTCAAACGAAATCCGTCGTCTTCCTTTAGAGTAAGCAACTCCAAAGAAGATGGAGATCCACGAGTCGTCGAAGAAGAAGCCGAGAGTCTCTCCTCTCTCAACACAAAGTGGACGGCCACTTAATGGAGAAGAGAAAGAGAGAGAGGGCGAGAATGAGAAAGAGAGAGAGAGAGAGTTGTCACCTTGTACAACTCTTAATGATGTACCATGGAAGGCTACCCTAGCCCTCTATTTATATTAGTTTAGGATCCATTGGATCTCAATCCATGGGACACATGGATCCAAGGGCTATGCTTGGTCCATGTAAATCAATGGCTATGATTGTTGTTGATTAAAACCAACAACATTTATTTATGATTAAATTAAATATATGTTGCAACATTATCAACACATTTTTAATTCAACATAAATAAATTAGTTGAGAGATTAATCATCATAATAAAATGGAGTCAATATAGCCTCCTAAAATTAAGGGGCGTCACCCATGACTTTTTCATGGGTGACGTCACCTCTGAATTTGGTGGCTTTATTTCTCCTTTTATTATATTATTTTATCTCTCAATTATTGCAAAAATATCCACCAAATTAATTCCAAATTAATTTGTGAATATTTCAATCATGCCATTGAACATTATGTGAATCATATTCACAACCCAAACTAATTTGTAAATGTGGTCTGTCAAATGTACATACTTAGACATATGGCAATACATCTGTCTCCGGTCAGAGGATGCGTGCCTATGCTGTGACAGCATTCAACATAGGACTTAGGTTATCTCGATCTTGTTAAGTCAACCCATTGACCTAACTAATCTGACACCTCCGAATCTCTATTCCTATGTAGAGGACCTGCATCAAGAGGTCGGTCAGATATCAGCCTATGTGAGAAAGGATTGCCATCTCCTACTCAGGCTGGAGATCACATCTTAACAATCATTTGACGGTGCTTGATGAGTCCTCAATCTAACTCTTTAGATATTCATCCAAGCACCAGCCTCTATGATTCAATAATTGAATCAACAGTTGTATGATCATTAAGACAGCCATGGTACATAACCCTTATTGTACAGAGGGACCTATTATGCAAATTATTTATTCTTCATTTCAGATCAGGGAATGATATTCGCAATAACATTTATTGCATAATGGCTCGTCGTTGGCTCACATGTCCAACAATCTCCCACTAGCCCAAAGAGCCATTAATGGGCTAATCATTTAAACCCTCACTCATGTGACAATCATAGGCTATTTAGAAATAGCTAGGTAAGCTGATCAGTCACTCTGTTCCCAAAAGACCATGCCAAGTCCTTTTACGGCACTTGCATATCCCTAGGTAACAGTGCTCGCATCCAATGCGAATGTTGCATCTAATGCAACCAGTACTCAATCTAGTCAAAGCAGTTACAGTGTCTTTGACACTATTGCTTAATAACTATTATAACCAGTATTTCCATAATCCTTATCAGAATACCCTTATTCCGGGAGATCACTATCTCTCAAGGTATGACTAGAGTAGGAATGAAAAGAGCAAGATGCTTTGGGAATTGAGATTCGACTATTCAGATAGCCTTGCGGATTTCCCTGGCTCTTTGCCCGAGGGGACTCAAAAGATTGGAACTGATCTTTTTCCTCAGTAGTTCACCCCCTCGTGAGTTCCAAGAGGCATCTGCAGCAGGCGACCATGCAAGAATGTCGATTAACTTATGTCTGGCTATTGGGAAGAGCTTGCTACCATGGAGCCTCCGCTCTCCGGTGACTCTGCTTTTCCGGTCGGGCATTGTTCCACTTTCTCATGCGCCTGCGCCCTGAGTTCGAGCACTAGATATTAAGACCCTTCCTCGACGACTCTGCTTACTATACTGGTTTTGACGACTTCACTACGAAGATATCGTTATTACTGCAATCAAGTGTTTTCTCTTCATAATAGGATTAGTAACAGTTTACTACTCCCACTGCATGGCAGATATCTGGCTTTTATACACATTTAGTATACATTTAGCTTCTCGTAACTGATGTAGAGGTGCAAGCAGTTCTAGCATTCACTTCCTCAACTCTTTGAGGTGCTATCCCTTTAGATAGGTCAGTACCAAATCTCAAGGGAAGGAAGCCTTTCTTGGAATTTCCAAGAATGGAATATGTCCAAGGTGTACTACAAATGTGACAGTCCCAATACCCTCTCTTCTTTGCTTCTGAACAACTTCAGAACTAAGATCTAAGAGGTATTCTTGAGATCATATCTCAAGGTATGGAATAGCCAGTCTATAAAACACTTATTCTCATCCTTATATCATTCCAAATGATTAGGATATTATCTACATTTAGCACGATGAACACAATGGCACTCCCACTAAGCTTCACATGGTACATCAAGATTCTATTTGAAATCATAACATTTATAATTTCATCAAATCTTATGTTCCAACTTCAAGAAGCTTATTTTAGTCCATAGATTGATTTCTTTAGCTTTCACACCTTACTTTCCCAAATCATGAAGTCCTGGGGCTACTTCATGTGAATATCCTCAGAGAGGTATTCTTTATAGGAATGCAATCTTGACTTGCATCTTGAAGATGCAATAGTCAAGTTGTGTAGCTAAGGTTAGCAATATTCTGATGATTTTAAGCATGGTCACCGAAGAGCAAGTCTCATTGCAAGCAACGTCTTCTCTTCCGATGTGTAGCTTATGGCTACGAACCTAGCTTTGAAGGTCTCTACCTTCTCATCAGGTTCCCTCTTCTCTTGAAGATCCACTTACACCTTTATGGGTCTAACCCTTACAGGTGGATCCTCTAGGGTCCATATACAACACTTGTATATGAAGTCTACTTTAGACTTTATTGCTAATATCCATCATTCCATGTCATGATCCTTAGGAGCTTCATCACATGAAGTCCGATCATTGTCAGACTTGGCTGACACATGGAATACATCCTCAAACTCATTTGAAGAGGTATTAATGTTTCATCTTTAACTGTCCTTTTAGTTTCCGATTTCAGGAGCCTCATTATCTTCTCAAGATTAAATGAGTTCCTTTACTTCATTTTCATCTTGATTCTCAAGAGAGTCATCCTCTAAGAATCACATTCTTAGAGATGAGATCTTTTAAGAATCTCAAGGTCATAAATTAGGTATCCAATACCATCCTTTATTTTCCTAATGAAGCAGCACTCTCAAGTGCTAGATTCCAGCTTACATCCATGGAACCTTATTAAGGATATATATTGTAGTCTCTACTACACATATACCAGGAAACTAAGAGGATAATTATGCTAAAATTCATCATTGATCAAATCATGTCATACATGATTCAATTGTATCTCCCTACAACTCTATTGAGTTCAGGTTTATCAGGAGGAGTGAGATAGAATTGATATTCATATCTTCATAAGGTATTCTTTGAATTTTATCTAACAGGTACAAGCTACCTAGGTTAGATCAAATTCATTTCATATTTCTTCAAACTTTGAACCAAAATTATGAAATCTTTGAACATTTCAAAGGTTTCTCAGGTGAAGAGAAGAAATCTCATATCATACGTAATCATCAATAGATATTACATATCCATAATGTTTACTATGATATAGATGATCTACATACATCAATATGTATGAGACCTTGAATACCTCGACATCTAACACCATTCCCAAAGAAGGGTGTATTGGACATTTTACTTTGAATACAATATTCACAAGTATGTAAGATTTGAAATTTTAGACATTCTAAAGTTTCATATCCTACTAGTTTATTGATCATATCAATAGACATATGTCCAAGATTCGACGTCAGATCATTGTCAAATGATCTTCATCCTCCTATTGATCTATCAAGGTTTAATTTTCAGTGTTAGAAATCTTAATGAACCATTCATTAATTTTCTAATTTTGTGGAGTCCACTAGATGTTAGATTACTATCTGAAATATTTCCATCATAACTCTTTATGATAGTTCTATCTCAGAATTCATGTTTATTTCCAACATTTAGAAACAAACAATGAGGGTATTCTAATATCTAGGTCATAGAGACATTCTCTAAGACTAAGGGCTCTCCCACTGAGAACATGAAGTCCATCTATCCAACAGAGATTGCTGCAACAATTACATTAATATCCATGTAGATGACTACTAAACCTTAAGATGAAATTTCTAATCTTCTAATATATATATATATATATATGCAACCAATTGCAAATGTCATTAGAAGATTGGGATACAATTGTCAGACTTTATCTTATGAAATAAGAAAGTCAGAGTCAATGATTATATGTAGATTATTCTGATGCTCTATCTGAGTCCTTCACTAAGGATTTTAGAGACTTGATAGTCATACTATCAACACATCAACATATTGCAGTGTTGGCATTCATCCAACTCTTTGGATGTCATATGGAAGTCACAGAAGTAGGTCAACTCTTTGACTTTCCTTCTTACTCGGGTCCGGCCCATGCTTCCACTGCACTCTCTTAATCTATAAACAACCATCGCTTAAGACTAAGGATCTCTTATGTTAAATTCAAAAGAATTCAATGTAAGAGCATTTCAACATTTATACATGCTTCATTAAATTCATACAATATGAATATCATAAAGCTTCATGAATGACTTGAGTATAGATGATGACACTCATCATATCTACATTCATCTTAACTCTTGGAGACTTAGGTTCAGGTAGGTATTCAAACATTTTGAATACATCATCTCTTTCGAGCCACCATTCTGCATAATGCAGAGAACCATGTCATTCATGACTAAATGTCTAGAGCACATTTGTATGCCAAAATATCTTCTTTTATTTTATAAGGATTATTTGACAATTACGATCACCATCGACATGTCACTTCCAAAGTACACTCGATGAAAGATCAAGACTATAGAGACATACAAACCCTAAGGTGATGTCTTATTATCTTATTTAATTGTCATTCCTCATTATCTTGAGGAAACTTGCACATTGCAACCACATACATTATGTGTTCAATTGCAAGTACAATATCTGGATCATGAGTCCAATCCAAGATATTTTTACTGGTTATCATTGAGTATAACATTGAGTGGGTTTAATGAAGGATTATCTGAAATAAGAAATTTGCATAAGGGTATATATTTAGTATATATACATGTTTTACTTTGATTTAGGAATTTTTTTATATCAAAGTTGTCTTGCCTTGTCAACACTGAAAGTTCATTCCCTTAATTACTTTCAATGTAAGAGATATTCTTACCATTATATCTCTAGCAAGATCTGGGATCTCCTTTCCTATCTTTGTCGCATCCCAATAATATGAGAACTTACGACTCCAATATAAAGAAGCGGGAACTCATTCCGCCTTGCAAGTCCAACTTGCATTTCCCAATTCGGTCTTTAACACCCGGGCCCACCACCCCTAAGATGATGTTGACCCGTTGCTAATTGAACCAACCGTCAACAGGATTAGAACTCGCTATGCGCAATCAAATATCGCCCCAATAATATGAGGACTCGATATTGGGGTCACTACGCATACGGCCTTACTCTTTCGAGAAGCAAAGAGCCCGATCCAGATGCGCTTGCATATAGGATCTGTCACTTCGGACAGGCGTCTCCTACATACAATCCCTGGCGACGGAACCCTTCGCCTTGACGGGAGACCATGGATGTCACTTATGTGATCCTCCACCTCATATTCAAATTGTAATTAATTATCGTGAATCATATTCACATAATTAATTCTTCCAAGGGAAATACACATCAATTCATAATAGAGTGTTTATTGGATATAATTAATTTAATCACATTAAATTAATCATCAATCCAATCATTAATCAACAAACATGTCTTTTACTTGAATAGTAGGTATTATCTCAAAATACGTATTATTCGAATTTTAATAATTAGAAAAATACACATTGTCTGTCTCCGGTATTATACAGTCCCTACCCGCTGTCATGGCCAGTACCGACGAGAGTGGGACGGACCACATACGTTGCAACCTGCGACCCCAATGCTCTCCGACTAGGCACCATATCCGCCTCGGGAAAGGATAATACCAGATAGACCATCATGTACTTTGAGATGTTCATCGGTTTTTCAACTGAAATTATACCATAAATATAAATCAAAACATTTTTGATTATAAGGAGATTTGCTAGACAAATCCCCAATCCTATTCAAGCAAAAGGGTTTTTCATGTAAATGTTGTCCTACAACAATTGTAGGATAAACTATGGTTTTCATGAAAGCAATGTTTGTTGATGAACCAATGATCAAGATCTAATATCTTATCATTGTGGTTTAGGCAAGTGTCATTCAATGAAATAATTATTTCTTTAAATATTTCACAAATATTTATCACTAATTATTCCAGAAAATTAACAATTAATTTTCATCATGATAATTGAATGACATATCACAAGGTTCAAGATCAAAATTGTTAATTTCCAGCAGTGACCCCCAATCACTAAAATTAACTTATCTTGATCAATTTAAATCCAAAAAATGCAAACTCAGTTTCCAAAGATTGCCTATTTGATTTATTAAAGAACCCAAGTGATAATTCACGCATTTCAAAGCGGATTAAAACCGTAATCATCTCATTAATTACGTTCAAATCCGCAGTTCCCGCAACAGTGAATATAGTCATATTCAAAAAGCCATATCTTGAGCAAATAAAGTCCAAATTTAGTAAACTCAAGTTGTATGGTTTCCTTGTTTAATGGGGAACAAAATACAATTGAAAATTTCGTGTTTAAACATTTTAAACAGTGCCGAAAAATTCAATTATACAGAGGTGCGAAAAATGAAATGCAGTAAAAATTTCGCAACCCTTTCAAGAACCAAATCGTCTAAGGTCTATGGATCATATCCAAAACCTTATTCGACCTATGGCTCTGATACCACTTGAAGGATATTGAGAATCCTTAAGCGCATCACGGAAGCGTGTCGATCGCATCGTATGCAATCGGAGCAACTAGTCGCACTAGTCGCTAGATGCAGCGGAAATTAAATTTTTTAATTCTAAAGATGAAACCACATGATCACAAGAACACTTCTCAGATCGTTTCATCAAACCACAAAGTACAAGGAATACCTCTTGAAGCGTGGTTGTGATCGCGAGATCCCAAAGTAGAGATCCTCCTATCTTAAGTCCGATCCACGAAGAACGCACTTGCAGGCGCGATGATGAGTCACGTTCCTTCCCGCAATCCTCGATGAAGATCCAAGCGATGGCTCCCCCGATTTCGTCAAACAAAATCCGTCGTCTTCCTTTAGAGTAAGCAACTCCAAAGAAGATGGAGATCCACGAGTCGTCGAAGAAGAAGCCGAGAGTCTCTCCTCTCTCAACACAAAGTGGACGGCCACTTAATGGAGAAGAGAAAGAGAGAGAGGGCGAGAATGAGAAAGTGAGAGAGAGAGTTGTCACCTTGTACAACTCTTAATGATGTACCATGGAAGGCTACCCTAGCCCTCTATTTATATTAGTTTAGGATCCATTGGATCTCAATCCATGGGACACATGGATCCAAGGGCTATGCTTGGTCCATGTAAATCAATGGCTATGATTGTTGTTGATTAAAACCAACAACATTTATTTATGATTAAATTAAATATATGTTGCAACATTATCAACACATTTTTAATTCAACATAAATAAATTAGTTGAGAGATTAATCATCATAATAAAATGGAGTCAATATAGCCTCCTAAAATTAAGGGGCGTCACCCATGACTTTTTCATGGGTGACGTCACCTCTGAATTTGGTGGCTTTATTTCTCCATTTATTATATTATTTTATCTCTCAATTATTGCAAAAATATCCACCAAATTAATTCCAAATTAATTTGTGAATATTTCAATCATGCCATTGAACATTATGTGAATCATATTCACAACCCAAACTAATTTGTAAATTGCATTTCCAATTAATTAACAAATGTGAATCCAATTCACACTATTAATTAACAAATGCTATTTACATAAATTCTCTCTCTTATATATACATATTATAAATCACATTTATAATACACATATATCATGGATAGTATTATCCACATTCTCTAATCCTTGATAATTAAATCTCATTTAATTATCTTGGATAATAATATGAATCATATTCATATTATGCTTGATAATTAAATCTCATTTAATCATCAAGTCCTTGCTTGGATATACATTTCATCAAATGAATTATTCTTGAACCCTTTCAAGAATAATGTGCTTTCTCCGCAGATACTTGGAGATAAGGACAGGGCGATTGTATTATTCCACGTATAGTGACTTGGATATTGAGATATTATCTCAAATCCAGATCTTACGAACCTCCCATAGATGCTTGATTAAATCAAGACCGCAAATCTAATCTTCTCATTACATCTGAATCTCATTCAGACCAATGTCCAACACTTGGACTAAGATCAGATTGCTTCTCTACTGGAAGGAGTCACTAAAATCCAGACATGTTTCATCACTCCCTCGGAATGGAAGCGTCATGGATATACAATCGTTTATGATCACATCACCCTCAGGTATTCCCAATACCTGTACATCCTGCATACTGGAAGACTCATGGTCAACCCGAAGATCAAGATCTATTTTTCACTGTCTTCTTCAGGGTTTGATCACCAAGTTTCTCATTTGATCATTGGGATTTGGTATCGATCATATACTTTCCAAAAGCATATATCATACCTAGGTCTTGATCATATACTTTCCAAAAGTATATATCAAAACTAAAAATTCAGTCAAGCTTCCAAAGCGAGACGACCGTGCACGGAATTTGATTCCTCCCAATATCTCATGAGTGAGCTCATGTCTTCCGGTTCAGTAGTGAACCTGTATGATCCCTTTGAGAGATCGTATTACTCATATGCCCTTATATGCACACCAACGCGCCGGTGTATAGACCTTGGCTAGGTCATCAACCTATTGGTCTGTCAAATGTACATACTTAGACATATAGCAATACATCTGTCTCCGGTCAGAGGATGCGTGCCTATGCTGTGACAGCATTCAACATAGGACTTAGGTTATCTCGATCTCGTTAAGTCAACCCATTGACCTAACTAATCTGACACCTCCGAATCTCTATTCCTATGCAGAGGACCTGCATCAAGAGGTCGGTCAGATATCAGCCTATGTGAGAAAGGATTGCCATCTCCTACTCAGGCTGGAGATCACATCTTAACAATCATTTGACGGTGCTTGATGAGTCCTCAATCTAACTCTTTAGATATTCATCCAAGCATCAGCCTCTATGATTCAATAATTGAATCAACAGTTGTATGATCATTAAGACAGCCATGGTACATAACCCTTATTGTACAGAGGGACCTATTATGCAAATTATTTATTCTTCATTTCAGATCAGGGAATGATATTCGCAATAACATTTATTGCATAATGGCTCGCCGTGGGCTCACATGTCCAACAATAGAGTGCGGTCGAACCTCTGCTCATAGATGTGGCATCTGACATACGGGGATCCTGCATCTGCCTCTTGGTTGGCAGACGGTTCTGAATCGCAAAACACATGGCACGAGTAAGCACATGGATCTCTGACTGATGGTTCCGCCTCTTCCTCCTAATTGTGGTCCTGTCTCTGAGTGATCGTTGGAAGAGAGGTATGTGCTCCAAGTCCTCCTGTAGAGTCAGCTGTATCTGAAATTTGTCCATCATATGCTAGCTGAACTCTATCTGATGGTTCTTTTTGGGATTTTCTTTTTTCTGACCCTTAGCCAAGTGGAGTGCTTCGGGAAAGGGGACTCAAGGTCCTTCTCAGATGAAGGACTAGGAGAGGGTCTGGATTGCTCATGAACATCATAGTCCACACAAGCATCGTAAAGCAACACAGGTGGATCCGAAAATAATAAACCCTTTCCTTTATTTGCAAAAATGTCCTGAGATACATGTACGGAAGGAGAAACAACATGACTAGCAGAACTGAAAATGCTGGCCTCAGTACCACCTCGGCATCTGGACTCGCGGCATCAGTACCGTGCTCTGGCTCAGCAACTGAAATGGTGGTGTCAGTACCACCTCCTCCATCCGGTGAAGCGATGGCCTCAGTACCGTCGGTGGGATCAACATCCATGGTGGTGTCAGCACCACCGTCATCATCTCTAGCAACATCAACACCGCTCTCCTCCTCGCCTGGTGCTCCAAAAGTGACGTGGGATCGTCGCTCATACGAGGTGCCGCTTGTTGGCATCATACCGTTCCTAAGTGTAATAAAGTCAGCATCAAACATATATGCAGTCATATCACCAAGTGAAGCACTAGGAGTGGTAATCTCATTGAACTTTGCCTGCTCAGATTTCCTCTTGAGGTTGTTCGGGTTCGGCTCGATCTGGGCAGGGATGGTGGCCTTCCCTCTCACTATCTCCCGCATCTCCTGGCGAAACTCATCCATCTCCCATCGGAAAGTGGCCTGCTGCTCGGTCATGAGGCGGGCTAGATCATCCAAGGCAGGGTTCTCATAGGTCAGCCCATGAGAACCTGACGGGTGGCCTCGATGGTAGTGAGGTTGCTGCAGCTGGTGGGGGTGAGAGGGGTACTGCTGATGAAACTGTTGCTGAGGTTGCTCTCGCCTCCAAGGTTGTCACTGCTGATAGGGATGAGAACCATACCGCTGGTGCTGGGATGGATGTTGCTGCTGGTGTACTGGGGGTTGGGGCTACTGATGCTTCTCACGCTGCTGGTCGTACTGGCCACCCTGAACTGAAGGTTGTTGCTGGGAACTGGTGCCTCCGGCTAACTAATGGAATCCGGGATGGTCTCGTCAGATACCGGGCTGGGGTCGTTCATACCAAATCCCGTTGACATCCATCAATGTCTCATGTTCGTAGGTGGGTGGGGGCGTACCGCTAGGGGCTGGTAGACCACCATCTGAGTGTCCTCGGATGGCGGTGGCTGATAAAACTACGGTGGTTGCTGGTACGACTCCGCCTATACAAGGTGAACCTGTCTAGGCTGATTGGAGTGCAGGGACGAGCTACCACTGCTTCTAGGATCTCCTCGTGACCTGAGACGGGGCTGAGAAGCCGTATGTGCCTCCTGGAGACACATGCATTGTGTCTTCAGGTCACTCAGCATCTGTGTCATCTGATCCATCTGCGTGATGCCCTGGCACTGCTTCTTCTCGATCAACTCGATCCGGTCCAGCTTCTCGCTGATAATTCCCATGTATGCGACTGTAGACTCTGCCTGTGCGGCTGCCGCAGACGAAGTGGAAGGACCAGCATCGACCCGTGCTATCCTCTGAAACTGCATGGCCTGTGACTGGGGATGTCCTTGAGTGTAGAGGCGGGTCTGGGACATCACGGTGTAGTTTTCGGCCATCTCCTCATAGATGGCCCAGACCTGATCCTCATCCTTGGCGAAGTAAGAACCACCACAAGAAACATTCACTAGGCCCTGCAACTCTAGTGTCAGTCCATAAAAGAAGCTCTAAACTAGGTTCGGCTTTATGATATCATGGTGCGGGCATATGTCAGTAATCTCTCTGAACCTCTCCCATGTCTCGTGAAACTGCTCGTTGGGGAGATGGAGAAGTTGCTGATCAGGGCCCTCGCTGCATTGGTCCACCCGAGTGGATAGTACTTGTTCAAGTACTCAGTGCGGAGCTGCTCACAGGTGTACACAAATCTCCCCGAATGCTTCATCCAGTTGGTTGCTTTGTCAACAAGGGAGAAGGGGAAGGCAATCATCCGAATAGTGTCCTCGTCCACCTGCCGATCGTGGACAGTGCTGCAGATCATCTCAAACTCCTGGAGATGCAGATGGGGCTCCTCAGTGGTGAGCCCGTGGAAGCGGGGAAGAAGCTGAAGTGTCTGTGGGGGAACTTGAAGTCCCCCACGATCATCGAAGTACGATCCACCGGTGCGTAAGTGTCGATACGGGATTGTGTAACTCCCGCATCGGTCTGGCTGCTGCTGCTGGCTGGACTGGCTCCTCTGGCTGATCCAGATCCCTCTCTCCCGCGACTCTTGGTTGATCTCGTGTTGTCCTCAGCCTCTCCAACTCTCTCCTCATCTCCACCATGAAGGCTCCCTAATCCCGTATCTGGTGTTGCATCGTCTCGAGGGAAGCCAACAGGGTGTTGTTGATCACACCCTGGTCCAATATGTATACTGTCGTCTCAGGTCGCTGACCCTCGGTGCGCTCCTCACTGCTGGCCATGGCCTCTGCAAAGGCAAAAGACCCAAACTCAGGTGCCGAGAAATCATCTGTCTTCTGTCTCTCATCTGGCACTGGTATCTCTGGACTGGTAGAAGGGTGGTCAAGGGGGAACAGGGCGAAATCGAACTCAGGTTCGAAGAATGGGTCTCGGCTCCCACGAACCAACCTAGATTAACGGGCTGGAGTGCTGAAAAGCGGTGCAGCCAGAGGCTGCCTAAGAGACCTCCTGCCCATCATCTTGATCTAGCCATTCAGGCGGATGAGATCTGGAAATACAAAAGATGAGCAAACAAACCCCCGATTCACCTATGCAACGCAGAGCTGAAGACCGTAAAGGTTCGGTCAATTATCTTGTCGATTTTATTTAGGTGATCTAATCAGTCTATCAGAGCGGTTACGCGAGCTGATGGGAATCCAATCCTCCCAATAGACTGTCCCGTATAAAAGGCTGGTAGTATGATCGGAGATCGGATATGGCTCTAGCCTAGTGTGTGGGTCGCTCTCTCTCTCATCCAAACAAAACAATGAGGGGATTGCTCTCCCAAGACAAATTTTTACGTGGAGGGTCTTTTAGGGTCAAGTGTGTTTAGCAGTCCCAATTTTATAGTTTTCCTTTCTTTAGATATTTTTCAATACAAGCAACGCCTAAAGAATTTTTCGGTTCTCCTAATTATTTAAGTCCAAAAACAGGGGGGAGAAGATGAAAAGCCGATGCATGAAGAAATCAATGATGCATGCAGAGTAAGAGAAGCGTACCTGACTCCAGCAGTCTACATGCGGAGTGATCCGCGCATAAAAGTAAAGACTGAAACTAAACTACCTATATGATGCACGAGAATCCGACCTTAAACAAAGTAATTTCTGCACGTGGAGAACAGTAGCCGGGTACTCAAACCTAAGTCCGGAGTCCTATCTTGGGAGCCACTCGATGTCTGCCACAACGGATCCTGCACGCGTTGTATGTGACTCCTCAAGGCACGTTGACTAGAGCCTAAATAATCTGACTTTTTATTGTGAGTTAATTAATTAGATCCAATTACGATCTAATAGGAGCAAGCAGATAATTAAGGTTTGGATCCTAATCAATTATGTCACAATCAGAAGAAAATCCTAAGCTAAGGCTAAAACCGTGTAAATCAGACAGGCAGTTAATAAAATAAAGGCGAGAAAATTAAAATCGGCGAAAAACACGGTGAGGTCCCCCGAGCACACCGGTGCTCGACGAAATAGACCCCGGTAGTCGCCGATAAAGTCCAAGTCTGAGTTATTATTACAATAATAGTTTGCTGAAAAGTAAAATAAACTATCCTACGACTATTCTACGGTTATTTGCGGCTATTCCACAGCTCTTGCACTCCTGCTCGGCTCCTCGTGCTCTCTTGCAGCACTATACAGAAAAGAGCCACCTCCGACTCCCGCAGTTGCTTCGGCTTCCGAAAAAGCCGCCTCGGTCCTCGGGCCCTCGCAAGAAGTCAAACAAGAGTGTATCAGACACAATTATTATAAAATATATGCAAGAAAAATCAAAGAAAAATATCTATATAACTATGAACAAAAAGTCGTGAAAAAGAAAACCGCGAAAAATAAAAAACGACTACTAAACTGTGCTCCCCGGCAACGGCGCCATTCTGATGAGCCGACAATAACACAAAATCTGGGTAAGGGAAAAATCAACCAAGGGTCATTGCGATCCGGATCTTGCAGATCGACTCAACAAGAAAAATTAGACCACCAAATAAGAGTAATCAGAACAAAATCCGAATAGCGGTCTCGCTATTTATTTAACCTGGTATAGCGACCAGGGTCGAACTTAAGGAGCACAGATTGGTCAAGTGGCCTACGAAGTAGTCAAAAAATGAAATAAAAAGATAAAATATTTTGGTGGTTTTTATAGGTTTTTAAATTTTTTTTAATTATGAAGAAAATGGGGGAAAAGGGTAAAAAGCACACAAACAAAAATTTATTAAACACTCAAAAATAAACCAGAAAATTAAAATAAAATTATTTTTTTGTTTTTTATATTTTTAAGTATTTTTGATAATTTTCTCAAAATTTTGTAATTTTTAGTTGATTTTATAAAAATAGAAAACGGCAAAAACAATGAACTACTGTGCAGCTAGATATGAAAGGCTAATTAAAAATGTATAATTAGCCTCTAAAAATTTGAAGATAATTTTTATGAAAACTAGAGATAAAAATTAAGCTATAGAGAGAGAGAGAGAATTTGCATTTTTTTTTGAATTTTTTAGAATTTTTAATGATTTTTATAAGATTTTTAGGGTTTTTTTAATTTTTAAGTGTTTTAGATGTCCAAATGCAGTAAAAATTGGAATGAAGCTAGAAAGCACACAAACAAATAAATACTATTTTTTTAGAATTTTTTGAGGGATTTTATATTTTTAATTGATTTTATAAACCAAACAGTAATAAAAATATGTGTTTTTGATTTTTTTAAAAATACCAAAACAATTCAAAACTATCCCAAAAATTTAGTGAAATTTTTACACAGTGGCAGGAACCACGTATCCAAATTTCACTTAACTTGGAATTAATTTGATATTTTATTCAACCAATGCAAAAGTCATAGTACACATGCACCTATTTGCAAGAAAAACAAAGTTTCAGGGCTAAAATAAAACACATGCAGGAACTATAAGGGCATCAGTGTAAAATTCGCATCGATTTCCACACATGTTCAAATACAATACGTACAGGGGCATTTCTGTAATATTCAAAACATAAAGTTCAATCAAGAACAGTCAGAAAACCCAAGCCCTAAACATGCAATTTATTCAAAAACTCACGTGTCAATGCACGTGTTCCACACTCACAGGGACTAAATCGCAAATACGAGAGAGTAAAAGGTCCATGGTGAAAATTAACCAAAATAAAAACAACTCACTTAATGTTTACAGGACTAATCTATAAATGCAAAAAGAACAGGGGCCTAAGTGATATTACCCCTTTATTACGATCCACGACTGAAGGGGGTCCACGTGTAAGATCTAAGGCCTTTGGATGGTGGATGCCTCTTCGGCGATGGACGTCTCTGATTCAATCCTCAGATGGATCAACGGTCGAAAGCCCCGCGCAGATGAACGGTGGAGATCTAATCTGGAGCGAGGGGTTAGATCGAACGGTGCAGGAGGACCCTCGAAGAACAAGTCGCCGGCGAGTTTTGCCGGTCCAATACGCGCGATGAGGAGGTCCTCTGCTCCAGAGATGTGGGAATGGAAGCTCGAGGTCGTCCACAGCTCGTGGTATGCTCCGATGAGGCCGGGAGGACCTGGAGGGTCCCCGACAACATCGAGCACCTGAAGCTTCTGTCCTGAGTGGATGAGCCTCGGGATGAGGCTCTCAAGCCGTGATACCTGTACAGGAAGCAAGAGGGGTCGATGGCAAACTGCCTCGACCCATTAGCGGGCGAAGGGGTGATCGGCTGAGGCAGAGAGGGGGTCTCCGGCGAGACGACGGCAGAGGAGACCTAAGTCTTGGTTCTGGGGCGAACCAAGCTGATCGGAGGGGCATAGAAGGTGCTGAGAGGTTTCGTGAAGATGATGCGAGAGTCGGATGATCGAAAGGATGGTCGGAGCGGAGTGGATTGGCCGGCGGAGGCCGGCGGCGCAAAATCGAAAAATCAAGATTAAAGCTAATCTAAGAGATATTGAGGCTACCTGATGGGTGCAAACGTCTATGCTGGAGGTCCTAGTCCTCCTGGGGTCCTTGCCTCAATGGAGCGACACCTCCAGAGGCTCGAGATCACCGATGGGTGGAGCACGGCGGCGATGACCACTGGATCTGAGGCTACCAACCTTGGTCCTCGCTACAATCGATCCCTCTCGCTTGCTGTCACTCAAGGAGGAGGAAGGGAGATCCTGGGAACTGAAGGGGATGGACAAAAAGATGCGTGAAAATGCGGTGGAGGCTCAGGCTATATAGTGGTAGGGGTCCGGCAAGACTGGAGTCGGGCAAGCAAATGTGGTGCACGGATCCCTAGGAAGAATGGCGGGCGTGTGTCATAGATCATACGTCATCAATCCGAGCCTGGGGTATGGGTGAATGGCGGTCGGATCGAGGCGTGATAATTCGGAGAAGTCGGGTCGGCGCGAAGATCTGCCTAGAAGTGGTCCTGGGGGGGAGAGTTGACCAGGGGTTAACAATCCCCCGTGGACCAATGGAAAAATTCCATTGGAAAATTATTTAAAAATTCATTTTAAAATAGTAAATGATTTTATTTCGAAACATTTTCAACATAAAAAATGTTTATTATTTTTCAAAGTATTTTTTAGTGATTTTTATTTATTTTTTTGAAAAATAAATTAATGTATGTACATAGTATTATGTTATATACAGGTATATGTACCTATGTATTTTTTATTTTTATTTTTAATTGTTTTTTTTGTACAAGTATTCCTGTTTCATATTTTATTTATTTACAACATAAAATATGGGATTCAAAATAGTTTTTATTTTATTTTTATTGTGTATTTACAAGGGGAAACTATATATATAGGTACATATATACATAATATATACAAGGGGAAGAGAGAGAATTTATTTTTGTTTTATTTTTATTTTTCTTATTTTAATTTTATTTTTATAAATATATACGCATTATGAGGGACATATAAATATTTTTATTTGATGAAAATAATAATATATACATAAAAGAGGGAATATTTGCACAAAGATGAATGGCCCTATCTCTCTCTACTTGTTTTGTTTTGCGGTCAGGCCCATATTGAGCCCTCCCTTGAGTTTGGGTCACTCAATATTTATTTTAAATATATCCCTCTCTTTCTTTATTTCTTTATTCCTTTGTTTTTGTGCAAAAACAAGCTAATTATGGTTATTTAGATGAAGCATGCATTTTGACAATTCATTCTATTTATAAACATTTACATGGTATTTTACCAAGGTTTCTAGCTAAAATAAAGGAATAAAGAGTGATGAATGGTGATTCATCAGTAAGCTCAGCTTAGGTTAATTTTTTGATCATTTAGATTTTAGGTTTTCCATCCCCGGGTAGTTTGATCCCCAGTTTTTCTTGTGAATAACTCTTTACTTATTTCCAGCATTTTTTTATTGTTATCTATTTTCTTTATTCTATGTTGTTCTCTCTTATCACTATCTTATTTTTGTGCGAGGAACACGAGGCATCGTAGGAGACTTATCATGCGAGCCGAAGAAACCGCATTGATTTAAACCGAGAGGCTTTGAGAGAACTTGTAAAAAAAAGTATGCATTTAAAGTGGTTCCTATTTAGGTTCTCGTGTGTGTAACTGAATAATAAAAAGACTCTATGTGTTGTGTGGTTTCTTGACATAGAATAGAACACGCACTCGCGGCTCTTAGAGCTTTCTTAAGTCTGTTTGTGATCGTAATATCTAGGACCGTGCTTCACCATTAAAAGACATACTAAGACCGTAGAACTTAGCCAAATTTAAATTCTTTCTTCACTCGCTAATAGAATTGCATGTATAGGAGTGGCTTTTCGTCGATTGCATTCATTTAGTATAAAATTTCAATTCTGTTATGCATCTCGCATGTAGAAAACGAAGATTACTATAAGTCTTCTGAACTTGGCATACATCATCGTTTTATCGTGCATCGGCTTTTCTCAACTACTTCCCCTTGGTTTTATAACTTAGGATTAAAGGAAATTAGGACTGGACAATAGGCGTACCTTGTGTGTTGGACTAATTAAGTGGTTATCTAACATAAAATTGGGACTGCTAAACAAATTAATTAAAAAATCAACATAAAATTGGAAATTCTGTTTGCAGAAGAATAACTCCGACCTTGATTTCAGGTTGAGTGAGGGTATAGAGTGTGTGTGCACACCCTAAGGCAGAGCCAAAATCCCCTCCTTCCATATCACGTACCCTGATCCTAGCAAATATCACAGGCTGAACTACTCTAGGTTCAACTGACCAACGCCAAGTAGAATTTGCTTGCTTCGGCTGGTAGATAGGGGCAAAGCAGTGGTGCGATGCGACAAGTTGCTTAGTAACCCTCCGGGGTGAAGGGACAAGCCTTGTCAGCCTCTGCCTACTTTGGTAGGTAGATAGGGGGCAGGTCTTTAAACTTTATCAGTTGGTGATAAGAGCGAAGAGAGGAAGGGTGTTGGTATCTTAGGCGGTAGGTTAAACATGGAAGATGCATCTAGCATTGAGCCGGCTTCCCTTTAGGCCATCACATAATCCTTGCTAATTTGCTTGAAAACCACACTTAAAATCAACCAGATTAATCGGACCCAGCTTTGGGTCCTTCACCGTGTTGAGTATGAACTCAGGGTTTTCTCTTGCATTTGTTTGTATCTGTCTGTGTGTGTTATCCGGTGTACTTGCACGTTTTCTACCTCAATCTGCTTACATTCATCCTTTCCTATTCAAGATGCCGAGATATTGGTCTCCATATCCTGAGACCTCTGGTCATTCCTCCTCGACCATATATTGTTCATCTTCGCCTTCTCCTTCTTCCATGTATCTTCCGCCATCCACAGGAGACCCTTACCCATGGTCGGTTCCACCTCGACCCGATTATGAAGTCAAAATTTCAACTGACTTATCTAGTTCTTCGCATTTCTCACCTACTCCACATTCTAACACTCTGGATCCCCTTCCATCTTGGATTGATTGCGCTTATTCTCGATAACTTGCTGGAATCAATGAACCATATGAAGAGCAAGCCATTGCTGAGACAGATGATTGACAGAATTACTTGGTTGATAGAACATACCGAATGGAGAGGCATGCACATAATGATCTTCCTGACTTTATTGACCCTAGTAATCAAGCCTACATTGACCAGCCTTCATATCAAACATTCGGAGAGCTTATACATTCACAGGATTGGACTCATGGATTCAATCTAGGAACCCCCTCTTTATTGACTCCATCATATGAGGCTTCGACCAATATATGTCATTCAGATGGTCCATACTCGACCCAACATTACATGCCATAGTCTACGTATGTTGAGTATGAGACCCTAATATCTCAGCAGTATCCTCCAATTGAGCAGAACTCTCCTATGATTAGTTTTGAGAATTTTATGGAGGATGACATCTCTAGACTTATTGAGAAGAATGAATCATTTAGTAACAAGTTGAGAGATGTTACTCAAATATTGCACACAATTTCTGCCAGCCTGGGTATGAAAGTAGAAAAGGAAGTAAGTAGATTTGATGTTGAAAACCAAGCGGGCATTAGAGAACCCACATATTTTGTACAGTTGGAGTCTATTATACCTTCCTCTTATACTAACAACTTGCCTTCCAATCCAGAGTTTGACCATTCGTCCATCAAAAATACCAAAAATTGAAAATATTTAAAATATCAAAAAAATTGAAAATCAGAAAATCTCATAAATAGAAAGTGAAAAAGACTTAAAAAATTTGGATCATGTCCTGAGGGAAGCACTCGATGAAGAATTAGTTTTTAACTTTCCCTTAATAAAGGTCGTAGATCACTTCCCGACCTCAAACGATTTGTGATAAGTAAATTAATGCCAAAGAGGTCGGGCAATAAGAGGACAAGGACTAGTGTCTATGGCCACCTCCTTGGTGATGGGGAGAAATACCAAGAGTCGTAGAGTGAAGCGGTTGCCCTGAGTTGAGTTTGAAATCAAAGACACTACATTTACCCATGTAAGAATCGATTATGACTTATCGATAAATATCCCCCTGACCTCTGTGTTTGACAAGCTCAAACTCAGGCCAATCAGAAAGTTGAGAGAGATTGTTCAGCTGGCTAATCGATCCATAAAAAGAGCTAGAGGAACCATTTCGGTCATCATTACTTTCCAAGGCGCTCTACTATAGGTAGACTTCACATCATTGACATTGAGCATCGAGGAGAGTTTACCCAGTCTCCTATTATTCTTGGGAAGTCATTCTTAGCCTTAGCTAAGGCGACTATAGATTATGAGACTCGGGAGATCAATTTTACAGCATTGGGAGCGCTCCGACCACACCCATTCTTTGATACACTTTACTCTAATTTGACCTGCATATCCGCAGAAAGTCGTTACCACCGAGAGATAGATGACTCATGTCTCTCTACTAGACCTGAGATATCGACTGTCCGGATGACCGTTGGTTCAGAGACTCCCCACACCCCCACTTCACCAACTGCTTGCACCACCACCGTTGACAGTTTCTAAGGAGGACTAACAACCTGAAGCTGTCATTGAGTCAGACACAACTTTTGCTGATTGTCTTAACCATTTTGATGATCTGACATCTGTAACTAATAATGCCAAGCCAACTGAGATCACTAGCATCTTCTTGAGACGTACGCTGACACTTTAAGAATATTACAATCTATATGGTGACTCGTCTGATGAGGAACCCATGGTCGGTATCGCACCACATAACGGACCTTCAAAAGAGACAACGAAGACTAAATTGGCCCCACCCAACCACTGTTGCTCCTTCCTGTAGTCGATTATCCAGTGAGAGGAAGTCGAGAATATATTCCTCAAGGTATTCCCCCGAATCCCTCAAGGCAAGTCATTGTCCTCTCCCTCTCAATGATTCAGGTTCTAGACAATCGATTAAGAAAGTTTCCTTCAACATGCTAGAGAAGGAATTTTTAGAGGAATCCTCATCGGGTCCGGATGAGGTGATTTATATGAATGAGCTCAGTTCAGTTGTTCTTAAACCATATCTGAGAAAGCAACCGTGTGTCGACCCTCGTTGGACGATCTCTACACCTCACTATTATTCATCTAAGGATGATTCCGACAGCAACACATATGTATATTACCCACCTCCTCGATCCTGCAAGAAGGTTTGTCACAAACCTTCTTAGTCCTTGTATATTCTCACTCCTTCTTTTATATATTTTCTTTCCTTCCCTCCCTAGTGATTTGAATCACTCACCCCCACTTCATGTTGTTTTATTTTATGGCTATACGTAGGATGACCAGATCCTAAGTATGGGGGGAGAGTGACCTGAGTCTCTTCATCATTCTCTGTACATTCTCCGGATCTCATTGGTTCTCACACTTACTCCCATCCTAGGCTTAGATTGATCAGAGCCTAAGTATAGGGGAAACCGATGCCCATCCTATATATATATATATATATATATACTCATCCATTTCCCCTCTTCACCTCGCCCGCCCCATTTTTGTTCTTCTTCTACACTTAGGCTGCCAGAGCCTAAGTATAGGGGGCAGGACGACTTCTATAAATTTTTGCTAATTTAGCTCTCCTATGCATAGCACGAGCTATGTCTTTTTTCTCACTTCTCGTGCTCTAAGGACATAGCACATGCTAAGTATATGGGGGCATGTATATATTACATATATACTTACCCATAGCTTGTACTTTATGTATTTTTATATATATTATACAATAATTACGAGGTGGGTAAAATTGAAAAAAATCAAAACACGTGTATACTAGTATGTATATTGTATAATCTGTATAATACTTATATAAAAAGCTGTAAAATTTTTGTGAAAACATACTCTTGTAAAATTTGTTGTAAAATAGGGGTATACCAGAAAATCAAAAATTGGAAAAAAAAATAATAGTAAAGGATTCTTACTTACTCAGCATTGCATTCAAAAAAATTGTGTATCTTGCATCTACATAGCATGTCATCTGCATATCTAGCATATGCAAAGTGAAAAGTTAGTGGGTTCTAAATCAAGTTATGAATAGATGTCGAGGAGGGATTTGATTTTACCTTAATCTACCTAATTTAAGAGGAACCTTATAGGAACTGGAGTTAAGATTTTTCAGGTCGAGTGACTTAATTCTTTGAGTCCGCAAGTTTATGTTCACATGTCATCTTGATTGGTCTAAGTAGAATATTTCATGCACACGTATGATTTGTTTAGACAGTGACTTAACTTGGACAAGCACCATGTACGTAGCTCTTCATTGATGAGGTGGTGAGGAGGTAGAAACCTTTGGCTTGGATAAGCACAGGGGTGGAAACATTCGTCCTCCTTTAGGGAGGAAAGTGCATCTCAACCTAGTCTGGTGGTGTTGACATCTAAGGATGGGATGTTGTGGGTTGCAATAAAGCTTCAAAGGAGGGATAGTATACTGGATCAAGGATAAAAACTCCTTATGTACATGTTGCACCTTGTATATATGTCAAAAAAAGAGAAAAGAGATAAAAGAAAAGAGAGAAAAGAAAAAAATGTAGAATCTCCAAAAGTGGACATGCCTAATTGAAAAGTAAAATGCCTGTAGGAGTGTATATACGAGTTAGATAAAAAAGAGATTACAACTGGATGACTTGACTACACCGTTCAAGCATCCTAGGATAGGTAGTTATACTGGCTACTGTCCATTCTTCTCTCCACCCCCTCTTCTTGAGCCAGTTGCACTTGAACTTAAAAGGGAATACCCTCTTCTCGATGAAAGAGTTATTGGACTGAGGAATTAGAGTTACCTTGTTAGAGGAGGATGGTTCTTTGCCATTTCTGATGTGGAGAGCTATATTTCACTTACACAGTACAAGTAAGATCCATAGTCATCAGAATTTGCGTATGACGATTTGTTTTGGTCTGACTATTGAGGCCTCTTGAATAGAAGACTTGTGGAACTTAAAGGCTATTAGGTCTTAAATTCAGATCCCAATAAGGTTCCTCTACACAATTAATCCAAAGGTCGAGTCAAGCTCCATTTTCACCTTTTGTTCATGACCTTGATATGGAACCCAATCTCATTTCACTTTTACATTTCAATTTAGTTGCTCGAGGACAAGCAAGATTTAGGTATAGGGGGTTGATGAATATGTGATTTATCACTCTAAAAGTCAAAAATAGAGCTTTGTTCCCGAGAAATTAGCTGCATATTTCCACTTATATTTCATAATTACCATCTATGCTTGTGTAAATAATATATGTATTTAAGCATTTATATTTGCATTAAATAAGGAGCCAAATTCACTTGTAAATATTCATTTGTGTATTAGATAAAATAATCTATTTGTATGTACTTTATACTAACTCCAAATTCAATAAAAGAAACTCTATAGTGTATATATTACTAAAACTAAGAAAAGAAAAAATATAAAAAGACACTAACTTGTAAAATTGACCAATGAAACCTGAGCCCTAGTTTGAGACTACGAACCTTAAAATGTGCATATCTCTCTCATACATTATCTGATTTAGGTCTACTCACTTTTAAAGTAATATATATTCAAAGACCTTCAAAACAAGACTAATTTCATAAAATTAGACTAAGTTGTAAATATTCCTTTCATATTTTCTCTAACTTTATTTTGATTTTTCTCTTTTTTTAAAAATGACAAAAAATGCAAAAGACAAAAATGTGGTATTTTATACCTATAAGATACCACTCAAAAATACTTTTTGTACAGATGACTTCCTTTTGATTTTCAATCAAAATTTTCAAGGTATTAATTCGGCAATTGTAGATTCTATAAGATTTCTTATAATTTGGATATGATATTTTGGGGTTAATCTATTAGGAATAGGTTTACATAGTTATGGTTCATTCTTATTCCTATCTAGTTGAGTAAACTATTTAAAGAGAATACATCAGGGGATCCTTCCATATAATATAAATTTTGTGTGATTTTTTTAGAACCATTTATCACTCAAAAAGGGGGTTAAATGGTTCTCAAAAACTCGAGATACAACTCATTTCCATTTTAATTCACTTCTTTTGTGTTGTACGATGAACTATTTTAAAAAATGGAAAATCGTATAATTATTCGACTCTTTGGTTTGCTTTATTCATCAAAACTATCTATGAAAGTAATTAGATACAATAGCTTTTACCTTATCAACCGATAGTGATAAAACAAAATCAGGATAAATACCAATTGCTATTGCAGGCAAAAAGATGCAATTCGAAAGAAATAGTTCTCGTGGCCCAAAATCTACAAAAAGACTTTTGAGCATTAAATAATTTGTATCCATAGAACATTTGACATAACATAGATAATAAATAAATAGGAGTTAATATCATTCCAATTGCCATTACAAAAGTAATTATTATTTTTGGCATTAAAAGATATTTTGGGCTGGTAATTATTCTAAAAAAATACTACTAATTCTGTAAACCACTCATTCCCGACAATGCAAGAGAGGCCATAGAGAAACTACTGAACAAGGTAAATAATTTTGGCATTCCTGACTGTTGCATGGGAACAGATTCATCTTCAAAGCATTTTTCCTTTTCAATATTTTTCTATTGGAGCCTCCCTCATTCCTTTTATCGAACGTAATGATGCAAATAGGGCTTTAGTGAGCTCTAATATGTAACGTCAAGCGGTTCCGCTTTCTTGGTCCAAGAAGTGCATTGTTGGAAGTGGGTTGGAATGCCAAGCGACCCTGGATTCGGGGGTTTCAGCTATAGCCGAATACGCGGGAAAGGTCATTTATACTAATACTCACAAGATGATTTTATTAAATAATGGGAACACTATAAGAATTCCATTAGTTATGTATCAACGTTCCAACAAAAATACTTGTATGTATCAAAAACCCCAGGTTTCACAGGGTAAATACATTAAAAAAGGGCAAATTTTAGTGGACGGTGCGGCTACCATTGGTGGGGAACTCGCTTTGGGAAAAAATGTATTAATAGCTTATATGACATGGAAAGGCTACAATTTTGAAGATGTGGTACTTATTAGTGAGCGTTTAGTATATAACGATACTTATACTTCTTTTCATATATGAATGTATGAAATTCAGACTCATATGACAAGTCAAGGTCCTGAAAGAATAACTAGGGAAATACCGCATTTAGAGGATCATTTACTTCGCACTTTAGACGGAAATGGAATTATGATGTTGGGAGCTTGGGTGGAAACAAGCGATATTTTAGTAGGTAAATTAACACCTCAAGCGACGAATGAATCATCCTATGCTCCGAAGGATAGATTATTACAAGCCATACTTGGCATTCATGTACATATAATGCATATAAGGTTAAACCATGGATCATACCAATCAAATTACTTCTCAATTTTTAACGTAAATGAAAATGCTAATCAAAATAAAATTATCAATGAAAATAAAAAAAATATCTTCATACATCATCTAATAAAAAAGAATATTTTGAATTCAAATTTATGAATCAAGAAAAAAACAACAATCAAGTCAAGTGAATCTTGAATTCGATATAACTGGATTTTCACCATCTAAGGTGCAGCATTCCATCGCTTCGCCTAGCAGCACGACGCTTGTATTGCTCTCCCACAACCCCATTTTCACGGTTTAGGTTGCTCCCATTTCGCTCACCGCTACTACGGGAATTGCTTTTGCTTTCTTTTCCTCTGGCTACTAAGATGTTTTAGTTCGCCAGGTTGTCTCTTGCCTTCCCATGGATTCAGCAGCAGTTTAAAAGGTTGACCTATTCAGGAATCTTCGGATCTATGCTTATTTTGAACTTCCCGAAGCATTTCATCACTTACTACGCCCTTCCTCATCTCTGGGTGCCTAGGTATCCACCGTAAGCCTTTCCTCATTTGAACCTTACCATTTAATAAGGCTATGCCATCCTAAGGTGCTGCTAAATGGAAGGATCTTATCAACATCCATGAATGATAAATTATAGATCGAACTGTCGAATCAGAAAAATTGGGTGCCATCATAGTCATAGTATCGACTAAGTTTGTGGGCTAGAGATGGAGATAAGCAGACTCGAACTGCAGACATCTGCCATAGGGTAAACCACTACCTTTCAAGCCTTCCCGACTGATTCTACCATAGAGGACAACTATAGACAATAACTCCCCCCCCCCGACACAGCTTACAACTTTCAGCGTACTGTGCTCTCCAAAGAGCAACTCTTCTCAAAATATCAAAAGGTACTGAGTGGGAATCCCATTCTAAGGATTGTATTCTTGCGGTTTCGGAGGATCCATCTACAGGAGAACCAGGAACAAAGAGCTCTCCCCTTTTTTCCACACTATTCTTTGGTTTAAGAATGCTAGGTTTAAGAACGAGTGATTTCCCTTCTCCGACCCTTATTGTCCAACTGAAGAGAGGACAGCTAATGCCTTTCACTTATGGAAATTGAACAGGGTCTATGGTCGGTCCGTGACCCTTGGATGCCGAAGGAGTCCTTGGGGTGATCTCGTAGTTCCTAAGGGGTGGAGACGACGGGATCTATCCATGGATTTTCTTTCCTTTTGCACATCTCGCTCAAAGGGTTGAAGGGAGATAGTGCATCAAGCTGTTCGCAAGGGCCAACTTGATCCTCTTCCCCAGGGATCCCAGATGCGGGAATCCTAGGAGAGTCGTCGACTCCAACTATCGTCCATGTACAATCCATACTAGATCTGACCAACTTCTCATCCTACCTCCTCTACGTTCTTGACAATGCATCTTTGTCTCTGTAGAGTCTTTTAGTGGCATGTTTTGATCCATGGATTTTCTTTTCTTTTGCCACATTTTGCTCAAAGGGTTGAAGGGAATTTGTGAAGGATATTGTGAATCCTTAAGCGCATCACGGAAGCGTGTTGATCGCATCGTATGCAATCGGGGCGACTAGTCGCACTAGTCGCTAGATGCGGCGGAAATTAAAATTTTAAATGTAAAGATGAAACCACATATTCACAAGAACAATTCTTGGATCATTTCATCAAACCGCAAAATATAAGGAATACCTCTTGGAGCGTGGTTGTGACCGCGAGATCCCCAAACGAGAGATCCTCTTGTCTCAAGTCCGATCTACGAAGAAAAAACTTGCGGGCATGATGATGAGTCGCGTCCTTCCCGCAATCTTTGATGAAGATCCAAGCATCGGAGGCAAAGGCAAGATGCTCTCCTTCTCAATGTGCAAAGTGGACGGCCACTTGAAATTGAGAGAGAGCCCAGTCGAGAATGAGAGAGAGAGAGAGGAGTAGTCTTCTACAACTCTAGATGATGTACCTTGGAAGGCTAGGCTAGCCCTCCTTTTATACTAGTTTGGGATCCAATGGATCTCAATCCATGGGACACATAGATCCAATGGCCATGCTTGGTCTATGTTATAATCAATGGCTATGATTGTTGTTGGTTAAAACCAACAACATTTATTTATAATTAAATTAAATATATGTTGCAACATTATCAACACATTTTTAATTTAACATAAATAAATTAGTTAAGAGATTAATCAAGATAATAAAATGGAGAAAACAAGGGGTGTCACCCATGACTTTTTCGTGGGTGACGCCACCTCAAAAATGGTGGCTTTTATCTCTCTTTTATTATATCACATTATCTTTTAATAATTTGTAATAACAATTATCAAAAATATCCACCAACTTAATTCCAAATTAATTTGTGAATATTTCAATCATGCCATTGAAAAATTGGGAATCATATTCACGACCCAAACTAATTTGTAAATTACATTTCCAATTAATTAATTAATTAATGTGAATCCAATCCACATTATTAATTAACAAATGCTATTTACATAAATTAACGCTCTTTAATATATATGTATATTATAAATCATATTTATAATACACAAATATTATGGATAGCATTATCCACATTCTCTAATCCTTGATAATTAAATCCCATTTAATTATCTTGGATAATAATTCTCACAATATGAATCATATTCATATTATGCTTGATAATTAAATCTCATTTAATCATCAAGTCTTTCTTGCTTGGATATGTATTTCATCAAATGAATTATTCTTGAACCTTTCAAGAATAATGTGCTTTCTCCGCAGATACTTGGAGATAAGGATAGGGCGATTGTATTATTCCATGTATAGTGACTTGGATGTTAAGATCTCATCTCAAATCCAGATCGTACGGACCTCCCACAGATGCTTGATTAAATCAAAACCGCAAATCTAATCTTCTCATTGAATCTGAATCTCATTCAGACCAATGTCCAACACTTGGACTAAGATCATATTGCTTCTCTACTGGAAGGAGTCACTAAAATCCAGACATGTTTCATCACTCCCTTAGAACGGAAGCGTCATGGATATACAATCGTTTATGATCACATCACCCTCAGGTATTCCTAATACATGTACATCCTGCATACGGGACCCATGGTCAACCCGAAGATCAAGATCAATTTTACACTGTCTTCTTCAGGGTTCGATCACTAAGTTTCTTAATCTTGGTCATTTGGGAGTTGGTATCGATCATATGCTTTCTCAAAGCATATATCATACCTTCAAATTCATGTCATGCTTCCAAAGCATGACGACCATGCATGGAATTTGATCGGTCCCAATACCTCATGAGTGAGCTCATGTCTTCCGGTTCACAAGTGAACCTGTATGATCCCTTTGAGAGATCATATTGCTCATATATCCTTATATGCACACCAGCTCTCCGGTGTATAGACCTTGGTTAGGTCATCAACTTATTGGTCTGCCAAATGTACATACTCAGACATACAGCAATACATCTGTCTCCGGTCAGAGAATGCATGCCTATGCTGTGACATCATTCAACATAGGACTTAAGTTATCTCAATCTCGCTAAGTCAACCCATTGACCTAACTAATCTGACACCTCCGAATCACTATTCCCATGCAGAGGACCTGCATCGAGAGGTCGGTCAGATATCAGCCTATGTGAGAAAGGATTGTCATCTCCTACTCAGGCTAGAGATCTTCTCTTAATAATCATTTGACGGTGCTTGATGAATCCTCTATCTAACTCCTTATATATTCATCCAAACACCAACCTCTATGATTCATTTAATGAATCAGCAGCTATATGATTATCAAGATGGCCATGGTAAATAACCCTAATTGTACAGAGGGACCTTATAGTGCATTCATTCATATAATTTCAGGAAGGGAGTGAAACATCAATAACTTTTATTGATAAACATAAATATTACAATAACGTTTATTGTAAGAATGTTTCGCCCAGGGATCACATGTCTAACAATCTCCCACTAGCCCTCAGAACCATTCAAGTACAATCCGTAAACTCATACTCATTACATGCTGGTCAAAATCCTTCTGTGTCAGAGGTTTGGTAAGAGGATCAGCAATGTTGTCGGCAGAGGCCACCTTGGTGATGATGATATCACCACGCTTTTGAATCTCCCGAATGATATGGTATTTCCTTTCCACGTACTTGCTCTTTTGATGGCACCTGGGTTCCTTTGCTTGAGCAATGGCTCCAGTGTTATCACAGAGTAACGGGACGGGAGTATCAGAGGAAACTAAGCCAAACTCCAAGATGAACTTGCGCAACCACACCGCCTCCTTTGCAGCATCCGATGCGGCAATGTATTCGGCTTCTGTTGTTGAATCTGTCGTAGTGTCTTGCTTCTTTCTTCTCCAGCTCACAACACCATAGTTCAACAGGAATACAAACCCTGATGTCGACTTTCGATCATCAATATCCGACTGGAAGTCTGAATCTGTATATCCCAAGACTTGGAGATCACCATCCCCATAGACCAAGATGTAATCTTACGTCCGTCTCAGATATTTGAATATGTTCTTTACTGCATTCCAGTGTATCTCTCCATAACAGGATTGGTAACGACTTACCACTCCCACTGCATGGCAGATGTCTGCCCTAGTACACATCATGGCATACATCAGGCTTCCTACAGCTGATGCGTAAGGGCATCCAGCCATGGCCTTCCTTTCCTCAACACTTTGAGGAGCCATCCCTTTGGATAGATGGATACCATGTCCTAAGGGGAGGAATCCTTTCTTTGAACTATCCATATGAAATCGTTCAAGAATCTTCTTGACGTATCCATGTTGTGATAATCCCAGTATTCTCTTTTATCGGTTTCTGAACAACTTTAGGCCTAAGATGTAAGAGGCTTCTCCAAGATCTTTCATCTCGAAGGTATGAGATAACCAAATTTTCACATTGGTCATCATTCCTGTATCATTCCCAATGATAAGGATATCATCTACGTAAAGCACGATGAACACAATGGCGCTCCCACTAAGCTTCTTGTACACACAAGGTTCATCAGGATTCTGCATAAAATCATAACTCTTTATGGTTTCATCAAATCTGATGTTACAGCTACGAGAAGCTTGTTTGAGCCCATAGATGGATTTCTTCAGCTTGCATACTTTACCATCCTCAACTATGAAGCCCTAGGGCTGCTCCATATAGATATCCTCCTCGAGGTATCCATTGAGGAAAGTTGTCTTGACGTCCATCTGCCAGATGTCGTAGTCAAGAGATGCAGCTATAGCTAGAAGTGTCCTGATGGACTTAAGCATGGCCATAGGAGAGAATGTCTCATCGTAGTCGATGCCTTCTCTCTGTGTGTAGCCCTTGGCTACGAGCCGTGCCTTGAAAGTCTCTACTTTCCCATCAGGTCCCCTCTTTCTCTTGAAGATCCAGTTACACCCAATGGGTTTTACCCCTTTAGGTGGATCCTCTAAGGTCCATACACCATTCTTATGCATAGAGTCAATCTCTGACTTCATTGCTAGCATCCATCTATCCATGTCATGATTCGTGAGTGCTTCATCAAATGAAGAAGGATCACTGTCAGTTTCAGCTGACATATGGAATCCATACCTTTCAGGTGGTGCAACCACCCTCGAACTCCTTCGAAGAGGTATGGGTGTTTCATATTTATTTATCTCTTCAGTTTCTGGTTCAGGAATCTCATAATCCTCAAGGGATTCAATGAGTTACTCTACTTCATTCCTGTCTTGACCTTTAAGGAAATCATCCTTCAGAAATTTCACATCCCTAGCGACAAAAACCTTTTGGGTCTCAGGGTCATAAAGCTGGTATCCAGTACCATCTTTAACATACCCAATGAAGTAGCACTCACGAGTGCGAGATTCTAGCTTACTTGCGTCCACGTTCTTCGCATGGACCAAGCATCCTCAAACCCTCAAGTGTTTAACACTAGGCTTGGTACCATACTAGAGCTCGTGAGGAGTCTTTGGTATCGACTTGCTAGGAATCTTGTTCAGGATATAAATTGCAGTCTCTACTGCATATCCCCAGAAACTAAGAGGTAAATGTGCTTTGCTCATCATTGGACGGACCATGTCCATGATAGTCATGTTGCGTCTTTCAGCAACACCATTAAGTTGGGGAGTTCTAGGAGGAGTGAGATTGGAGACAATTCCATTCTCTTAAAGATATTCCCTGAATTCATCTGAGAGGTACTGACCACCTTGGTTAGACAGAATCCGTTTGATCTTCCTATCGGTTTGTTTCTCAACCAAAGCCTTAAACTCTTTGAACTTTTCAAGGGTTTCATATTTAAGACGTAGTAGGAAGATAAACCCGTATCGTGAATGGTCATCAATAAACGTCAAATGATATCGATATCCATTTCTAGTCGCGGTACTGATGGGACCACATACATCAGTATGTATTAGGTCAAGAATACATTTGCATCTTGTAACCTTGTTACGGAAAGGAGTTCTAGTCAGTTTACCTCGAATGCAATGTTTGCAGGTAGGTAAAGATTGAACCTGTAGAAAATCTAAAGGTCCATCCTTTATCAATCTATTGATCCTATCAACAGATAAATGGCCAAGCCTTTGATGCCAAATCATATTCGAATGATTTCCATCCTCCCTGGATCTCTTGGGATTTTCATTATTAGTGGTAGTGACATTCATGACACATTCATCAATGCACAATTCATAGAGTCCACCAGAAGTCAAAATACCATCTACAATATATTTATCATAACGTTTATGATTAATTTATTACAGAACAGGAAGGAGTATCCATGTCTAACAAGCTTAGATACAGATATCAAATTCCTCCTGACTTCAGGTACATAAAGACACTCTTTAAGTACTATGACTCGACCACTAGATAATGATAGTCTGCAGGTCCCGATGGCGACTGCTGCAACACTTGCATCAGATCCCATCTGGATGACTATCTCCCCTTGCTTCAGATTCCTAGTTTCCTGAAACAAATGCAACGAATTGCATAAATGAACAGAAGCACCAGAATCTACAACCCAACTTCCTTCTCGTCCAATGACAAAACTTGTTTCAATGATGAAAGTAGATTTCATACATGCTGGGGCTTTACCTTTGTCAGCAGACTTCAGGTAATCCGGGCAGTTACGCCGCCAGTGCCCCGGCTTCTTGCAGTAGTGACAGACATCGGTCTTTTTCGATGTCATCAGTGTGGAAGCACTAGAAGACGAACCAACTCCTTGATTCTTCTTCTTTCTCTTCGGAGCCGGCCCTTCCGAGAACCTTGCTTCCGCCCGCGTTTTCCTCTCACTTGTGCAACCATTGCACTAGCAGAGGGGTCGTTCTTCTTCATGACGTCTTCTGCAGACTTCAATGCAGCTAACAGACCAGCTTTAGTGAAATCACCTTTGCTCATGTGATAAGACATGACAAAGTTGTTGAAAGACTTAGGGAGCGACAGGAGAATAAAATCAGCCTGCATGTCAGAATCCATGTAGGCTCCCAGGGTTTCCAATTCAGATTGGTACCCAAACATTTTGAGTACATGTTCTCTGACAGAGGTCCCTTCCTGCATCTTGCAGCGAATAAGCTCTTTCATCGAGTTGTAACGCTGTGTGCGGTTTATGTCACCAAACATTTCCTTCAGATTCAGCATAATCTCTTTGCAAAGGTTCATTTCCACATGTTGCTTCTGAAGCACATTGGACAAAGACCCAAGGATGTAACACCTTGCCAGATTATGGTCTTCATCATATTTCTCATTATATGATTTATCTTCTGCAGTCTTAGGGTTTGCTATCTTGTCCTTGCTCAACACATAAGAGATGCGCTCTGCAGATAGGACAAGTTCCAAATTTCTGATCCAATCCGAATAATTTGGTCTGGTCAACTAGTTGACCTCTAGGAGCCTGCTAAGTGGGTTCATGGACTTCATTTTCTGAAATTAAGAATGCACTATATTAGAATATATAGATAATTATATATTCAATTTTAAGATATACGATTAAGGCATTTTTAATCAAATTCGTCTTGCTATGTCAATCTTTGAAAGATTATTCCCTAATTTTTCTTTCAAAGTAAGAGATATACTTACCGTTATATCTCAAGAAAGATCTGGGATCTCCTTTCCTATCTTTGTCACATCCCAATAATATGAGAACTTGCGACTCTGATAAAAAGAAGAGGGAACTCATTCCGCCTTGCAAGTCCTACTTGCATTCCCAATTCGGTCTTTAATACCCGGGCCCACCACCCCTAAGATGATGTTGACCCGTTGTTAATTGAACCAACCATCAACAGGATTAGAACTCGCTATGCGCAATCCAATATCGCCCCAATAATATGAGGACTCGATATTGGAGTCACTACACATACGGCCTTACTCTTTCGAGAAGCAAAGAGCCCGATCCAGATGTGCTTGCATACAGGAGCTGTCACTTCGGACAGGTGTCTCCTACATACAATCCCCGGCAACGGAACCCTTCGCCTTGACGGGATACCATGGATGTCACTTATGTGATCCTCCACCTCATATTCAAATTTTTTATAATTAATTATCGTGAATCACATTCACATAACTAATTCTTCCAAGGGAAATACACATCTATTCAAAAATAGAGTGTTTATTGGATATAATTAATTTAATCAAATTAAATTAATCATTAATTTAATTATCAATCAACAAACTTGATTATTACTTAAATAGTAGGTATAATCTCAAAGTACGTATTATTCGAATTTTAATAATTAGAAAAATACACATCGACTTCTCTGGCATTATCCAATCCCTACCCGCTGTCATGGCCAGTACTGACGAGAGTGGGACGGACCACATACGTTGCAACCTGCGACCCCAATGCTCTCCGACTAGGCACCATATCCACCTCAGGAAAGGATAATACCAGATAGATCTCCATGTACTTTGAGATGCTTGTCGGTTTTTCAACCGAAATTATACCATATAATATACATCAAAATAATTTTGATTATATTATAAGTAGATTTGCTAAACAAATCCCCAAACCTATTCAAGCAAGAGGGTTTTTCATGTAAAAGTTGTCCTACAACTATTGTAGGATAAACTAAGCTTTTTCATGAAATCAATGTTTGTTGATGAACCAATGATCAAGATTAATTATCTCATCATTGTGGTTTAGGAAAATGTCATTCAATGAAATAATTATCTCTTTAAATATTTCACAAATATTCGTCACTAATTATTTCAGAAAATTAACAATTAATTTTCATCACCATATTTGAATGACTTATCACAAGGTTCATGATCAAAAAATGTCAATTTCCAGCAGTGACCCCCCATCACTAAAATTAACTTGTATTGATCAATTTAAATCCAAAAAATGCAAACTCAGTTTCCTAAGATTGTCTATTTGATTTACTAAAGAATCCAAGTGATAATTCACGCATTTAGAGGCGGATCAAAACAGTAATTATCTCATTAATCACGTTCAGATCCGTAGTTCCCGCAACAGTGAATATATGCATATTCAAAAGGCCATATCTTGAGCAAATGAAGTCCAAATTTCACAAACTCAAATCCTATGGTTTCCTTAATTAATGGGGAACAAAATCCAATTGAAAATTTAGTGTTTAAATAATTTAAATGATATCGAAAAATCAATTAGACAGAGGTGCGAAAATTCAAATGCGACAAAAATTTTCGCAACTCTTTCAAGCCCAAGTCGTCCTAGGTCTATGGATCATATCTAAAACCTTATCCGACCTATGGCTCTGATACCACTTGAAGGATATTGTGAATCCTTAAGCGCATCACGGAAGCGTGTTGATCGCATCGTATGCAATCGGGGAGACTAGTCGCACTAGTCGCTAGATGCGGCGGAAATGTAAAAATTTAAATGTAAAGATGAAATAACATGATCACGAGAACACTTCTCGGATCATTTCATCAAACCAAAAAGTATAAGGAATACCTCTTGGAGAGTGGTTGTGATCGCGAGATCCCAAACGAGAGATCCTCCTGTCTCATGTCCGATCTACGAAGAACGCACTTGCGGGCACGATGATGAGTCGCGTCCTTCCCGCAATCTTTGATGAAGATCCAAGCGTCGGAGGAAAAGGCAAGATGCTCTCCTTCTCAATGTGCAAAGTGGACGGCCACTTGAAATTGAGAGAGAGCCTAGTCGAGAATGAGAGAGAGAGTAGTAGTCTTCTACAACTCTAGATGATGTACCTTGGAAGGCTAGGCTAGCCCTCCTTTTATACTAGTTTGGGATCCAATGGATCTCAATCCATGGGACACATAGATCCAACGGCCATGCTTGGTCTATGTTATAATCAATGGCTATGATTGTTGTTGGTTAAATCCAACAACATTTATTTATAATTAAATTAAATATAAGTTACAACATTATCAACACATATTTAATTTAACAAAAATATATTAGTTAAGAGATTAATCAAGATAATAAAATAGAGATAATATTGCCTCCTAAAAATAAGGGGAGTCACCCATGACTTTTTCATGGGTGACGCCACCTCAAAAATGGTGGCTTTTATCTCTCTTTTATTAAATCACATTATCTCTTAATAATTTGTAATAACAACTATCAAAAATATCCTCCAAATTAATTCCAAATTAATTTGTGAATATTTCAATCATGCCATTAAAAAATTGTGAATCATATTCACGACCCAAACTAATTTGTAAATTATATTTCCAATTAATTAATTAATGTGAATCTAATCCACATTATTAATTAACAAATGCTTTTTACATAAATTCTCTCTCTTTAATATATATGTATATTATAAATCATATTTATAATACACAAATATTATGGATAGCATTATCCACATTCTCTAATCCTTGATAATTACATCCCATTTAATTATCTTGGATAATAATTCTCACAATATGAATCATATTCATATTATGCTTGATCATTAAATCTCATTTAATCATCAAGTCTTTCTTGCTTGGATATGTATTTCATCAAATGAATTATTCTTGAACCCTTTCAAGAATAATGTGCTTTCTCTGCAGATACTTGGAGATAAGGACAGGGCGATTGTATTATACCATGTATAGTGACTTGGATGTTGAGATCTCATCTCAAATCCAGATCGTACGGACCTCCCACAGATGCTTGATTAAATCAAAACCGCAAATCTAATCTTCTCATTGAATCTAAATCTCATTCAGACCAATGTCCAACACTTGGACTAAGATCAGATTGCTTCTCTACTGGAAGGAGTCACTAAAATCCAGACTTGTTTCATCACTCCCTCGGAATGGAAGCGTCATGGATATACAATCGTTTATGATCACATCACCCTCAGGTATTCCTAATACATGTACATCCTGCATACTGGAAGACCCATGGTCAACCCGAAGATCAATATCAATTTTACACTGTCTTCTTCAGGGTTTGATCACTAAGTTTCTCAATCTTGGTCTTTTGGGAGTTGGTATCGATCATATGTTTTATCAAAGCATATATCATACCTTCAAATTCATATCATGCTTCCAAAGCACGACGACCATGCATAGAATTTGATCGGTCCCAATACCTCATGAGTGAGCTCATGTCTTCTGGTTCACAAATGAACCTGTATGATCCCTTTGAGAGATCATATTGCTCATATACCCTTATATGCAGACCAGCTCGCCGGTGTATAGACCTTGGTTAGGTCATCGAGCTATTGGTCTGCCAAACATACATACTCAGACATATAGCAATACATCTGTCTCCGGTCAGAGGATGCATGCCTATGTTGTGACAGCATTCAACATAGGACTTAAGTTATCTCGATCTCACTAAGTCAACCCATTGACCTAACGAATCTGACACCTCCGAATCACTATTCCCATGCAGAGGACCTGCATCGAGAGGTCGGTTAGATATCAGCCTATGTGAGAAAGGATTGTCATCTCCTACTCAGGATGGAAATCTTCTCTTAATAATCATTTGACGGTGCTTGATGAGTACTCTATCTAACTCCTTAGATATTCATCCAAACACCAGCCTCTGTGATTCATTTAATGAATCAACTGCTATATGATTATCATGATGGCCATGGTACATAACCCTAATTGTACAGAGGGACCTTATAGTGCATTCATTCATATAATTTCAGAAAGGGAGTGACACATCAATAACTTTTATTGATAAACATAAATATTACAATAACATTTACTGTAAGAATGGTTCGCCTAAGGCTCATATGTCTAACAGTTTGTCTTGACTTGGTACCACTCTTGCGGCCCGCACCGAAACAGTGCTTTACCCCTAGATGTCGAGTCAACTGTTGTGCCTAAACGCATTTCGGGGAGAACCAACTAGCTCTGGGTTTAAGTGATATTTCACCCCTAACCACAACTCATCCGTTGATTCTTTAACATCATCCAGTTCGGACCTCTACTTAGTTTCAACCAAGCTTCATCTTGGTCATGGACAGATCACCAAGGTTCGAGTCCATAAGCAGTGACAACCGCCCTATGGAGACTCGCTTTTTCCACAGCTCCAGTGGGTTCCCTTAACCAAGCCATTGCCTATGAGTCACTAGCTCATTCTTCAACAGGAACGTGGTCAAAGAACACATTCTCCTCCCACTGCTTAAGAGCTCACGGTTTCATGTTCTATTTCACTCCCCGATGGGGGTTCTTTTCACCTTTCCCTCACGGTACTACTTCGCTATCGGTCACCCAGGAGTATTTAGCCTTAAAAGGTGGTCCTTGCTGATTCACACGGGATTCCACGTACCCCAATTTGATCCGCCTACACATCTTGCTTTTACGGCTATATCAGGGGTTACTCCACGTATTGCTTGATGCAAAACATATAGTGGATTTGTTTCTGTCTTTTGTTGAATCTTTTTCACGGCTCGATAGATAATTTGATAAGCCAATGATTTTTTCTGTATTTCATAGTACGGTTAACCAACATGTTAACTAATCAATTACGATAAATTGGATTGGATTTTGTAGTTTTTTCTTCTGCAGTACCTCAACGTGACATGAACGTGAAAGAGGTTCAAGAATCAGTTTTCTTTTTACAAGGGCTAAAAACGAATCACTTATTTTGGCTTTTTGATCCCATATTGTAGGGTGGAGCCTGAAAGATATGAAAGATCTCCCTCCGAGTCGTACATACGACTTTCATCGAAATGACTTTCCACAGAATTCTATATGTATCTATGAGATCCAGTATGGAATTATGTTTACTCACTTTAAATTGAGTATCCGTTTCCTTCCTTTTCCTGTTAGGATTGGAAATCTTGTATTTTACATATCCATATGAACAAGTCAAAAATAACGATAGATATGTCAAAAGCAGGTCCGATTATGCCTATTCCTAATCTGAAATAGAATGTTACGACTGACATAGGTATCCAAATGTAAACATAATATCTATTTACATACGCTTGAATGACTCCTTCTCATAATGAGAATGTACATAACCCTATTCCGGTTTGGTTCGGTATGGAATGAACTTATAATCTGACGATCGAATTGATTCCACGATTATAAGTTCATTACCCCAACCCATTCCCATTTTGGGCGGACGAAAGAACTTTTTCATTCTTTCGTATACAAGGGGATTTCACTTGGAAAAGAAAATGTTCCATACTAATGGATTTAGGTCCATAACCGTGATCTTGTAGTACTTACCAATGAGGCCATATCAATTAGTATTACAAGAATAAAACAATTATAGAAACTGATACAATTATATCAACTCTTCATAGACAAACTTGGGATTTGACCCCTTTTGTTATTTTGTTTTGATTCTTCTTTTGATTTAACTTGTGATTTTTCTTGGAACGACATGTGGTGCACCTGGAGCCACCATGTGTCACCCATTTTAAATTATTTCTTATTTATTATTTTATTATTTTATTTATTTATTTTATTATTTTATTTATTTTAATTAATTTTATTTTAATTATTTGCCTGCCACGTGGTCGGGCCTATGCACGTCACGTGGCCAACCCCGTCTCTTTCCACCTTCTGCCCGCTTCCACCATGCAACCACCCGCCCCGCTTCACGCGACGGCGCACGCAACCGCCAACTCCGCCCCTTGTGTGCACCGACACCTCCCCCTCGATCTTCCTCGTCCCCACGACCCGATCCCCACCTCATGTGCAACTACCCCCATCTTCGCCACCAGTTGCACAACCGCACATAAAAGCATCCGCCAACCTCTGTTCGTCCCCATCCGCCCTTAGTAGCTCCAACTCCAGAAATGGAACGGTGACAGCAACACCTTCTTCTATTGCAGCGACAACGAGCCCCGTCGAGTCAAGGCAAGATCCAAAGCTCTCCTCCGAGATTTGCTGCAGTTCCCCACTTGGTCCCTGCCAAGCTTCATTGCCTCCTCTCGCCAGAGCGATTCGAGGCGATAACATGAGCCGGCCTTCCGTTGCTCCACCCCAGGCGAAACCGGCCATCATCATCTTCTTCTTCCCTTTCTTTTCTCTTTTCTCCCTTCGTTATTTCATCGTGCATCGTCGTCGTCCCAGGCGAACCCATCCACCGCTTGCCAACCATCGTACATCGCACTCTAGTTTACCTGCATCCACCTTCAATCATCATCCCTATCAGAAATATCCAAACCCCTTCAATCATGGTCGCTATCATCCTCTCAACCTCTCCATTTTTTCTTTCTACGCAATCCTCTACGTTACTACCCCTTCCCTCACATCGATCGGAGCTTCATTCATCTCAACTCCACTGGTTCACCCAGTGTAGCACCAGAGCCAGCACGTAGAGGAGCTTCGTGCATCACTGCCCACAGCAGCTTCACCCTTGCGGTCCACCTCAAACTAACTAACTCATGTTGTGTGTCAACGGAGGTGGCCTTCCTTTACTCTCTTTCTCTTCATCGACGCCATCGACAGCGGTAGAGCCTTGCTCACCACCTCGTTGATGCCTTGGGCCAACCACCCTTTTCACGTAGGTATCCGTGCAGCACCGAGGAACGCCTCGGCATAAGCCATACCGGTCGACGACCGTGAGGAGCTCGCACAGCTGCACCCCATCATCCCCAGCTCGCCTCGGGTCGAACGCCCTTACCCTTATCCTCTCCTCACGTGTAGAACACGTGAGTGCAGGGAACATTTTCTCTAGGGCCCCCTCGATTTCTAGCATTCACTGTAGAGCCCAAGAATCCCTCTCACGTGCAAGGCACGAGAGGCCTCAAAGAATTTACGCCCGCACCCCCCTGTTCCGTGGAAAATACAAGCAAGTCCTCACCAACAAAGCCACGCAGGACACACATGCAGTCTGGGACAATTTGCATAAGTACCCTCTTGGGTATAGGTAATGTCATGTTTGTCCTGTCTACATCTGTTCTTTTCATTTTATTTCTTTTCTGTATTTGTATTTGGAACCTTATGTTTGCATATTTGTTTGAGTCTCATTTTGCATCATTTCTTCATTCTATAAATTGCTCATTGTAGAACAATAACTGCTTTATCATTGTAAATAATTGTTATATTTTTGTGAGCATCGGTTTATTTAATATAATTTATCTTGGTGGAAAATGGCATATTTTACCCATTGTTTGCTATTGATTGATTATTATATTAATCGTTGCTCTGAAAATTACCAAAACTTCATAGGAGTTAGAGTTGGAGCATTTCTATTTTGTGCCCAAAATTCATCACATTTGCCTGCATATCGAGGTCTAAATAAATTAATTGGTATTTCACTTAACTGATTTTTAATAAGTCAGAAGTTAAATATTTTGGAGGTATACTAATTTTCTTGGATTCATCTCACATAGAAGTATCTAGGATTATTTTAATCTCTGAAAATATTTTAATTTGGTATTTATTAAAATTAAAATTGTGAAAATCACTATGCATTCATATTTAATTTGTAGTTAATTCATATCGAGTCGAAAAATTCCAAAAAGATAGCAATAGCTTAATTTCATTGAATTTTACATTCTAGTCAAGTTTCATATTTTTCGGACTTAAATTAACTAAAAATAGAATTTTTAGTCCTTAAACTAATCCAGAATTGCATTACATTTTTAATTGCATAAAAAATCATAAAAAAAATATTCTTCTCTGAAAACCTAGCATCTAGATCAACTTTAAATATATCTAAGGAAAAAGTTGCCTCCCTGAGTTCGACCTTGGGCTTGCCCAAGTAAAAGAAATTATTGCTTGTTATTAATTTATATATTAATTAAAGTTGTTTTTGATAAATCCAATTTTGCATGACTACAACGAACACATTTATTTTAATTGTTAATTCAGTTAAATTAAGAGGGTGAATATTGGGTTTGTCATGGGACAAAAGATTTGGTTATTTAATGCCAAGTTGATGATTTTCAACGGAAAACTTAAATCTAAATGGACATGTCCCTATATAGTGAAGGAATTACACAATAATGGAAATGTAGAGATTGTTGACCTCATAGATGATGCACGCTCATTTCTGGTCGACGATCAACTGTTGAAGCATTTTATAAAATCTAAAGAACGGTTGGTTCTTGTTGAAGTGATTGACTTCATGCTGATTGAGTCGCTTGCAGATATTCCATATACAACATGAAGCCACATCTAAAAGATTTAGATCTGAGAGATTCAACATTTTGTAGATTCATCTATTCTTTTATTGTCACTTACTCTATTCTGTTAGGATTTGAGTTATTCTCTTTTTAGTTTTTTTACTCCTAATTTAGGTTATTTAGAGCCTAAGTATAGGGGTGACTGATGAATCCACAATTTATCATCACAATATCTTGATCTTAGCAAAATCCCTAAGCAAAATCCCAAATAAATGTATATAAAAATAAATTAACAAAATGACTATTGCAAATAAAACACATTAATTAGTATAGATTATATTGTACAAAATAAATAAACAATAAAAAACCGCAAAATTAAAGGAGTTCTTCACCTGTAAATAGCCCAAAACTTCATGTATTTTTAATAATTTTATTTCAACTCTTTTTTAGCTAATTATTTTTATAACTTGTTCATAAAAATGTATATAAAAATATAAAAATACAAGACAAAATTCACCTCGAATAAATGCTCCTAGATCCCAAAGGGAAAAAGCCGTAAAGTCCAACTTCTCGGCCAAATTCCCGCTCCGCATGAACTCCAAATTCATCAAACTCACTTTTAAAATTCAAGTTAGAAAATTATCTATCCAATGGAAGTGGTTTCATTAAAATCGGAGCTTATTTGCAAAAGTAGGGTTTCGGGACCTAGATGTATATTGTATAATATGTATATATTCATTCTTTCTTCATTTTTATTTTAACTTTCTCAATTATTAAAAATCCAAAAAAATCATCATTGTGTTGTATGTTGATTATATTTTTTTATTGTATTTTTCTGTTGTAAATATCTCTTATTCAAAAGACAAAAAAATACATATTAGACAAGCAAACAAAAAATGTACATGTTGTATGTATTCCTTTGTAAATTCCCCACAATTTTTCCTTCTTTATATTTTTTATTGTATTTAAAGTATCCTACTTTATATCATTATTTATTTTATTATTTAATTCCCATTCTCTACAATAACTTCTCTTCTATCACCAACCTCCATTCAACTCCACCATTTTTTAATAACCTCCCATTCAACTCCATTAATAATACAACCTCCCATTCAACTCCACCACTTTAATAACTTCTCATGTATTATCTTTATATACATCTCATCCTCTTCATTTTGCACTTGATCTATCTTTATGTGAGGAGAGCCTAGTTCCCAGAGTTGAATCGGTGACAGGGACGCAAACGCGGTCGAGCGACGAGAGCCCTCTCTCCGGTGAAATCCGTTGGCTTTTTGGCCAACATCGCAGCCGCATACGTGTACTGCTCGAGCTCATCGCTCGCCGGCAATTCGAGCAAAGACCATGCTTCGAAGGCGCATCATAAGCGACCGTCTTCATCATAGGTAAGTGTTTTCATCTTGCCATCATTTGTATCTTTGCAATTTTTTTAATCACATCACATGACCATCCACATGCCCCTATTTGTTTAGTTCATATCATCTTCACAGCATCATCTATTTCCCCCTTTCTGTGTATATAGTGTTTCCTTTTTAAAAAAATTAAAAAAATTAAATTAAAAATCTAAAACCAAAAAAAGGGTTTCTTATTTAAACAAAAAAAATCAAAAAAATAAAAAAGGGGGAAAAGCGCGGTCGGTCTAATTTCATATTAGAATTGATTTATCCTTGTTGTGTGTTTTCTTAGTGTCTTAATTCAACTGCATCTTGTTTTTGGCATCTATTTGCATAAAAAATATATAAAAAATCACATTGGAAATCTAAATCTTAATTCTTGAATTGACATCAAGTTGTTATTTGCCTCTCTGTGTTCGACCCTAGACTTGCCCGGGATATAAATTAAACCCGAGAGACTCTTCACGGAGATCTTCTCTCGGTTCTAACTGATTCGCTAAGTACACATAGTACAATGAACACAAATCCAAACATGTATTCAGCGACTCGTCAGAAGGCATTGTTGCCGGGGAGGCAGACAGTTTAGGGATTAATTTAAAATTTAGATTTAGATTTCACTTACTCGGGTAGTCTGACCCCCCAACCACTTGTAGTTAATCCATTTTTTCTTAAATTATCTCTCTTCATATTTTTTGTATATATTTTATTTTTATCTCTCTAATATAAATCTCATTTTCCTTGTGAGGGTCCGGTGGACTTGGAGTGCATCAGAGGTCTACGGACGTGACACGCGCCGACTGCTGAAGATCGAGGAGAATTAATTTATTTTTAAGAGAAGTTTTTGTAATTATTGTTGTAACTATTTAGGTAACTTGATCCTTTATAGCGGCTCTTGTTTGAGAGCTCGCGCGTGTAAAAAAGACTTGGACATTATTTGTGGTGTGTCGAGACCTGTTTCACTCTCCGATGAGGGTGGGGCTCGACTTGAACGGCGAATTAAGGATTAGGCACACGTTAGTTTAGCATCAAGTTTGTTTGTGCCCTTCGTATTTTAGGTCACACATATCTTAGAAGATTCACTTAACTTATAAGATTCATAATGAGACACACATAAACGCGTATTACTTAGCTCAAATCAAATCAATTCTTCCCCGCTAATAGTATACTATTTAGGTGCGGTTTTCTCGATCTGCATGCATGTAGTGTGAACTTTACAAATTCAGTTTTGCATAATGCATGGAGAGTGTTGGGATTCACTGTAAGTATACCTTCTTCTGAGCATGCATCATAGTTTCTCATTTGCATTCTGATTTCTGATTTCCCTCTTGTTTTACAACTTAAGGTCAAAAGGAAATTGGGACTGAACGGTAGACATGTTTTTGTGTTGAGATTAAATTTCAAGTGTAACCTAACTCTAAAATTGGGACTAAATTGAGCAGGTCGATTAAATAATTGGAATAAAAAGAACCCATGTTCTCGGGTGCATAAAGCCCTCATTGTTTGTTTTACTTGCAAGTAAGAGAGAGAGACGACCCTAGGATAGAGCCAAACCAGGATTTCTTACTAACTACTGGTTCTTTCTTTTTAGGTGATTAGCTACTTTTCAGTAAGGAATACGGGTAGCCGTATTTATACGGTCTGGATTTCCTTAGCGGAGTGGGAGGTTTAGAGCGTGCCTTAGTCCTCAAGAAACGGGCTCCGGCCTGTACTTACTCCTATACTGACTGAAATTTGGTCCAACTAGTTGTAAGAATCGGCCAACTTATGGGAAAATACGGGCATCTAACAGCTCGTTAATCTTTCCAAGATTGTATTTATCACCAACTAAAATTGACAAGATAATTCGGCCAAACTCTTACAACCATCACGTATTGAGTTGGTAAAACTGAGGGTTTGAATTGCGTTTGTATTGTGTGAGTTATTCCGCACATTTATGTGCACCGTAGAGCTAGCGCCTCATTGAATATAGTGATCTAATCGGTTCTTTTGAAATCGAAGATTACTGATTGGGGGGATATTTATTCGGACTTTGTGAATCTCTCGTTGAACCCTCCAAGAAGTATGTCTTCACAGGTCCATGTGCAACTTGGACCAACCTGGACTCATGACCCTCTTGAGCCCAGGATCACCCACTCTCGGGATGGTTACTCTCAAACCATTCCCTTTATCTCTTCCCACCTCACCGAGGAAGACCTTCGCCTCGGTGAGAATATCTTGATTTATAAATCCTGTTCTAATCAAGAACACCTTGTTGATTCATTTCATAAAGAATATTCAAGTAAAATGCCTCCAAAGAAGAAAGACAAGGAAGAAGAGAATCTTGAAGACCCAATGAGAATGGTACTTGCCAGATTAGCTGCATCTGAGCAGCAACATGCACTTCTCAGAGCTCAGTTAGGACAGCTCAATGTTGGGGTCGAACCACCAATGGATACGCCATATAACCCTGGACAATACCAAATTAGAAACTACTTGAGTTCGACAGAACCCACAGTTGATTTTGAGTTGAAGCCGCACTTTCTGAACTTGCTGCCATACTTTGACGGGAATGCATCTGAGGAGACATGTGCATTTCTAAGGGACTTTGAGCTCATCTGTGCTAACGTCAAACATCATAATATTAGCCAGGATTATATTAAGCTCAAAACCCTTCCATTTGCCTTGGGTGGAAAAGCCGACTACTGGGTGAAAAATATTGGGATTACCGTCACCACTTATGCCCAGTTCAAGGACCTATTCCTGAAGAAGTTCTACCCATTGAGTAGAACTAATATGATGAGGACGTGAATTATGAGTTTTTCCCAATTACCCCATGAAGCATATTGCGATGCTTGGGAAAGATTCAAGGACATCTTGCAGAAGTGTCCCTATCATGGACTAGATGACAATATCTTGGTCCAGTCATTCTTTACTGGTCTCAATCCTGAGATGCAAGGTTTAGTGAGTGCTGCCTGTGGAGGCAGCTATACATCACGAGGAGCGGATACCGTCTGGAAGGTATTCGAGCAGATGGTTGAAACTAGCCACTCACATATGGCCAGTAGGGCATGTACACCATCCCCCAGTTCACTCTCATTTGGAGGGGAAAAATCAGTTGTAATCGATCTCTCTTAGGATGTGATCCCTAGTATGGGAATCCTTGCAGACAAGCTTACAGTAGTTGAGAAGATCGACATGACGATTGATGAGTTAGACCGGAGCGTCTCCAAACTTCCAAAACAGATGGAGGAGTTGACTAAGAAGGTATCTAAGATAAGGATACCCGCCGTGAATGCACCCTCTACTCACGTATACCGAGTTCACCATGTTCAGGAGCAGTTGGTGTCAGGGCAACCCCAGCCGTGGGAGCAGGACCAATCCTACGCCCACTCTTTCCAGCAGCCACCATCATTAGCAGAGATAGTTCAGGAGGAGCCTCCACCAGTTTGGGAGGTGAATGGAGTATGGTATACTCAGGACCCTACCAGGCAGGGAAGTACGGGAGACTGACATACCTATCAGTGTCCCCCGACCTTTCACAACACCGCATTCACCTACGCACCATCTCCTTCACAACAGAGCTCTGGAGTCCAACCACCCCAGCAGCAGCGGCAGCAATACCAACAGTATGGTCGACAGGGCCATTACCAGGTGGGCCAGTAGGGCCCGTAACCTTAGCAGTGGTAGCAGAGCAGGACCAGTCTTCTTGTTCTTCTTCCCAATCTTATCCCCTTCCTTCATCGTCTGAACCCATGGACATTCAGCAGCATATACTCGATGAGCTCCATTCTTACAAGAATGAAATCCATGACTTACGGGTGGATGTCAACTGCCTGTCCAAATGGCGAGACGAGCAGACTGCACCCTCTACCTCGATCCTAGCCCAAGTCCAGGCTAACCCCAATAGCCTGAACCGATCTAGTTCTCAGCAGCACTTTGGTCAGGTATACTATTCAGCATCTCCTAGATCTGAACATGAGATTCTTTCATGTGACGAGGCTAATCATATGTCACTCGGGAGTAGAAGGATCGTGACCGTACCTGATCGGGCGAGGGACACGGGGAGGGGCATCTCTGGAGCTCTACCTGAGGAGTCTCCAGAGGACGAGGAGGAGAGGCATCATATTTCAGATCCCCATCAGCACCAATTGAGCATTTCTACTCAAGGAGCCGAGAGGAGAAGGAGAGCACGAATGCAGCATCAGCAGCATGGATATTCTTTTGAGTCTACGGAGGACCTTGCATCTCTGGTTGTGGCGGATACCACTCCAGCTTCTATTCCACTACTTGTAGTAGATAGTTTTGATTTCATTTCCATGTTGCATCAAAAATATTCATGTATGAAGAACTCTGTTTCTGTTAAGTCCAAGAATGATCTTTCAGTTCATGATTCAGATTCTTCATCATCTGTTTCCCTAGTTTCAATCCCTTTCCCCCATGCTCTTACAGTAGGAAAGCACATCAAAAAGATTCAGAAAGATGACCTTGATATGGCACGATTTTGTAAAGAAAATATCACAGTTAAGGTGCCATTTGATGAATATGTGGCTAACCATCCTGCATTCCAAAAATACCTTAAGGTGAGATGCATACCTACAAGGGTTAGCAGGAAGAAAGATAATCGAAATATAAAGACACGTGTCTTATCAGTATTCACAACCTATTGTCTCAAGAATCAGACTTTGCCAAGGAAAAAGAGAGACATGGGTGCTCACTATGTGGAGAGTCATATTGACAACATTGCATTTACACGCACAATCTTAGATAACGGTTCTTCAATCAACTTACTTCCCTAAGCATTATATCAGAAATTGGAGTTGGGACCACTTCGCAAATCTAGAGCTTTACTCCAATTCGCAAATCGTTCAGTGAAGAGACCTAAGGGAGAAGTGAAGAACGTCGTTATCTCGATTGAGGGGCAGAACTATCAGGTATACTTCACAGTTTTGGACATGGAGACCCCCAATCATTGGAGAGAATCTCATATTATTCTCGGGCGGCCCTTCCTTAGGACCGCAGGCGCAGCTTTCGATTATGGTATGGGAATGATGAAGTTCCATTCTCCAGGCGGAGAAGTGAACCTTGAGATGAAGCAAATCAAGTGTTAGCGGCCCAATTCAGAGAGTAGCACAGAGTACTCATCTTCAGAGGCATATTGCAGAATGACTAGCACAGTTGAGATTTGGGGATAGATTCCTTCATGACAGAGCGAGTCCCTTTCATCTGGAAAGGGTATAGTGGATGATGCAGTTTTCCAGGGGTTGCCCATGATGACACAGAGATCCATCTGGAGCTGTCAGTTCCATCCCCTTTGGAACGATCATGGGACATAGATGACGAGTCAGAAACGGCTTTGGCCGAACTACCGCGTTTCTTTGACGATCCGACTCCCCATACTTCTTAGTTGGTGGGGAGTACTACTCAGCTTAGCCCACCTTCATGCAGCACAGAACCAGATTCAGATTCAGTTCAGCCAGATTTGCTTGATGATACCACATTGCCAGAACTAAAATCACTACCACCTACACTCAAGTATGCCTTTCTTGCGGGACCCAAAGAGAGATATCTTGTTATCATTAGCTCAGACTTGACTTTAGAACAAGAGTCTAGGTTGTTAGAGGTCTTAGAGAGGAACCACAAAGCAATAGGCTGGACGGTGTCGAATCTCGTGGGGATCAACCCTGCTCTCTGCTCGCACCACATTTTTACTGAGGATAATGTGAGACATTCCCGTGAGTTTCAAAGGAGACTTAACCCCAATCTACAGGAAGTAGTGAAGAAAGAGATTGAGAAATGGTGCAACGCAGGATTTATATACCCTATTTCTGACTCCAAGTGGGTGGCTCTGCTTCATGTTGTCCCGAAGAAGTCGGGAATTTAGATGGTCACCAACTAGGAGGGGGTAGAGATCGTGACACGAGTACCTACATTGTGGCGTGTCTTTGTTGACTACAGGCTCCTGAATGCCACGACCAAGAAAGATCACTTTCCCTTGCCGTTTATTGATCAGATCATGGAGAGACTCGTAGGGAAAGAGTTCTTCTGTTTTCTTGACGGGTACTCAGGCTACAACCAGGTAGCTATAGCACCTGAGGACCGGGAAAAGACCACATTCACATGTCCATTCGGTACTTATGCTTTCAGGCGCACGCCATTCGGGCTCTGCAATGCCCCATGCACATTCCAGCGGTGCATGATAGCCATATTTGCCGAGATGGTGGGAGATTTCCTGGAAGTGTTCATGGATGACTTCACGGTCCACGGTGATTCTTTTGATAAATGTTTAGCACACTTGGATCGAGTCCTCATGAGGTGTAGAGAGGTGAATCTGGTACTCTCCTGGGAGAAGAGTCACTTTATGGTGACGGAGGGTATCTTGTTGGGGCGTGTCATATCTAAAAGGGGAATGGAGGTTGACCCTGCTAAGGTAGAGGTGATCAAGAAACTCGATCCACCTACCAACGTGAAGTCAATGCGGTCATTCATAGGGCATGTTGGATTCTTTAGAAGATTTATTCTAGATTTTTCAAAGATCACCCGCCCACTGACTGAACTCTTAGGGAAACTACAGAGTTCATTGTAGATCACAGGTGTCCGGAGGCCTTTGAGCTCTTGAAGAGGAAGATTTGTGACTCGCCTATCCTACAAGCTCCTGACTGGTCTCTCCCCTTTGAGATCATAATTGATGCTTTAGATTTCGCTATAGGAGCTGTGTTAGGACAACGGCGAGAGGGGATCCCATTTGAGATCCACTATGCGAGCAAAGTATTAGATCCTACACAGAAGAATTATACAGTGACTTAAAGGGAAATGCTCGCAGTAGTATGGGCCCTCGAGAAGTTCAGATCATATATTTTGGGCTCTATGGTGACAATTTACACTGATCATACAACCATCCGATACTTAATGGAAAAGAAGGATGCGAAGGCGCGTCTTCTTAGGTGGATTTTACTCCTCCAGGAATTTGATTTGGAGATAAAAAATAAACCTGGAGTGAAGAATGCTGTGACTGATCACCTTTCTCGGATTGAACTTAAGGATTCTCTTGATTATGAGAGGATCAGAGAGACCTTCCCAGATGAGTAAATTTGTGTTATTGACTCACTCCTGTCATATGCCAACATGGTGAACTATCTTGTCTCCAAGCAGGTTCCTCATGATTGGACTAGGAGCAGCATTGATCGACAGAAGTCGGATTCGAGGAGATACCACTGGGATGATCCTTTCCTTTTCTTCGAAGGATCGGGTTATGTTTGAAGAAGGTGTATTCCTCAGGAGGAATACCAGACTGTCCTCACATATTGTCATTCACTTGAGGGTGGAGGACACCATTCGGGAAAGAGAACCGCTCACAAAGTACTTCAATGTGGATTGTATTGGCCGACCTTGTTTAGAGATGCAATTGATTTTGTGTGGTCGTGCCCGATTTGTCAAAGAATGGGAGGGACAGTTGGGCAGAGAGATGAGATGCCCATGCAACCGATGATTATTTGTGATGTTTTTGATGCATGGGGCATATATATTTATGGGTCCCTTTCCCAAAAGCCAAGGACATGAGTACATATTGTTGGCGGTTGATTATTTATCCAGGTGGGAGGAGGCTATCCCAACGCGAACCACAGACAGCAAGACTGTATGTAAGTTTGTGAGAGATCATATTATAACTAGGTTCGGGGTGCCAAAAGTTTTGATATCTGATGGGAGTAGTCACTTTGTGAACTGAGATATGAGATCTTTAGCTAAGGACTATGGATTTGAGCATAGAGTTACTAGTCCTTACCACCCACAGTCCAACGGCATGGCAGAGGTTTCGAACAGAGAGGTGAAGAGTATTTTGCAGAAATTGGTTCGTCCCGATAGGAAGAACCGGTCTCAACTCTTGGACCAAGTTCTATAGGCCTATAGGACAGCCTACAAGACACCATTGGGTACTTCACCATTTAAAATGATCTATGGCAAGTCATTCCATTTGGTCGCAGAAATGATTCATAAATCCGAATGGGCAATCAAGAAGATTATTTGGAGTTGTCACCTAGGGAAGCTATGTCGAGACTTGAACTTGAACGAGCTCGTGGAAATTCGAAACATGGCATATGACAACAGTTTGATTAATAAGGATAAAGTAAAGAGATGGCATGATCAGCACATTAGTTGCAAAGACTTAGTCCCTGGACAAAAAGTACGGTTGTTCAATGCCAGGTTGAAGATGATCCATGGGAAACACAAATCTAAATGGATGGGTCCCTTTGTTGTTAAGAAAGTGCACGAGAATGGAAGTGTAAAGATAGTTGATCTCATAGATGGTGCACAATCTCATGTGGTAAATGGACAATTGTTGAAGCATTTTGTACATTCAAAAGGGAAGTTAGTCCAAGTCAAGGTCATCAACTTCATGCAGAGTGAGTACAGAGCAGATACATCATATTACTCTTCTTGAAGATGCAGAATCAAGATTCAGCATCATAGAAGATTCAATCACTCTTGTACATTCTCCCTTCTTTGTATATTCTCCAGATCACATCGGTTCTTACACTTACTCATGTCCTATACTTAGGCTAACCAGAGCCTAAGTATAGGGAGAAGTGATGCCCGACATGTGTATATACTCACCATTTCTCCTCTTGTCCTCGTCCGCCCATTTTTTTCTCTTCTTCTACACTTAGGCTGATTCAGAGCCTAAGTATAGGGGGGCGGATCGACTTCTGTACTTTTTATTATTTTAGCCATCCTATGCTTTAGCACGAGCTATGTCTTTTTCTTGCTTCTTGTGCTCTGAGGACATAACACATGCTAAGTATAGGGGTGTGTATATATTACATATATACTTTACCCAAAGCTCATACTTTCACGTATTTTTGTATATATTATACAATAATTATGGGGTGGGTAAAAAATCTTTTTCAAAAAAAACTTAAAAAACCTTTTCAAAAAAACTTAAAAAACCTTTTCAAAAAAACTTAAAAAATAAAATTTTTTCCCTTATTTGCTTAAAAAAACTTTTTCAAAAAGAAAAAAAATGTCCTTTCTTATTTACTTATCTTTTTCAAAAAAACTTTAAAAAATAAGCAAGCAAAACATTTTCTAAAAAAACTAACTAATAAGTTGGTTTAATCCCTGACACAATTCACTTTCACACAAGACTAGTGATGTTCAAGAACACTTGGTTTATGAGGGTTTGAGATTTTGAGTTAACCAGCCTTAGTCATTAGGGTCTTTGACTTAATTATTCACATTTCCCTAGTTTGAAAGATTTGTGTGCTATATTGCATGCTTAGTCTCTACCTTAAGAATATGATCAGCACCTCACATACACGATTGCAGTTATGATGAGATGAGTTGAAATTTCACTTGAGGAAATGGGATGAGGGATTTGAGTTTGGACTTGATTTGATGATGCTCGAGGATGGGATAAAATCAATGAAGGCTTCATGAAACCTGAGTGTCAGCACCTTTAGCCAGTATGAGAACATGGTTCTTGTACTATCTCTTGACATTTATCTATGTGCCAGGGTGTGAAAAAAAATGTTGATCAGTGTGCGCCAACTCTTGGTAAAAGAAGTGGAGCTAGCCAAAATACTACAAAGCAATGAAATGTTAAAGAAAAGCTCTCATTCCACAAAGTCAATTATCAAAAGAGCTTCCACCAAAGGCGAGCGCTCCCAACCATTTCAAAGTTTCTACTTGGACCACCGCTATTAGGACTAGGAGTCGGGCTTGAACCAAAAAAAGGGCTCTGCATCGTAAATTCTACAAGTCTGGGTGTAGAAGGTATAATAGATACTCAAAAAAGGCACAACCCGATGTACTCCCAGGAAAACAAGTGCAGACGACTCCAACTTCTCTTGACTGACGCACTGATCAACACCAAAAATATGCGTTGAGTAATAAGGCACTCGAGAGGATCCTTGTTCCAATGAGAGGGAGAGAAGAAATGACACAATCCTATGCCCTCCATCAACTGGTCTTCCATCTACACTTTCAAGTCTGACAACTAAAGAGATGGTGAATTGGATGAAAGAAATGGTTTATTCCCTAGTGTTAAGGATTGGGTTCTTACGAGAGTCTCTTGGACGGGAACCTTGGGTGACGTTGTGACTCTACTCTTGTAACTGCAGTCAATACTTAAGTCATATCCCTACTATATATGTTTACAAAGAGAGTCTGATGATTAGGGAAATTGGATACCTTTCGACTAGAGCTTGGTTCATCTTAGAATTTTAGGATCTCTAAAACCGAGAGTTCTTGAACGGATCAAGTCTTGTTTTCACATGTACAGTCAGGGGTTAATCCAACTTATTTATTCTTTTGCTCGAGGACTAGCAGAGTTTAAGTATAGGGGGTGATGAATCCGCGATTCATCATCACAATATCTTGATCTTAGCAAAATCCCTGATTAAAATCTCAAATAAATGTATATAAATCAATAAATTAAAAAAATGACTCTTGTAAATAAAACACATTAATTAGTATAGATTATATTGTACAAAATAAATTAACAATAAAAAGATGCAAAATTAAAGGAGTTTTTAAAGGAGTTTTTCACCTGTAAATAGCCTAAAATTTCATGTATTTTTAATAGTTTTATTTCAACTCCTTTTTGGTTAATTCTTTCTCTAACTTGTTCATAAAAAATATATATATAAAAATACAAAAAATACAAACCAAAATTCACCTCAAATAAATGCTCCTAGATCCCAAAGGGAAAACACCATAAAGTCCAACTTCCAGGCCAAATTCCCGCTCCGTATGAACTACAAATTCACCAAACTCACTTTTAAAGTTCAAGTTAGAAAATTATCTATCCAATGGAAGTGGTTCATTAAAATCAGAGCTCATTTGCAAAAGTTGGGTTTTGGGACCTAGATGTACATTGTATATTAGGTATATATATATATATATATTCATTCTTTCTTCATTTTTATTTTATCTTTCTCAATTACTTAAAAATCCAAAAAAATCATCGTTGTGTTGTATATTGATTATAGTATATTATTGTATTTTTCCGCTGTAAATATCTCTTATTAAAAAGACAAAAAAATACATATTAGAAAAGCAAACAAAAATGTACTTGTTATATGTATTCCTTTGTAAATTCTCCACTTATTTTCCTTCTTTATATTTTTTGTTGTATTTAAAGTAGCCTACTTTATTTCATTATTTATTTTATTATTTAATTCCCACTCTACAGTAACTTCTCTTCTACCACCAACCTCCATTCAACTCCACCATTTTTTAATAACCTCCCATTCAACTCCATTAATAATACAACCTCCCATTCAACTCCGCCACTTTAATAACTTCTCATGTATTCCCTTTATATACATCTCATCCTCCTCATTTTGCACTTGATCCATATTTATGTGAGGAGAGCCTAGTTCCTAGAGTTGAATCGGTGACAGCGACGCAACTGCGGTCGAGCGACGACATCCCTCTCTCCGGTGAGATCCGCTTTTTGATCAACATCGCAGTCGCATACGTATGCTGCTCGAGCTCATTGCTTGCCGGCAATTCGAGCGAAGACCGTGCTTCGAAGGCACATCATAGGCGACCGTCTTCATCGTAGGTAAGTGTTTTCATCTTGTCATCATTTGTATCTTTGCAAAATTTCTAATCACATCACATGACCATCCACATGGCCCCATTTGTTTAGTTCATATCATCTTTACACCATCATCTATTTTCCCCCTTTTTGTGTATATAGTGTTTCCTGTGTAAAAAAATTAAAATTAAAAATCTAAAAGAAAAATGGTTTATTATTTAAATAAAAAATTAAAAAAACTTAAAAAAAAGGGAAAAGCACGGTCGGCGCATCCCCCCCTTCCACGGGCAGCGGCACCGCCCGCCATCTCCCCCACAGCCCACGACCGCGCGTGCGGCGCCACAGCTGCCAGCGGCTCCAACCCCCAGCCCTCCATCGCACGTGCGGTGTCGCCACCAGGCCGACCTGCTCTAGCCACCCGCTCCAGCTACGCGCGGCAGTCCAGCCACCTGCTCCTCTCCGACCTCGCGTCGCGCCACCGCGGCCGTCCTCAGTGCGCCGGTGCAGCTGCGCGAGAGCCCCCACCACCGCGCCCCTTTTTGAGTTCACCTCCTCCTGCGTCTCCAGGAAGAAGAAAGAAAGGTTTTTTTTATTTTGTTTTATTATGTAAAAATTGCACTCTTTATTTGTTTAGTTTTCTAATATTCCAAAAATGCCCATGTGCACATATTTGTTTGTTAAAGTTTAATTCTATTTTGCACGGATACCCCTATGTTTCGCTATTAATTTGGACACCTGTATTGCTTCATTTTAATCAATGAAAATGTCTTGATGTTGAGAAACAAATTATCTACCACTTGAATATTTATTTATATTCTTATGGTCCTTGGGTAATTAACTAAAATTGTCTAACTGCAGTTCTGCATATTTTACCCATTCCGTGCTCTTAAATACATATCTGACACACAGTTTCTCTAAAAATTCCACAAAAATTAGACATGATGCCTTGATATGTGTTTGAATTACTATCCAAATTTCATCCAAAGTAGAGTTGTCTTGAGCCTGAAATAAATCATAAAGTGATTTTCATATTAAATTTTAATTAAATCACATACATCCTTTTTCACAAAATTTCAAGTCTCCTGGATTCCATATGAAAATACCTATATGAGATAATTCGCTCTCTACCTAATTTGATAACGTGGATTTATTAGGAATTAATTACTCACTGCCACTTGTAAGTTAGGTCATCCTCGTATGTCCATCCTTTTGCTCTTTAGATAGACCCATAAATCTATTGCAGAAAATAAGGGTTTGTTACGTCTTTCTTCTATTTTAAAAAACTTTAAGTCTTCCCATGTTGATATGGATATTACTTTTGAGGAAGAATGACATCATTCGTGGTGCTTCATTTTTCAAGTCAATGAAGATATTTCATATTTTGGTTTTGAGGTTTACTCGGTGAGGAGGAAGAAAGTGAAGCATAAGGTTGCATGTGATTTTAAACCATGTGATTTCAATTCTAATGCTTGAGGTTGAGAATCTAGAGTTTGGTAGTGTTGTGTTGATACCCATGTGTTGTTCTTATAATATTTATCAGTTCTTTGTTAAATTATGTAGTGTGAAGGGTACCCGTTCTTTAGTTTTTATTAATAAAATTCTTTAAATAACAAAAATCTCTAACTCATTAACCAATTAACTAATAAATTAGTGTTTCTCTGACACTTGCACTTTTTGCAACAAGGTTTGTTGAGATCATTAGGATCTTGGACTTAATAATTCATACTTCCCTAATTATAAAGATTTGTGTGTTATATTGCATGCTTAATCTTATCTTTAAAGAATATGACCAGCACTCACTTGCATGACTGCATTCTTGACAAGATGAGATAACGTTTCACTTGAGGAACTCGGATTTGAGATTTGAGTATGGACTTGATTTTATGAGAATGAGATAAAATTAATGAAGGTTTCGTGAAACTGGAGTATCATCAATCTAAGCCAGTATGAGAATATTGTTCTTATACTAATCTCTTGTTATTGACTTAAGTGCTAGGGTATGATGAAATGAAATTAAACTGTTAATAATTGTGCACCAATTCTTAACAAAGACAGTGGATTTAGCCAAAAAATGATTGAAAATAAAAGTTCTAGCATTACAGAGATAAGATCAAAGAGCTTTCACAAGTGGCAAGCGCTCTCCCTTTTTAAGTGTCCACTTGGACCAAAGTATTAGGCTTTTATGAGTCAGGATAGTACCTCAAATATGGCTCTGCATCGTAAGCGATACAAGTCTATGTGTAAGTATATTAGATACTTAGTGAAGACAACCATGGTGTACTCCCATGAACAAGTACAGATGGCTCAACCTATTTTATGATTAACAACAAAATATATGTATTGAGTTAATAAGGCACATGAGAGAACCCTTGTTCCAATGAGAGAGACATAAGAAATGACATAATCCTATACCCTCCATTATCTAGTATTTCAACAACATCCCTTTAAGTTCTACAAACTAATGAGATGGTGAATTGGAACAAGAATAGATTTAATCCCTAGTGTTGAGAATTGGTTCTTTAGGAGAATCTCTTGGAATAGAACTTTGAATGAAATCTTGATTCTACTTTCGAGAATGCAAATACATAGTCATACATCTTATTACCAAAGAATATGACGATAGAGAAGTTAAATTCCTCTTGATTAAGACCTAGTTCATCTTAGAGTTTTAGGATCTCTAAAATCGAATGTTCGGGATTGATTAATCCTTGTTTCTACACATGCACATGTCAGGGAATTTACTAACTCACTAATTCATTCTTTATGTATTAGTTCGAGGACGAGTTTAGCTTAAGTATAAGGGGTAAAAAATCCTTGATTTATCAACTTTATTTAATATTATTATATCTCTTGCTCAAGTAATTCACTAATATTATGTAACAACTAACTCTAATTAGCAAATAACATGTTGCAAATAATTAATCCTAATTATTTGTGCCTTTATTTTATGTGTTTATTTATTAATAAAAATCCGATAAAAGCAGTGTAATTATGTACATATTTAATTAAACATTAAAAAAATTAAAATAACAAATTAATAACAAAAGAAAATAAAACAAGTAATTTAAATACCTTAAAATTACTTGCAAAAATATTTTTCTGAGTATGTATGATGTATCACTTGGGTTCTACATGAAAGCTGTAGATCTCATAGAGACCTTCAACTTTCACGTCGAACGCTTTTCTTAATTCATCCTCTAATTGGTTTATTTTTACATTATTCTAATATTTTTATATTTATTTTATTGGGTCATGTGTCTCACTCTCAGTTAGCCATGTAGCAAGTTATTTATTATAGCCAACATGCATCTGGATCCATCTAATCTTCTTAATCGGACAGTTAAGGCACAAATGCCTCCGCATTTAACCACAACCACCCGATCCCTTTGATTAGGCTCCCCATCACAACCCGTTCGCACCTTCATCTCCAACGTTCGATGCATCCATACAACAGTAGGAAAGTCATCCCCAACCTCCAGACCCTCAACTTCTAGGGTATGCGAATCGCCTAAATCACCTAACTTCTCCCTATTCTTCCAATGCTTTCAGTTACCATCTCAGTAAACATCCACGACCAACCTCTTCCTCTAACCTCCCTCCTTCATGCGAACCACCTATGTGCCTAAATCCTAATTCTTATATCAACTAGCGGTGGTTGAAACCACCGCCTGGGACCAACTTCCATGAACTTCCTCCATTACATATACCCCATCTCTGTCTCTCGCAACCACTATCCCTCCCTTGTGAGTGAATCCTTCCAACCTCTTCTACCTCTAGGTTACAATTAAATATTGCATTAGGGTTTGACAACAGAGGAGAATCACTGGTGAGATCCTCGACTTTAGAGTTATGTTGCAGCAAGACAAGCTTGATGCTTCAGATCTCTTCTCTAGCCCAGAAGATCAAGAAATAATCAAAGGTTCTTGAAACCTTGTTTCCAAGCCAAGATTGAATTCTTTTCATTTTCGATTCCTTCCCTAGATTAGTTTCTAATCCTAGTTTATTTTCTTTGATTTCTCCAATTAAATCCATTCGTACCTCTCTGTGTTTCCTGCACATTACTTCATGCTCATCTTCGCAAAACCACCTCTATCCAATTCGACGCCTTCGATCATCATATCACTTCCCAAATATGTTGTTCCTTCATGATCCACCTTCTTCTTTTGCTCTAGGAAGAACCCATCAGCACCCATTGCCCCCTTCATCGAATCGAAGTAATAAATAGTCCCTAGGGCTTTTGTTTGTGTTTTAGTTGTGTTGCTAACACCTACAGAAATCTACACACTTCATTTATAGGATAAATACACAAAGCTCTGGTCTCCATCTTCTTCATTGGAGAAGATCCATCTACAGAGCCCCTCAGGGCAAGTCTGTTCTTTGTGAGACCACCCCTGTTTTTGCCATGTATTCAAGAAGGTGCTACGATCTTCAATAGTAGTAAAGAGGCTAGGAGGAGGATGCATGACTTCACCATAGCTTTGCTCTTACTCTACCGCTCAACTAGGAGATGGAGGAATACAGAGCACATCAACTGTCCGATCGAGTTTGACCGATGATCATCCAACAAGGCATGAGAGCCCATGTCACACGGCCAAAGCAACACTTCAGCCTTTGCTTCGGAGTTACCGAGTTAGTGTCAAGGTGCTTCTATATGATACGTGGCCCAAGACACGAGCCTGATTACAAGCCTAGACTCCACGTACGGTGCACATGTGAGACGGAAATATTGCAGGAACATCCCACATGTTTCTTGGAATTACATATAAGTCTCAGCACATGCTCTAATTGCATAAACATCCAAGTCATTTCTAATGTTTGCAATTTAGTCCTTTTGAGGAATTTTACGTAAATAAATAAATTAGTTTTTATTACATATATGCCCATGTCTTGTTTGGTTGATATCATGTGAACAATATATTAAATATTAATGAAATTTGTGTCATTTGAAAGATATTTTTACGATCTTTATGATTATGTTATTGATTTAATGGTTTGATCTATTATTCACATTAAATTTCATGTTATTAAAATTGTCTAATCAGCCTTGAATTTAAACTAAAATTGAATTATTTTGCGATTAACTGACACATCGATACCCTAACTATCATGAAGTCTTAGTTTTACTAGTGATGCAATCAAACAATTAGGAGCAATAAAGTGTTTGCTAGGGATTATCAAAGGTAAGTATAGGGGTGATGAATCACTAATAAGAGGTGTTAATTAATTACTATTGTAGTACGAACAATTAGCAATCAATCAGAACCAAATCGAATGTATATGTGAAGATGACTTGGTTTTGATTTATACCTGGGTAAGTCCAAGGTCAAACACATGGACACGAGCAATTAATCAATTTATCTTAGGTGTTAAATATCTATTTAAGCAATAAATTAGTGATCTAGGTTAAGTAAATGCATCACATAAATAATGCATGAATTTTCAAAACATCTTCTACAGTTATATTACACGCACAACATATGTTACACAATGTAATATACAATAAATGCACATAAAGAAAAGGGAAACAAAGAAGGTAGAATGATTAAGACTTTTAAACTTGTCTTTACAAAATCAAAGTTTGTGGCTTAGTTAAGGCCTTTGTATTATTAGTGTGTTCAAAACCACGTTCAGGTTAGGAATTGTTACACAACAGTCTTAGGTTCTATGCTCCTCTTATTCAGTTCAACTAAATAGTCAGATTAGAATTGTCCTTTTCAAGATATACTCTTGTAACCTTGAAGTGACAGGTACCTTGTGTGTGAATTGTGTTTACTCTTCCTAGTTAAATTGTGATACTATCTAGTGGTCTCCTCCTTAGGTAACTCATCCTCAGGGAGATGATTATTTTTCTTATGGGTTCAAGTACATGCTAGTGCACAACGAGTTGAGGAGACATTAGAAGAAATGGGAAAGAAGTGAAAATGGATCAATGTAGTTGTATTTCCTTGTGAAGCCTGGTCAATGTAATCAAGTCTTCACCAATAAGCATGCCTTTTCTAGAATCTCGAAATTTTTGGAATTTTTGATGTAGGCATATTTTTGGATATGTCATTGGTTTGGTGTTGCTCTGCATTCTTTTTTTCCCAAAGGGATATGGAATCTTTTGTTCTCCACGTATTTTGGGTTCTTGGAAAAATTATGCTAGCAAACCATTCCGCATCTAAAGCTTTATTTCAATCTAGTCTCCAGTCGTTAGATGTCCATGCTTCTAGATAAATAGAGGGCTGGATTACTAGTTTTGGTAGCCCCCAAGAATGTTCCTGAGACACCCTTGATGAAGCGGCTTGGTATTGTCCCGATGTAGACCAAGATATTTCAACAATACAACTAGGTTGAACTAAGTGTTAAGTGTGTGATCTCAAGTTAAGCCATTTTCTCAAGAGTCGTATGAATAACATGAAAGGTTTTAGTTAGTCACATTGAATTGACTCATGAACTTAGCCTCATAGAACATAAAGAATTGAGTCTAGGCAACCTGAAGCGTCTCCAATTACAGTCCTTAACAAGTTCCTCTGAAATTAAGCGGATTAAGATATATAATAAGATATGATCTTCAAACTTTATTTGGACCCATACAATTGTCAAAAACTTTCAGATAAATGCTCATGCAATGTAGAAAATGTTTTTGTGAAGGCATTTTATAATTTTAAACTTTTTATGGGATTTTTCAAAAAGTTTTGCACATTTTTATGAAAATTTGAGAACATTTTGTAAACTACAATATATTTTGAACATTTTTAAATTTTTAGTGGTTTTTGATATAGGTCAATGAATTAGGTAAGTACAAATATTTACGAGAGTGCATATTTACAAAGATTTGGTGTGAATTTTACGAGAGTATATTCTTTGTTATATTCCCTTACCAAATGTATTAGCCATTTCTGAAAGTACGAAAGTATGAGTTATTATTAATGTATATATATATACACGACCCCCCTATACTTAGCTTGAATTATGCTTATGGTGATCAAAGAGCAGAAAGGAAGACATGTCTCATGCTAAGTATAGAAAAGCCTAAACAACAATGACTCAGAGAATGTGGAGTGGATCGTCCCACCTATACTTATGATTAACTAATCCTAAGTATATCAGACTGCACATAAGACGGGGATGATGGAGGGTTAGAAAGTAGGAAATCATCGTCTCGACTTGTCTCCCCCTATACTTAGGGTAAAGATGCCTTAGGTATAGGAAAGTGTTATCTACAAGTTTGAAGACATGTGAGAGATCAAGAATGAACACTCAAATCCCCCCATATACTTAGGGTGGATCATATCCTAAGTATTTCAGTGATGAAAGGGGTGAATGAGTAAATAAAATAATGGAGAATGAAGAAAGAAATGAAAAGAAAAAAAGAAGAAAAGAAGAAAAAGAGATGATATTTTCAGGTTTTCTCAATTATCTGATCCATCGGCACCATGAAGCTCTTCTTAATAAATCACATTAACTAAATCTACAACGAACAAGAAAGTGTCATGCTCGAGGTAAGGTTTCAACAACTACCATTTTACTATAAGAGGTTGTGTGTCAGATGACAAGCTTGATACAACAATGCAACCTTTGTCACACACAATTCTCTTACAATGAAAGGTCCAGAGCATTTGCTTTCAGATTGCTTTGAAAGAGTTTTAACTCTGTGTCAAACAACCATGCCTTCTAATTCGGCTCAAAGGTCTTTCTTATGATATGTTTGTCATGCCATTACTTGACCTTTTCTTTGTACATAAGGCTATTGTAGTATGCAGAGTCTTAGAATCCCCATAGTTGATTCAAGTCAATCTTTTTGTTAGTGACATCTTTCTTCTGTCCAGATTGCATACACTGACTAGTCATAAGTATTTACGAATGAGATCTGAGGGAAAATGACAAGGCTTGCCATATACTAAGAAGTAGGGAGACATGCTTAAAGGGGACTTGTGCAATGTCTGATATGCTTAAAGAACTAGGTCGAGCAGTTGTGACCAATTCTTACGATCATGGCGCACAAGTTTTTGCAGGATTGTCTTAACCACCCTATTTGAACACTCCATCAAGACATTAGTCCACGGGTGGTAAGGAGATGAGATATGGTATTCTATACCGTACTCCTTTGTCAACTTATTGACTTTTATGTTGATAAAATGGTTTCCCCCTGTCTGATATCAGTATCTCCAGAATCCCGAACTGGGCAATGATGTTGTCTTTGAGAAATCAACAAAAAGTGCAAGTGTTGGTGGCTCGAGCAGGGATAGCCTCCACTCATCGACTAACATAATTGACATCAAGCAAGATGTACTCAAAACCCTAATTGTTCGAAAATGGGCCCACGAAATCGATACCTCATGCATAAAAGACATATGATATTTGGATAAACTTGAGAGGCATGGTATCTCGAGAGATGATGGTACTTACATATTTTGGTTTTCAGTACAACCTTTGACATATTATGTAGCGTCTCTAAAAGGAATCGGCCACCAGAGGTCGCATTGAAGGACTTTAGTTGTGTCTGCTTTCCATAATGATGTCTACCATATTCTAACTTATGACAATGGTTCAAGACACTTGTGTTCTCCTCCTCAGGAATGCATCTTCACCAGATATAGTATGCACCTTCATGAAATAGGTATGGATCCTCCCACCGGTAAAAATGTATGTCGGACATGAACTTGTCCACCTTCTGCTTCGACCAATCTTGTGGAACTTCCTTAGAGATAAGGCGGTCCACGATATTGGTGTACCAAGGGAGCAAGGTGACTAATAATATGGTTTCATCTGGGAAGATTTCAATGATCGGAATGATGTCATGCTCAGGAGTCTCTATCTCAATAATTTTGGAAAGGTGATTTTCTACAACATCTTGATTCCAGGTTTGTATCAAAATTACAGGTTAAACTACTAGAGTAGAAAGATCTAGCGAAGTAAGTGTGACTTTGCATCCTTCTTGCTTCGTAAATACCATATAGCAAAATGGTCAGTGTAGACAATCACTTTTAATATGAGCAAATAGGATATGAATTTCTCGAGCGCAGACACAACATCTAGCAACTCTTTCTTAGTAATAGTGTAATTCCTTTGGGCTTCATCTAGAGTTTTTCTAGCGTAATGAATCGCAAATGGCCATCCATCCTATCATTATCGCAAAAAAGCTCCGACGACATATTCAGACACATGTGTTATGAACTAAAATGGAAGAGACCAATCCCGTGGTTGCAGGACAGGATCTTGAGTGATTATTTCTTTCATTTGATTAAAGGCAGAGATCACTCTATCATCTATAATAAAATCGTTATCTTTGTCGAGAAGCTCTGTCAACGGTCAGGCAATCTTGATGAAATCTTTGATGAACCATTAGTAAAAACCAACATGCCCCAAAAATAATCGGACTTGCTTCAATGTAGAAGGGCTCAAGTTTGAATATTACTTCCACCTTGACCGGGTTGACTTCCATGAATCCCTTGGAGACTACACTACCCAACACAATTCCCTTAATAACCACGGAGTGACTTTTTTCCCATGAGAGCACTAGATTCACTTTGCAACATCACTGAAGTACTCGGTCTAAATATATCAAACATTAATCAAAGTAATCTACGTAGACTGAAAAGTCATCTATGAATACTTCAAGAAAACTGGCCACCACGTCAACAAATACGACTAACATACATCTATGAAATGTAACAAAGACATTACACAAACTGAATAGCATGCATCTAAAGGCGTACGTATCAAATGGACAAGTAAATGCAGTTTTCTCTTGGTCTTCAAGGGCTATAGCAACCTGATTATATCCATAGTACCCATCTAAGAAACAAAAGATTTCCTTTTCAATAAGTATTTTGACTATTTGACCGATGAAGGACAAAGGGAAGTGATCTTTCTTGGTGGCTAGGTTCAGCATCTGTAATCCACACAAAGGCACCAAGAAGTAGGAACTCTGGTCAAAATTTCCTCTCTTTTCTCATTCAATATAATAGTGATAACTGATTTCTTAGGAACCAAATGTAACAAACTTACCCATTTTGAGTCTGAGATGGGATAGACAAAACCTGCATCACACCACTTCGTGATTTATTTCATCACGACCTCTTGGAAGTTTGGATTCATTTGACATTGAAATTCACTAGAAGGCAGGGTGTCTTCTTCTAAGTAATTCTGGTGCAGCATAATGAAGGATGTATCCCATGGGGATCTATAATTCCACGGCCAATTGCCTTGTGGTTTCTTTCTAGAACCTTGAGCAAGCAAGATTCTTGGACCGCAATCAACTGAGAATTGATGATGACTAGGAACATATTTTCCTCACCCCCAAGAAAAGTGTACTTCATTGATGAGGGTAATGATTTCAGCTCCGGAGAGGTATGAGTCAGCTTTGTAAGTGGCTTCAGCAAATGTGTGTAATGTTAGCTCTATCGATTGTATGACGTCCTAAGTTATTTTTAGCTCAGAACATAAGATGTCTGAAAGATCTGTAATGAATGCATATTGATTTGACCGGAATGGATTGGTATCAATAAGTTTATTAAGATCATTAGCAAGGACCTCATCCACAAGCATAGAGGCAGTTCAGCTGTAGTGTTCTACCGGTCATGAGATTAACAACATTATATAACATAAAAGAATTTATACTTGACTTGTGAGGTGATATTGCACTACAATCTACCTGCTCCTTTCTCCTGAAGTTGTCGTGGTTTGCCTCAACCTGTGTCAGGATGACTGTCTTGGTGGCAATATTCTACAATTGGTGGGAGCTGTCGTTGGTGGTACTATGACTGTTGTTGGTAGTAGGACTGGACGTAATGAGGAGGATACTGCAGGTATTGGTATCGAGGAGGAGGGAACTAATTATGATATTGAGCATTCGGTTGTTGCTGGTGGTATTGTTGGCGATATGCTGACAGCTGGTGCTGGTATTGTTCTCTCCAGTTGTTTCCTTAGTGTGGAGACTAGCCGGATTAGTACGTCTAGAAATTTCGTCCATACTGTTGAGGAATGAATGGTCGGATAGTTGTGCTCAGACCATGAGGTTGTCCTCCAGGATGGGTCGGAGCTTGTTCATTGTCCCACACAACATTCACCTCTTGAATTTGTGGAGGTGGTGGATAGAATGGCTTGGTGTTGGCCTAGGGCTTTAAATGCTACACTACCACCTGTTGTTGTGGCGGTGATGATCCTTGGTCAGGTGTCTGCACCTGATACACATGCTGAAATGACATTGGTGGCCTTTAATTGTGATGAGGTAATGGTTCATTCAATTTGATAGAAATCTCAGTTGGTTCCTTCATAGAGTGGCAGACATGGATGGTGCTCACCAGAATCTCGAGCTACTTGGAAGTTTGATTGAGCTTGTCCAGCGACTCGATTCTCTGTTCAATCCCTTGTAGTTTATCAAGGTTTTGTGGTCTCTTTTAAATAATATCTACTTTAGAGAGATGGTTCCCGATGATGCTGAGATTGGAACTCACATATGTCTCTTCTTCATGATAAGATGTCGCATCCACAGGTTTGTGTGGGTTCGATAGAGTTTTCTACAATACCCGGGACGAAGATAGTGTAGTTGAGCCCTCAACCATCTCCTCGAAGATATGTCATACGAAGTATTCATCCTTGTTAAAGTGCAATCCTCCACACAAGACATACACGAGCAGTTCGCTTTATTAGTACAAGCCCTCAAAGAAGTTTTGCACCAAGTTGATCTTCAGCAAATCGTGATGGGGGCACTTCTCCATAAGATTTTTTATTCTTTCCCACACCTCGTGAAATGGTTCATGGGACATTTGGGAGAAGTTGGAGATCAAGGCTTACATCTGATTCAGACGACCCAAGGGGTAGTATTTGTTCATGAATGTTGATTTCAGTTCTTCCAAGGTCATCACCCTTCCCTAGGTGATTGATCCAGTGTAATGCCTTATCATAGAGGCTGAAAGGGAAGGCAATCATCTTTACTACCTCCAATAGAATGTTGTGGTAGTGCATTGTGATGCAAATTCTATTGAACTGCTATAGGTGAATGTAGGGTTCCTCATTGGTATTCCCATGGAAGATCAGCAAGAGAGGGACCAATGATGTCTTCAACTCAAAGTGTTTGCGGATCATAGGGATTCTGATCCACTTAGTAACCTACCTAGCACCAGGGTTGTACGTCTCTTTCAGAGTTGGTTTGGGCTTCCCTCCTCTCTGTGGTATCCTGAAGGTTGTTCGTCTTCATTCCCATCATGTTGTTATTCATGCCCCCCCCTCCTTATCTTTCTCTATCACTCCTCAGCTCATTAATCATTTACCTAAATGCTACATGGTGAGAGCTTGATCTATCAACTATTGTTGGATGGCTTGAATTAATGCTAGTAACTGAGTGTTGACTTCATTTGGATCAATGGTGTCATCCAAATTCGGTCCTTTATCACATCTCTAGGGAGCCATCTCAAGATCCAAATGTAATTCAGGCTGCTGATCGAGTATGGAATCTGCATTGGGAAATATAACCCGATCAATCCTCAAAAATAAAAGGAGAAAGTTGGAGATGAGAGTCGGTCTCGAACAGGGGATTTATTGGTGAAATAAAAGTGGTGAAGGAAGAAAGATCGGGACAAGAGATGTCTTTACCTTTGAATTGGGTAAAAATTAGAGTCCAAAGAGAAGTCTGCAAGGTTCGAACTCACTTCTTGGAGATCACCCTATATTATTGAAGATATCAACATCCGAGAATCGATGTTGGTGTTCGTAAGGTCCGAACAAAGTCATCCTGGATGTGACATCTTGAGATACAAAAAATAACTGATGATGATGGAGTATATGAAGGCTATGAATAATTGAAGAGGGTTTGAGATGAGAATCAACTCGGGGTGCACACCCCGCTATACTTAGGACAAAGTATGTCCTAAGTATAGAAGTCTGTCAAAAAGGGGCGACACCTTTTCGGTAGATAGAGAAGATAGAAGAGGAAAAGAAAAAAAGAAGACAAGAAGAAAAGATATCAACATTTGGAAGAAGATAGAGAAGAATGTACGCATCACTCCCCCTATACTTAGGGTAAAAGAAATCCTAAGTATAGGCAACAACGGGAGTGATGAAACGGAATGACGAATGAACACTCGGCTCGTCCACCCCCCTATACTTAGGACAAAGTACGTCCTAAGTATAGAAGTATGTCAAAAAGGGGCGACACCTTTTCGGTAGATAGAGAAGATAGAAGAGGAAAAGAAGACAAGAAGACAAGAAGAAAAGATATCAACATATGGAAGAAGATAGAGAAGAATGTACGCATCACTCCCCCTATACTTAGGGTAAAAGAAACCCTAAGTATAGGCAACAACTGGAGTGATGAAACAGAACGTGAACACTCTGCTCGTCCACCCTCCTATACTTAGGACAAAGTACGTCCTAAGCAAGGCAAACACGAGAATGGGTGGACGAGCAATACGGTAGAGGGACAGAGGTAAACAAAGGAGAATATACAACAGAGGTGGATATACACAGGATCAAGAAGGTAGAAAGCAAACCTTCTTGCGAGACCGCTGAGGGATAGATCTAGTGTGGTGCAAGTTGACATCAGGGTCCACATTGGACGGAAACCGATCAGGGTTGACAGGGTGAAGGCCCTCAGTGGAATCGAATCGAAAAGGAACGAACTGGTCAATGGAAGTAGTATGGCTAAGTTCGCCCTTGGTGGTCCTATGGTGTGAAGGCGCAGACGTGTGAGTGGAAGAAGTATGGTCAGGTCTGGCCTTGGAAGTCTCGTTAATATCAAAGTGGAATGGGACAAACTCATCCTCGTCGGAAGAAGTGTAATCAGAGTCGTCCTGCGAATGATTGTCGAGGTCAAAACCAAAAGGAACGAAATCATCGGTGGAAGAAGTCGAACTCTACTCGTTCTCAAAAATCTCACACGGATCATCTTTTTCATCAAGAGGCCCGAATTTCTGAAAATAATGGTTAGCATCATAACCGACCTCAATCATAATCACTTTAGAGTGACCAAGAACGGACTTATCAGTGGAAGTACTCAAACCAGGTCCGTCCTGTCTAGTCTTGGTATCTGCCCTCCGCTCAATGGTATCAATGACGTAAATCCCTTGGATTTCATCAACACATCGCCACACACCGGAAGGCGGAACTTCGAGGTCCATGCTTTCCGATACTTCCCCCTTTTGGAGGATTCCTCGGGTCTCATCAGTGGTCAATAAGCAAACTTCTCTAATATCATCAGATAGGTCATAGGCCTCGGAGTCAGCTAGAATTGGTGAAGGTGCATCAGGTGCAGATCTTTGGTCAGCAGTCTGTGTGGTGATCAACACTTCGCTCTCCTCAACAGGATGGAAGTGAATTTCTCCTGATCGTAGTCAATAACGACCCTCGCAGAGGCGAGGAATGGTCGTCCTAGGATGATCGGAGAGAACCCCCCTATGGAGGCCTCCATGGGCAGTACGACAAAATCAACATGGTAGCTAGGGTTGGGCATTGGGCTGGGCCGGCCCGACCCGGCCCAAAACCCGACCCGTATAACCCGACCCAAACCCGAACCCGAAATTTAATGGGCGGGCCGTGGGCCCTAAAATGAGCCCATATTGATTAACGGGCCGGGTTTGGGCCTTAGAAGGCCCAAACCCGTTAGCCCGATAGCCCGATCCATTCTAAAGCAAGTATATTTATATCCACTACGGTATAATTATATCAATTATATTCATGTTCATTCCAAATACCATGTTCTAACTTTACTATCCTTATTCAAGTGTAGAATAAATGCTTAGATACATTAATAATCATATCCAATAGTGGATTGAGGATATTATTACATTAATATACAAGATTATTACATTAATATGCAATAATGGAATCTGTGTCCTCAAGTGTTACAGCATGTACAACTGTAAGTAACCAATTTGTATTGGGTCATAGTGCCCGCATCTACAATAGAATATGTAATGGTGAATTGAATGGTGGTTTAAGTCGCCATATTTTTACCACATTTGTATTTCCAACATACAACTAATGTTAAAATCACAAATTAGTTAGCATACTTTATAGTTTTAAACATGCACACATGCATAAGAAACAACCACACAAATGCAAGAAGAATGGGAGACATGATATTCGTATACATAGGTGTTAAATTGGGCCGGCCCGACCCGAACCCGACCCATTTTATTTGGGCCGGGTTTGGGCTTGGGCCTAATTTTTGAAAATAAAATGGGCCTAGGCCCGACCCGTTAGCCCATATTCTAAAATGGGCTTGGGCCGGGCCAAGGCGAACCCGGCCCGAGCCCGGCCCATGCCCAACCCTAATGGTAGCTCGTGCCCTGAATCGATATGACAGCGTTTTCAAGGATACCCTTAGGCCTCTTGATAGATCCATCAGCAAACTGAACTATCATCCTGGTCTTCTTGAGAGGCCCTAAGTGAAGAGACTGTACCAACGAGAAGGGTAATATGCTAATCGAAGCACCGCCGTCTAGGAGAGTGTGCTCACATGTGTAGTTAGAGATGGTGCAGGGGATGAATGGTGTAACAGTGTTCCTCTTCCGAGGAATGGGATGGTGTGTGATGGCATAGGTAGTGGCCATGGCCAAGATATGACGCCCAGATCTGCTCCTCCGCTTTCTCTTCTTGGGAAGAGGAGCAAATAAATCAGTCATGGCTTGCTGAAGTGGGGCATGGATGATCTCATGAATAGTGGCCACCACTTCGGGTTCAGTCAACATTTTTTTGAATTTTTGGACCTCCTCCATATAAGGGAGGAAGTCAGAATCAGCATATACACGAGGCATGCCAAGAGTAGTCTGTACAGCGGCATCCTCGGGGTCAAAGGTGGGACAGTGTGTGAAAGGCAGTGTGGTCAAAGGGTCTGGCAAGTGGGATTTCTCCTCACAATCTGAATCAACCAAAGGTCTCCTGAACTCTTTTTGTGTTTTTAAAATTTTCTTATTTTTTTGTATTTTGGGCGATTGCAAGCTCCTCTGATCACCCACAAGGAAATCTGTATTCGCGACGAAAGGAGCATTAATCTGATTTTTCCTCAAGATAGCAAGATAATCATGAAGGATATGGAAATTATCCTCAAGCGCATCACGGAAGCGTGATCGTCGTATCGGATACGACGAAGAATGACTAGTCACACTAGTTGTTCGGTGCAGCGGAATTTAAAGAATTTTGCTCGATGAAACCACATGATCCGAGAACCATTCTCAGATCGTTTCATCTATAACCACAACAAGTATAAAGCAATACCTCTTTAAGCATGGTTGATCAAGTCTCTAAAGAAAGAGACCTCCTGTCTCAAGTCTGATCGCCGGCGAGACCGCTTGCAAGCGCGGGGATGAACCGCGTTGTCCTCGCAATCCAAGAAGATGATCCAAGCATGGTTGCTCCTGATCTCGTCACACGAGATCGAATGTCTCCTTCATGGGCGTAGCACACCAAGAAGACGGAGAACCGAAGAATGTCGAAGCGGCGGCGCGGTGGCGAGGGCGTCGACGGTTGTCTCCTCTATGGCATGGTGGTCGGCCACCAACAATAGAGAGAGAGAGGGTTGACGTGTGTAGAGAAGAAAGAGAGAGAGAGGGCCTCAATATCACATGTCAAGAGAGAGCATGGTATGCCTCTCTATTTATAGGGTTTTGGGATCCATGGATCTCAATCCATGGGACACATAAAATCAATGGGTGAGATTGATTTATGTTAATCCAATGGTCAAGATTGTTGTTGGTAAAACCAACAAATTTAGGTTAAAATATATTTGACAAAATCAAATATAAATTAGTCCTAAATCAAATCAACAAATAAGGAGAGAAGATACATGGAGATTCCATCTCCATATACCTTCCATGTGGACGGCCACACATTCCTTATAGGAATGATGTGCCGCCCACTTATTTCCATGGGCAGAGCAATCTCATGAATTTCATGAGATTGCATATCTCCATGGAAATATCTCTTTATTTATTTGTTGCGTTATTATTCTTCAAAAATAATTCACAATTATATTTGAGAATATTGCAATGTTGCCATGGAAAAAATTGTGAATCATATTCACAACCCAAAACAACATATAATTTACATTGTAATTAATTACACAATGTGTATCCAATACACATAATAATTAATCAACACATATAAATTATAATTAGCTCTCTCTAATACATTATAAATCGTATTTATAATATATTATGAATAATTGGATATTTCTATCCACATTATTCTTATCCACATTAATTAAATCACATTTAATTAAATTGGATAATTTCTTCACACATCAATATGATTAAATCACATTTAATCATCATCTCTTCATTGCTTAGATCTTATGGAATTATTCTTGAACCCTTCAAGAATAATGCAATCTCTCCGCAGATACTTGGAGATAAGGACAGGGCGATTGTATTATTCCACGTATAGTGACATGGATATTGAGATCATATCTCAAATCCAGATCGTGGGCCTCTCATAGATGCTTGATTAAATCAAGACCATAAATCTAATCTTCTCATTGTATCTGAATCACATTCAGATCAATGTCCAACACTTGGACCAAGATCAGATCACTTCTCTACTGAGAGGAGTCACTAAAATCCAGACCCGTTTCATCACTCCCTAGGAATGGAAGCGTCATGGTTATACAATCGTTTATGATCAAATCACCCTCAGGTATTCCCAATACATGTACATCCTGCATACTAGAAGACTCAGATTAAACCCGAAGTATCGGATCAACTTTATACTGTCTACTTCATGGTTTTATCAGTAAGTTTCTCATTCGATCATTGGGAGTTGGTATCATACACTTTCCAAAAGCGTATATTATACCTAGGTCTTGATCATATACTAAAAGTATATATCAAACCTACAAATTCAGTCAAGCTTCCAAAGCGAGACGACCATACGCATGGAATTTGATTCTTCCCAATATCTCATGAGTGAGCTCATGTCTTCCGGTTCAGTAACTGAACATGTATGATCCCTTTCAGAGATCGTATTGCTCATATGCCCTTATATGCACACCAGCATGCCTGTGTATAGACCTTGATTAGATCATCAACCTATTAGTCTGCCAAATGTACATACTTAGACATATAGCAACACATCTGTCTCCGGTCAGAGGATGTGTGCCTATATCATGACAGCATATGATATAGGACTTTGGTTATCTCGATCTCGTTAAGTCAACTCTTTGACCTAACTAATCTGACACCTCCGAATCTCTATTCCTATGCAGAGGACCTGCATCAAGAGGTCAGTCAGATATCAGCCTTACTGAGACAGGATTGCCATCTCCTACTCAGGCTGGAGATCACCTCTTAACAATCATTTGACGGTGCTCGATGAGTCCTCTATCTAGCCCTTTAGATATTCATCCAAGCACCAGCCTCTATGATTCAATAGTTGAATCAACAGCTGTATGATTATTAAGATGGCCATGGTACATAACCCTAATTGTACTAAGGGACCTATTATGCAAATTAATTATTCTTTATTTCAGAACAGGGAATGATATTTGCAATAACATTTATTGCATAATGGCTCGCCGTGGGCTCGCATTTCCAACAATCTCCCACTAGCCCAAAGAGCCCTTAATGGGCTAATCATTTAAACCCGCACTCATGTGACAATCATAGGCTATTTAAAACAAATAGCTAGGTAAGCTGATCAGTCACTCTGTTCCCGCGAGACTATGCCAAGTCCTTTTACAGCACTTGCATATCCCCAGTAACAGTGCTCGCATCTAATGCGAATGTTGCATCTTATGCAATCAATACTCAATCTTGTTAAAAACTATAGTGTCATTGACACTACGGCTTAACAATTATCATAACCAGTATTTCCCATAATCCTTATCAGAATACCCTTATTCCTGGAGATCTCTATCTCCTAAGGTATCTACAGATAAGACCTTTTAGATCATTATCTATAAAGTCTTAAACTTTTGAAGATAAGACTTTGAGATCACTATCTCAAAATTCTTGTCATCTATGAAGATTTTGTTATTACTGCAATCAAGTGTTTTCTCTCCATAGCAGGATTAGCAATACTTTGCTACTCCCACTGCATGGCAGATATCTGACTTGGGTACACATCTAGTATACACTCAGCTTCTCGTAACTGATGCACAAGTGCAAGCAGTACTAGCATTCACTTCTTCAACTCTTTGAGGTGATATCCCTTTAGATAGGTCAATACCATATCTTAATGGATGAAAGCCTTTCTTGGAATTTCTAAGAATAGAATATTTCCAAGGTGTACTACAAATGTGACAGTCCCATTATCCTCTTCTCTTTGCTTCTGAACAACTTCAGAACTAAGATCTAAGAGGTATCTTTGAAATCATATTTCAAGATATGGAATAGCCATTCCATAAAACACTTATTATTATCCTTATATCATTCCAAATGATTAGGATATTATCTACATTTAGCATGATGAACACAAAGGCACTCCCACTAAGCTTCACAGGGCTCATCAAGATTCTATCTGAAATCATAACACTTATAATTTCATCAAATCTTATGGTCCAACTTCAAGAAGCTTATTTGAGTCCTTAGATGGATTCCTTAGCTTGCACATCTTGCTTTCCTCAACCATGAAGCCCTGGGGATACTTCATGTGAATATCCTCAAAGAGGTATTCGTAGAGGAATGTAATATTGACTTACATCTTGAAGATGCAATAGTCAAGTTGTGTAGCTAAGGTTAGCAATAATCGGACGATTTTAAGCATGGTCACCGAAGAGCAAGTCTCATTGCAAGCAATGTCTTCTCTTCCGGTGTGTATCTCATGACTACGAACCGTGCTTTGAAGGTTTCTATCTTCTCATCAAGTTCCCTTTCTCTTGAAGATCCATTTATACCTTTATAGGTATTACCCATATAGGTGGATCCTCAAGGGTCCATATACAACACTTGTATATGAAGTCTACATTAGACTTTTATTGCTATCATCCATCTATCCATGCTATGATCTTCAGAAGCTTCATCACATGAAGTTCGATCATTGTCAGATTTCTCTAACACATGGAATCCATCCTCAAATTCATTTGAAGAGGTATTAGTGTTTCATCTTTAATTGTCCTTTTAGTTTCCAATTTCAGGAGTCTCGTTATTTTCTCAAGATTAAATGAGTTCCTACACTTCATTTTCATCTTGATTCTTAAGAGTCTCAACCTCTAAGAATAACATTCTCAGAGATGAGATACTTTAAGAATCTCAAGGTCACAAAGTAGGTACCCAATACCATCCTTTATTTTCCTAATGAA